>CANSZD010000885.1:0-600000 GCA_947648045.1 Beta corolliflora | reverse complement strand
TCAACACTCCCAAAATTGATATCCCCCTTGCCGGGGGAAACACTGTTCATTTATTTGGCTATTTCAGAGTACGCGCTCAGCGCTGTTTTGATAGCCGAAAGAGAAGAAAAACAACACCCAGTCTACTTCATAAGCCACGCCTTTCGAGGAGCGAGAGGCCAAATACAAATAAGTGGAAAAAATGGCTTTCGCCCCTAGTAATGGCTAACCAAAAGCTCAAACCTTACTTCCGGGCTCATCCTATTAAGGTCCTCACTAGTCAGCCGCTCAGGAAGCTTATCGAAAGCAGGAACCACTCTAGTCGGATGACCGATTGGGCGGATCAGCTAGCTGATTTTGGGTTAGAATATGAGCCCAGAAGGGCGATCAAAGCTCAAGCCTTGGCTGATTTCATGACAGAGTGCACATCCAGGCCCCCAATCAGCAGGCAAGATAGCTGGGAGCTGCAAGTGGATGGCTCGTCTACCAGGACAGGTTGTGGAGCCGGACTGGTCATCAAACCCCCGGTCGGAGAAAAGATGGAATACGCCATCAAATTTGAGTTCTTGGGCTCCAACAATGAAGCTGAATATGAAGCCCTGATCCTCGGATTGGAGTTATGCATCTTGGCCGGGGCAACCGTGATCAACGCTAAATCCGACTCGCAGCTAATAGTAGGTCAGGTATCAGGCGAATACGAGGCCAAAGAAGACAACATGAGAATGTATTTGGCCAAGGCCCAGGACATAATCAAAAAGCTATCTCAGTTCAAAATCGCCCACATACCGCGATCGGAGAATCAGCAAGCCGACGCTTTAGCCCGAATGGCCAGTTCAGCAGAAGGGTCGGCTCCCCGAACAATCATGTGGGAAGTCCTTCGGCAGCCTAGCATCAATGTCAAGGAACTACTTGTATTGAATCGGACGTCCGAATGGATGGATGAGGTAGTCAAATATTTGAGAGACGGGAAACTACCTGAGGATCACAAGGAGGCTGATCGGGTAAAACACAAGTCCGGATGGTTTCTATGGCACGAGGATCAACTCTACAAGAAGTCCTTCACCCATCCCTTACTTAAATGTGTCACCCCGAGGAAGGGAATTACATCCTCCGGGAAATCCACCAAGGGGGCTTGTGGAAGTCACCAAGGGGGAAGGACCATAGGCGGGAAAAGCTCTCCGAGCCTGGATACTACTGGCCTACTCAAAAACAGACGCTCGGGAGCCGGTAAAGAGATGTCCGTCTGCCGCGATCCATTCGGATATTCCACGAGCACCAACCACCCCCTTGACGACAATTGGCAGCCCCTGCCATTTGATAAGTGGGGCATGGACCTACTCGGACCATTTCCCCCGACCTCGGGTCAAAGAAAGTTCCCGATAGTCGCCATTGACTACTTCACCAAATGGACCGAGGCCGAACCACTCTCCTCCATACCGTATAAACAAGTTCAAGCGTTCATTTGGAGGAACATCATCACCGCATTCGGAGTTCCCGGAGTTCCGATCTCCGACAACGGACGCCAATTCAACAGCGCCCGACCCGGATTATTGCGCTCGGTTCGGAATATGTACCAAATTCTCCGCGAGTCTCAAGGCCGCAAACGAACGGGCAAGCCGAGTCGGCCAATAAAATAGTTCTCAAAGGAATCAAAAAGTCTCGGGAGGCCGCCAAAGGAGCATGGGTCGATGACCCGCCCGGAGTCCTCGGTCGTCGGCGGAACCACCGCCAAGGAAGCAACGGGGCACTCGCCTTTCACCCTGGTATACGGGAGTGAGGCGGTCCTACCAGTGGAGGTCGGCATCCCTTCTCCTCGAATGACCTTCTACGACTTCGAGAAGAATGAGGAAGAAAAACCGATCAACTTAGACTTGCTGCCAGAAACAAGGGGCAACGCGCTGCTGAAATCTATCCAGTACAAGCAAAGAGTTACTCGGATGTTTAATCGCCGGGTGAGGTCCCGGCCAATCCAACTCCACGATTGGGTCGTTCGAAAGGTCGAGGCCACTGGGCTCTCACACCTGAAAGGAAAGCTAAGACCTAACTGGGATGGCCCATACAAAGTAACAGAAATTATTAAGCCAGGCACATTCCGACTAGAATCCGCCGAGGGCATCCCCTTGGCCCGACCTTGGAATGCAGACAACCTTAAGAAGTACTATGTGTAAAGTTCGTTACTTGCAATAGGGGCATATATTGTAATAGCTTACTTATAGCCGGTCGGCATTTTTGTAGTCGGTTTCAAATGTAATGAATTGGTACCGCCAGTCGGCATATTTTACACCTCGTCCAAACTATAAGGCTTGACCAGTCAAAATGGTTGGCGCCATATCTCCAAGTTATTGCTGGTCGGAGTTTTGAACAAGTCAGTCGGAACTATGTTAAGACTTAACCACCAAAAAAATCCGAACTCTTCCCGAAATAATTCTTTGGTCGATTTTTCGAACTAGTCGATCGGAATTATGTTAAGACTTAACTAGTCAAAACAATCCGGAACTCCCGAAATGACTGGCCGTCGGAGTTTTGAACAAGTCGGTCGGAATTAATTTATGACGTAACCGATCAAAAAAGGTTCGGACTCTTCTCGAAATTATGGTCGGCGGAACTTCGACCAAGCCAATCGGTATAAATTAAGACCTAACCAGACCAGGTCATTGTTAGTCCGTCGGAAAGAGCAATGGTCAGTCGGGAAGTATTGCAATCAACAAACAAGAAAACAGAAGCCAAAAGATAAGTTTTCATTGATTATAGAAGAAATAATTACAAAGACGACAAGGGCAACATTTAAAAGAACACTCAAGTATAAAAAGCCCTCTAAGAGCTAGGGGGATGGGGAGGGTCAGTCACGCCCTCAGCATTGGCGTCAGTGTTATCGCCGACTAGCTCCTTCCCAGGACCGACTCCCTCGGCCACATCAACGTCATCGTCGACGTCATCGCCATCGACAACGTTGACATCCACGCGACCCTCGTCCTCCTCATCCTCCTCGAGCCGGTCCCCTCGGCCGAAATCTTGGCGTTATCAATATCGACCGACTCCTGGTAACCCGACCAGACCTCGGCCCAGACCAAATCAGGATGAGTCTTGGCCAAGACATTTTTCAGACGGTCAAGGGCTTCGTCCTCCCCCATTTTATGGCCGACGCTGCCGACCTCGTTGGCATACGACTCGGCGGCCTCAGTCTTCTCCCACTCGGAGAACCATTGCGCATCGGTCTTCACTTGGCCCTCAAGCTCAGCCAGCTTAGCCTCGAGCTCCGCCACCTTCAACTCGGCGACTGCCTGCTTGGCGAGGGCGTCATCCCGAGCAGTACGAGCCAAGTCGCGGGCAAGCGTTAGGTCGGCCTTCTCCTTCTCCCACTTCGTCCGCTCGGAGTCAAAGGTCTCCTGATCTTTCTTAATGGCGGCCATGGCATCCTCGAGTTTGGACTCGGTAATGCGCTTGTCCTCCTTGGCCCGATAAACTTCATCAAAATGTTTTTTGGCCTTTTCTTTGAGGTCGGCAATTTCCTCAGCCAAGCTCACCCTATTTTGAGCAACGTTGGCCATCCGAGCAGAGAACTGAAACAAAGAACAAAAAGCGAGATGAAAGCCGAATCAGAGTAAAGAATCAGAAAGCAAAACTAAAAAGGCAAAGACACTTACGTCAAGCCAAGAGCGGAACAGCTCGTTGGTCTCATTCGGACCATGAGTCTTCTCTATGTACTCACGGTCGGCCGGAGTGTAAATATAATCAATGGCTTTGGTCCAGCGACCGTCCTTTTCGGCCCGACTCAGAGCAGGGAATGGGACGTTCGGGGCCACTACATCTTTCGGACTTCCCCCGAGCCCTTCATATCCGGGCGACATCGGAGTATATTGAGGACTCCGGGTCGGGTTAAAATCAGAAGAGTGGAGGGAGAGCGCCCCCCGTCGCCGGCTTGGTGAGAAGGCCTCTCGGGCGATTACTTCAACAGATTTGGCCCTCTTGGCCGCCATCTCCCGTTCAGCCTTCTCGGCCCTCTCCTCGGCTTTTGACCGAGCAACAGCCTTCTCCGTTTGGGCCACCTTTTCAGAAGACCGCTCCTTTCTCTTTTTGGTCTTCGGCTTGACAGGGTCCTACAGCGAGTAAAACACAGTTAGTAGAAAATAAAATGAAAAACCAAGAAACAATCGGTCGGGGCAAAATGGAAGCAGAAAAAACAGAGCATTCCCACCTTAGGAGGAGCAGGGACCTTCATGGTCTTGGCGGTAATTTCAGCTTTCAGCCGAGCGGCCCTCATCGCTGCAATGTTTAGTTTATCGGCCATGGCAGGGTCAACCTCTTCTATGTACGCTCGGGCAGGTTCTGCAAAACAAAGGAGGAGAGTTCATCAAAACAGAAAAGTTAAAGCAAAAATCATCATACCGACTACCCCAAACCACCTCCGCGGCAAATTACCCTTCGGGAAGGTCGAGCTCAGACCCATAGCCGAGAGGAAGTGCTCGTCCCGGAAGAGCTTGCAGTCGGGTAGCCATTGGCCAGGCACGAATACCTCGCCACCGTCGACAATCCTCGACTCGGTCTGCATATAGCAGGCGACCGCTCCCTCCTCATCATCCAACTCCCCGACTCGGTAGTTGAAAGCGAGGATGGGCTCCTCCGAAGGCGGGACTAGAGGAATCCCCCAATCTCCACCGAAATAAACGAAGGCGAATTCCCGACGGAATCCCTTCTGAGAAGTAGGAAGATTAAGGACCGTTCGGTAACCCGGTCGGATTTGAAAGCTCCACCAACCAGGCCCATTTGTAGCAGCCATAACCTCGACCAACTTGTAGAGGTGCCTCCATAGCTTAAGGGTCGGTCGGACACTCATCAAGTTGCAAAGCACCTGAAAGGCATTGATTCCGCCCCAAGAGTTTGGAGAAACTTGGCAGATGGCCAAATTATACGCGTTTAGTAACTCTTTGACGAAGTTGGTCGGCGGAAACCGAAGCCCCATCTCCATCGACTTGTAATACACGGCGACGCACCCAGGCGGTGGAGACAGAACTGTATGGTGCGCCTCCGGTCGGACAAGATAGTATGGGTCTTTGATTTGAAATCTTGTCGCTGTCCCCCTGAGGTCCTCGGTCAGGGATTTTATCGCGCCGGGCTCGGGAAAGAAAGTCCCTGGCCCCCCCTTCGGATCAAGGTCGGGATACTCCAGTTCCCGACCCGAAGTTGACACTTCTCCTGCTCCCCTCGGCATTTCAACCCTCACTACATCAGAAGACAAATACTTGTCTAAGTAACTCCGTGAAGGAGGATAGGCCAATGAGACCTCCCAAGGGTAGGGAATGACACCCTCGGTTTCCTCCTCCACCGAAGAAGACGGACTCGGGAGAACAACCGCGTCGGGCACAGCCGAGGGGTCGGGGCAGCTTATTACTGTCGACACTAGAGTTATTCCCATCCCTCTCACCTCCTCGGACATTTTATAAGGAGGTGAGGCTGGAGGTGTCGACGACTCGGACGAATCTCCCATTATTTATAAACAAGGGAGTCGGCCGAGATTATTCGAAAGAAAAAGAAAGAAAGAGAAAACTTAAAAGAACAAAAGCGTACCTGGTCGGACGAAGAAGCTGGAAGAAGAACTTGGGCAAATTGAGAGGATTTGGAGATTTTTGAGAGAGAGAGCGAGGAAATGAGCAAGTGATCCTCAAATTCTCTCCTCACATACATATATAGGGGTACCTCGGGGGATGCGCAACGCAAACCCCCCCGCGTCGCTATAATGGGCTTCTGATAAGGGCCCAACTGGACCTACTCAGTCCATTCAGTGAAAAGTCCAATAAACTGAAGCAAAAATATTTCAGACCCAAGGAAGTCGAAACGTCAAAGTTCCTCCAGCTCAGCCTAAAACAAGGGTCCCAACATCCCAAGTATCAAGAGTAGCCATGTGGCATTTCAGGTTGAAACATACCCGGTCGGGCAGAATAGGCGCAACTCCTTCATCCAAAATATGGAACCCTCTCGGACCAACTTGGGGCTCATCAGCCCCTCATCCGAGGGGCACTATACCCTACTCGGCCACACAGGAGCTCCCCTCCTTTGCCGAGTCGCTTCTATACTCGGTCAAATACGGCCAAGTATCAGTTAGCACCCACTCGGACCAACTTGGGGCTCATTAGCCCCTCATCCGAGTGGCACTATACCCTACTCGGCCACACAGGAGCTCCCCTCCTTTGCCGAGTCGCTTCTATACTCGGTCAAATACGGCCAAGTATCGGTTAAGCACCCACTCCGGACCAACTTGGGGCTCATTAGCCCCTCATCCGAGTGGCACTATACCCTACTCGGCCACACAGGAGCTCCCTCCTTTGTCGCTTCTATACTCGGTCGCTTCTATACTTGGTCAAATACGGCTTGGGGCTATTATCACCGAGTGGCACAAACCCACTCGGACCAACTTGGGGCTCATTAGCCCCTCATCCGAGTGGCACTATACCCTACTCATTAGCCACATCCGAGTGGCACTATACCCTACTCGGCCACACAGGAAGTGACCCGGTCGGCCACTCTTCATGTAGCATGTGGAGACCGGGTCGGTACTCTCCCTTCGCCGGGGAGTGACCCGGTCGGCCACTCTCCATCTAGCATGAGGAGACCGGGTCGGCATTATCCCTTCATCAGGGAGTGACCCGGTCGGCCACTCCTCATCTAGCAAGGGACGACCGGGTCGGCACTCTTCCTTCACCAGGAAGTGACCCGGTCGGCCACTCTTCATCTAGCATGAGGAGACCGGGTCGGCATTATCCCTTCACCAGGGAGTGACCCGGTCGGCCACTCCTCATCTAGCAAGGGACGACCGGGTCGGCACCCTTCCTCCACCAGGAAGTGACCCGGTCGGCCACTCTTCATGTAGCATGTGGAGACCGGGTCGGTACTCTCCCTTCGTCGGGGAGTGACCCGGTCGGCCACCCTCCATCTAGCATGAGGAGACCGGGTCGGCATTATCCCTTCACCAGGGAGTGACCCGGTCGGCCACTCCCCATCTAGCCAGGGACGACCGGGTCGGCGCTCTTCCTTCACCAGGAAGTGACCCGGTCGCCCACTCTTCATGTAGCGTGCGGAGACCGGGTCGGTACTCTCCCTTCGCCATGGAGGGACCTGGTCGGCCACTTTTCACATAGAATGAGGAGACCGGGTCGGCATGCTCCCTTCACCAGGGAGCGACCCGGTCGGCCACTCCTCATCCGGACAGGGGATGACCGAGTCGGCACTCCCTCTTCACCGAGGAATGACACGGTCGGCCACTCGTCATTGGCGGGGAGATGACCCGTCGGCACTCTCCCGCCACCGAGGGAGTGACCCGGTCGACCTCGTCTCATTCACCAAGAGGAGACTGGTCGGCACTCGTCATTCAACCGGATGGGAACCCGTCGGCATTCCCCCCTTTTTCCGGTCGAAACAAGACAGTGGGCATCCCACCGCCCGGCTCCCGTGATCCCCCATCTATGGCGTGGGGCTAATTGTTTGGGCTCAATTGATCGGCAGCCCAATAAAGAGCCCGGAAGCCTCCTAGAAGCATGGGCGGTGGCGCAAAGAATGGGTCCCACTTAGAAGCGACCCAATCACCAAGATGGGGAGATCCCTAAAAGGATGAAATGACCATTGTCGGAAAAGGCAGCATGCCCATTGCTACCAAAAAGGCCCATCTGAATAATGTTTCCTGTCTGGGAAGTCCCCAACACTATAAAAACCAACTGTCTCATCAATGAACAGGTATTGAATTCTCACCTAACAAACTAGAGCATCTCTCTCTAGCCTCCACTTCTCTCTCTACCTCAATCACATCCGACTTGAGCGTCGGAGGGCGATCCGGAAACACCCCTAGGGTAGTCTAACCTTGTTTTGCAGGATTCAGGTGTACGGATATCGAAGCTCAGGCGAACGTTCTTGGGGGCCCACATCAAATCTCACAACACATTACAATCCTTAATTTCTTAGCAGAAACACTTACGAATAAAGATTTTATCTCATAGTAAATTTTAGTAGTTTGGAGAATTTTGGCACCAGGGAAATAATTGAGTTTTTCAATATTTTAGAAAATAGTTTAAATAAACAGCTTGAGTAACACAGTAGATTGAAGATTGTATTAGGGGCAAGTGTTGTTCCACATCATATAGTCCTTGTGACCGACAGGAACTTTTGGTGGGTCTCTTGCTTGACTTGTGAGAGACAGACATTCCTTCAAAAACTTTAAGCTCTAAATTCTAAAGTTGGTTTTAAAGCCTGAGCCAAGCATTTTGTTAATTTGGATTTTGATCTCATATGTTATTTCAATGGAGAAAAAAACCTACTATATAGTAGAATACACTAAATATAGCAATAATAGAAGTATAATTAGTTGAGTTTAGGTTGTGAGATTTTTTAAGTTGACCTTGGAAAAAGAGTAAAAATAAAAAAAGGAGTTATCATAAGTTTTAATAGGACAACGAAAAGTTCTTTGGGTTGAGTTTATATTGACTAACATGTATTTGACATTAAAATCAATCCTTTTTTAAATAATTTAATGGCGTAAACAAATTATTTGAGATACTTTAATATATATTGGTGTTCATTGATAAACCTATAACTTACGTATATAGTTTTACATTTCAATTTGATGCACAAATGATTAAATTAACAATTACATTAATAATTTTTTATTTATAGGTTCTTTAATGAAATTCAAACAACACTTTCTTTGTGGTAGTAAACTCTATACCTATGAATAAAGATGTTTGCTTGATGAACACAAACTGATAAGTTAAGGGTGTATTCTTTTCACCTGAAAAAACCTAAACTTATATGAACTGAACTTATTAGACTTGATTGACCCTTATTGGAACTTATCTTTGAGTGTTGTGTTATATTTGATCAATCCCGATAAGAACTTATTGGACCTGAAACTTATTTTTTAAGGTGAACAAAATACACCCTAATTGATGATTTCAATTTACAAGTTTTTCAACAAACAATGTTTCATTTACTAATATAAACCCACTCTTATTCATCATCATTCTTGGTGCAATATGTTACTACTTCTATTTGATAGGTTCATTAACGATTCTCAAAAATGAAATCACCAAGTTTAATACTTCCGCGTGCACCATATTACTTGGTGAGATCTACATAATCGAGTTACTCTATTAGTCCATTTTGTGAGATATTGTACAAGATATTTCCAAAAATGTAACTTCTTATATTCTTATTAACCACATTATAGTGAAACCTAAATAATCAAGTTACTCCATTTTATGCGATACTATTATACAAGATATTTCGAAAATACAACTTCTTATATATTTATCAACCAAATATTCTCAAAAAAACATATAGGAAAAAAACAAAGAAAAGGAAGATGGAGAGAGGCGGTGTGTGATATGCATTCTCATTGGTGGCGAATTTGAAACCGCCTACTGCCAGTTTTCATTACAAATTCTCTCTCTTTCTTTCTTTCTCTCTCTCTCCTCTTATTAATCACTCTCATTATGTAATTCCTTCTTCAAACCCTCCAAATTCTCATTCCCAGAAAAATTAAACTATTTCTTCTTAAACCCTCATTATTTCTCACAAAAATCGCGTTTCTTCTGATCTTCTTCTTCCATTGAAATTCTTCAAATTGTATATAAAATTCATCGAATTTGATGATCGGAGAATCTTCATCAACGACAACTATGGCGTCGGAAAGTAGTAACAATAATCATAATAATAGTAGTATAAATTCGCCGGCGCCGTTTCTGAGTAAGACATATGATATGGTTGATGATATTTCCACTGATTCTGTGGTTTCATGGAGTTCTAACAACAAAAGTTTTGTTGTTTGGAATGTTCCTGAGTTTTCTAAGGAACTTTTGCCCAAGTTTTTCAAGCATAGTAACTTCGCTAGCTTTGTTCGTCAGCTCAATACTTATGTAAGTTATCTTTTCTCTGTTTATTGTTATTTGTTATACTTTCTGTGATTAAATTTGTGGTTCAGTTTATATTTGATTGTGATTGAGTTGTGCGCAAGACTGGAGATATTAGATTAAAATTGATTAAGGAATGAATTTTAATTTTGATGAAAAATTGAATGGATTAGAGGTCGATTTGGTTCTGAATTCGGGTCGAATTCGGTCATATGATCGCATTTTCGGCGAATAATTGGATTTTAGGGGAAGGTTTGGATGATTTTGAATATGGGAGAATGTTTTTGAAAAGTGTTCGGATTTGTTCCTTGAGATTCTTTAGATGGTTGCCAAGTAATTTGCCTTTACAGTAAGGAGTGCCAAACAAGCAATTGAAATGATGATGGAACTACTTTATTGTGAATCTTTGTCACTGGGTTATGGGATTGAGGACCACCTGTGGCTTATAGTGGCTAGTGAAGTGGAATCGCTACGGGCCTGTGGCTTGGGGCGTATCGCGTATTTAGTCATAATTAGGAGTCTTGCATTGTATATGTGTTAAGGACAGTCATCAATGGTTGCTTACGACAGTGTTTATTCTGAAATAGTAAGTCCCTGAGTTAGGGTTTAGGACTAGCTATGGCTTGCAGTGGGCGCTGTAGGCATGTGCCATTGCTTATTGGTCTTCATTAAGAATTTTCAATGGTTCGTGAAGTGTACATAAAGACTTATTTGTGGCATGGATGATGTCTCTTTAGCATATACTTGTGGACTTTCTTGATGACTATGTAATGGCGCCTTATATGTATGGCGACTTGGTATTTCTTTCATTGCCTTCAGTTTCATTTTGATACTGAAGTCATTTCATTCTGTAAGTGCCAAATGCACAGTTGCACCATTATTTGAGTGCTCTTTTTTTATAAAGTACTGTTTTTGTCTTTGTGCTTGTAATTCTTGCTTCACAATCTTGATTCGCGACACTTGAGAGTCCACTTTTAGGAACAGCCTGCTGTGTAAGTGTTGATGTTGCTACTTTTATCCTACAACAATTGGCCACTTTAAACTTAGTTCACTAACAAGACCATTATCTATGCCATTATTTTGTTGAATTATGTTTTAATAGTTACATTTCTCATTAATCTTAGGAAAAATTGTGGGAACTACCTTATGATGTGATCTTCTTGGCCTTATATATACCTCTTTTTACAAATATCTACCTCACTAGACTTGTGATCCGTGGGTTAGATATATAAATTTAAATATTTTTTTTTTGAAAAGATAGGAAATTTTTTATATTTTTTGAATTAAAATAATTGTAAAAAGTAATTAAATAATACAATAATTGATTGAAATGATATTTAATGGAAATATTGCATGCGATTAAAAATATCAACTACTTTCCATACTATCTTAACATTCCTATTTTTATTGATTACGTATAAAATTATGGAAGATTGTATATGGTTAAGAATATCAAATATTCTCCAGACACTAACCTATATTTTGTTTTCTTAAAAATATGACTATAGAGACACTCGGAATGAAAAGGAAGCACCAAGTGTCGACTCTTTAGTGAATCTATTTAGCTTCATATATATATATATATATATATATATATATATATATATATATATATATATATATATATATATATATATATATATATATATATATATATATATATATATATATATATATATATATATATATATATAATATTAGATTAGATTAGATATGTTTTGTCAAACAACTACCTTGTAAGAGAATTTTTCCAACTAAAATTACTATTCAATGGCTTTTGTAAGTTTTAAATTTCAGACGTTAAAGATCACCCAATAAACCAAACTTGTGAGTGTGAATGTTAAGAGAAGAAGGGAGGGTCTTTGGGCCATAGTTAACTTGAAACTCACTAAAACTGTTAAATGGCAGTGTTAATTGGACATAGTTGATGTATAAGGCAGTTGCTTGTATAAAGTGAAATATAGATGGTAGCATTTCATAAACATTATCAAATTATTTAAAAAACTACTATTATTTGTAAATTACTACTACCTCCGTTTCAAATTAATCTACACACTTCACTTTGGGGGGAGAACGAAGGAGAAAGTGCAAAAGTATGAGAGATAAACTAAAAAGGTGGAGAGAGAAACTAAAAAGTGGGTTAAAATATTAAAAAGTGGATGACATGGGTGGAAAAAGAGAAGAAAGTAGATGTGACATGTTACCAAAAATAGAAAAAGCAACAATGTGTAGATTAAAAAGAAACAGACCAAAAATGAAAGTGTGTAGATTAAAAAGAAACGGAGGTAGTATTTCACAGCTTTTTATTTTGATACAATGATACCTCATACCAGGTTCGAATGCAAAAGTATATTGTTACATCATTTTATATGGATGTATAATGCATCATGCATTTATTGATTCATTGGTTGCTTATAACCGTTCTCAGTACCTGTGCTTTGTAAGAATTGCAGCCGTTATAGATCGTGGATATATTTCTGTGTATAACATACTGGTTGCCTGGTTCTATGGCGATATAAAGGGCCATCTGCTTGTCTTTTCTTCAAAAACTCCTCGTTTTTGTTCTGAAATTTTTTTCTTAACAATTAAGTAGAATTTATAACATCTACTTTTTTTGTCATGGAAAAGGATGAGTAGCAGATATAGTCATGCAAGTGAACCAGGCTGGGTTTCACCTGTAGAAGAAGAGATGAAATAAATGACAACTACTTTCACAAATAAGGTCCTTCATTTAGAGCAAGGGACTAGTAAATACACGACAGTGAGTTCAATTCCGTTTAAGCTGGCAGGCTAGGAAAATGTAGTCGAAGTGAAAGTTATTTAATGTTTTTATTACTAAAAAAAAGGAACAACATATATCATTCATGTTCTTAGGCAAGCTAAGAAAAGATACAACCTAAGGTAACAACTTGAGAGAGTCCTTAAAGGCCAAACAAAGAGCATGGAAGTAGAAAATGTAGACTAAGAGGAAACCAGTGGTAAGCAGCACGGAGGGGAGGCTGGTTTATAAATAACCACAGCATTTTTCTTGGCCTTCTTATAGATTTTCATTACAGTGAAGTGGATCTTCAGTTTATCCATCATTGGCAACCCAATATAAACCTAATTGATGTTTTGGATATTAGGAAGTGTGCTGTTTTACTGATTGTGTCAGAGGGTTGTATTCCTGAAGTCTAATCGAGTAATAGACAATATGTGTAAATGCGTGTAATTATTGAAGTAACCACACCAGCTACATGAGGTAGGTGTGGAAAAAAAGTACAAAATGCAATATCCGGAAATCAAGACCCAAACACTAGAACCCATAGAGAAGGCTAGCAGAGGATACTAAACTGTTATTGTAAAGTACAAAATACAATACCCATAATTATTGAAGTAACCACACCAGCTACATGAGGCATGTGTGAAAAAAAAGTACAAAATGCAATATCCGGAAATCAAGACCCAAACACTAGAACCCATAGAGAAGGAAAACAGAGGATACTAGACTGGTATTGTAAAGTACAAAATACAATACCCATAAATTGATCCCCGAAAGCTAACCTATACAGAAGGAAACCAGAGGATGCTAATGATCTAGTTTCCGTGTTCTTGTGTTGTGCATCTTTTGTTCATTTATTTATAAGAATGCCTGTAGGTATGAGATCAATGTCTAAACTAAAAGTAGCCAGAGTTGCAGTGCTTTTTCAGATGTTTAACGTAGTTTGAAGGGAAGAGTTCAGGCACTAATGGAGGCACTATTTCAGAAAGGCTGAATTACAGACATCTCTTTTTATTTAACCTCTATGCAATTCACTTTTCTTTTTGCCTTCAGTTTATTGCTTGAGTATATTATGCGTAGTGCATCACAGCATTATTTTACAATGTGGATTTTAATCCTTTTCATTTGATATCATTTTGTTTTGCTCTTGTAAACCAGGGTTTTAGGAAAGTTGATCCAGACCGCTGGGAGTTTGCTAATGAGGGGTTTGTAAGAGGTCAGAAACATTTGTTGAAGGGGATTAACAGGCGTAAGCCGGTTAATACTCATCCTCATCCGCAGCAGTCTTCGACACAGAACACTTCAGGTAAAGCATGTGTTGAGGTAGGTAAGTTTGGGATTGAAGAAGAAGTTGAAAGGCTTAAAAGGGACAAGAATGTTCTTATGCAAGAACTTGTTAGGTTAAGGCAACAACAGCAAGCAACAGATAATCAGCTGCAGAGTGTTGGGGAGCGCGTTCAAGGCATGGAGCAGAGACAGCAACAGATGATGTCCTTTCTCGCCAAAGCTATGCAGAGACCAGGCTTCTTGGCCCAACTAGTACAGCAGAAAAATGATGGCAACAGACACGTCACTGGATGCAGTAAAAAGAGGAGGCTTCCTAACCATGATGAAGAAAATGCTAGTATGGAAAGTACACATAGTGCCTTCTCTGATGGTCAGATTGTCAAATATCAGCCGTTGATAAATGAAGCTGCAAAGTCAATGCTCAGAGAGATCATGAAGCTAAGTGGTCCCCTGCTTGATCAGTCGTCCAAGGATCCTAATACTTTTTTGCTTGATCATGTACCTTCCACTTCTGATGTAGTAGACTGTGGCAGCTCCTCTACTCGAACCTCAGGAGTGATCCTCTCTGAAGTAGCACAATGTTCTAAACAGCCCATCTTTCCTGAAGAAACAGGGTTTTCAAGTACTAATGCTTTAAATTCAGAGATGCATTCATCTTGTCCAGTGGGAAGTGACACATCTGAGGAAGTTCATATTCAAGGAGCTAATTTGAACAGGTCTCAAGAAGATGCAATGATGTCAGACTTCAACCAAGTGCTTCTTCCTGAGAGCAGTCTTAAGTTCCCTGATTTGACTTTCTCTGAGACCCAGAATCCTGATGTTGGTTTTATGGATTCAATGTCAACAGTCCAAAACGGGACATTACCAATAGACGTTGAGGAATTTTCTCCTACTGATTTTGATGTTTTACTTCCTGGGAGCAATGATGTGTTCTGGGAGCAGTTTTTTCCCATGAGCCCATTGCCTGATATTAGAGAAGAGGTCGATTCAAGTACACCCGAGGCCAGCATTGCCAGAGAGCTTGAAATAGGAAAAGACAAGGGTTGGGAGAAGTTGCACCATATGAATCATCTAACTGATCAAATGGGTCTTCTCACAGCAGAGACAGAAAGAGTTTGATCTCAGCTGCCAACTGTATGTAAGTCTTCATGTCATTTTGAGGTAAATGTACAGCTCATATTCCTGATTCTCATTTGAGTTCTAAATTGGGTGATCAAGGCTACTGATATTCTAATTTCCTGTGTCATTCTATAGTATTCAATATGATAGCGATAGGTGAACTCTGTATTAGCTATGTCTGATGTATATTGACAAGACTTCTATAGTGTAGTCCATTGCCTTATAAGAAGCTAGGTTTATAGATGCTTCTTGTTAATGAGGCACGAAGAATCTGTTCGCTTATAACAAATCCTTTTCAGGTTTGTGGTCCTGGCTGTTGGCAGACAAAGTTTTCGTGAACCCAAAGCTCTGGTGATGGGAAGCATGAAAAGATTCCAGTCATTTTTGAATTTGTATCAATAAGTTTCTTTATTGTACTAAGCAAATTACCTCTTCAGATCCACATGCACCCTTCTTCTGTCATCGTTTTATAAGATAGCCGTGATTCCATGAATATATGTTGATATAGTTTAGAATTAGGTATTTGGTTGTGAAAATATGACACCGTGTGGTTTTTTGGCAATCATATCTCGTGGCAGTCTAAATGAGCTATTGGGTGCTCTATGCCTCTATCCCATTTTACCTCCTAAATCTTGCAAAGGCTCAATAATTGTATGTTCAAGTGATTGTTGCCTTTGAAGAGCTGCTGATGCTCTATTCTAGTGATGGCTTGGCATTCTTAGTCTGCCAGAAAAGAAGACTTGGTCTAGGCAGTTGAATGAGCCCTGGTGGTTCCAGACTTCTGGGCTGTGGGAGTGTGGGTTGCCCTTGGCTACTACAAAGTAAATGGGAAGATTTAGTGTTCAGTGTTCAAGAGGGAACTTGCTGAATCGGCATCTTGTCGTGGTATTTTTGGGCTTTAAGCTAATACTAGAGAAGTTTGTTAGAGCAGGTCAGTTTTACTGAACGAGGACAGACACATCGCTCACTCCTGGTTTGGTGCCGATCTGAGGCTGGTGGTATATTAGCAGCAAGTCTATTGTGGTTTATGAGTACGTTGGCGTCACTGTTTTAACACCGTTCTAAGGGGGTTAAAAGTGTTGCTAATTGGGCAATTCACCTCGTTTTGTACCAATATGCTCACAATAATACCTGGGAAATTAGTGCAGATAGTGCACTTGTCGATCCGAGTTTGAAGACCTTGTAAGGCGGCTTTTTAGGGCTTAGTGACCAACTGGAGTTGGCACGTGAGATACAAATGAGATGGTCTTGTTTCTGTATGCCGTCTTTTATACAATGATTCAATGTGGTATGAAATTTTCTGCAGTGTAAATGAATGCATTGGCGAAATATCTTCCCCTGTATTCTCCCATCATGTTTTGCACACCAACCAATTCCCGCGGTTGATCTTCCATCTTTGTGCTTCTTCCAGGCGCCATCCACCTGAATGACACAATGTTCTTACTCTTGCAAATTCTCTTCATAGTTTTGCCTTTTCAACCCTACATTACCTGTTTGACATGTTTGGGTCATATTAACTCTTATCTGCTGACCTTTCAGAAGCTGCTGAATATCAGTGAGTATTCCAATGGGGTTGAATCGGCTACCATAGAAAACTATGTTGATTATGTGCAGCCAGATAGCCTATAGTGTTGCTAGGAATGTAGTGCTAGTCCTCTGTTCCTTGTCCTCAATTTTCCACATATATAGAAGATAATTTGACACCCATTTTTGGATGGGTATACTACTATCATTTTGCACATTAATCCCTAGCGGGGAACTTTTCCAAACCCTTCTTATAAACTCGCAGTCTCTAAATAAATGCTCCTCTGTTTCGATCCCATAGCAACAGAAATAGCAGTTGGTTTTGACTGGAATAGCCCTTTTTCGTAGGTTTTCATTTGTAGGTATTGCTCTGTGTATTATACGCCAAGCAAAAGTTTTCCACTTGGGACTCACTTTCATGGCCTACAGTTTCTTCCAGAAGTTGAACATTCAAGTTGTTGTTCTTGTGTATCCCTCCTTTTCCATAAGTAGGGAGTACGCACCCTTGACAGTTATTTCCGCATTCGAATTCCGGCCCCACACATACTCATATTCAATATCAGCTTTAGGAATATATGTCTGCAAGATTTTACTCGCTGATTGGGCTTCAAACTTCTCGTAAATCAGGCTTATAAACAAACGTTTATGAACTACCCTGACTGAGATTTGACCCTTCTTTCCAAATCCAACAAATTTGGATGCATGCTAAGATTCAGAAGTGGTTTCTTTCCTTTGACGGTCATCGATCTTATCCAACATATCCATAAGATTAATCTGCATATGATTCTAATATCTGGCCAATTATATAGAGTATTAAGCGATTCTAAAATACTTATATTTTTCAAAACGTCGACGTAATTTCCATTGACGCTTCTATTAGGGCTTACAAAACACATAATAAATAATGTCTCCCTTGATTCTCTCATATCAGACATTGGCATTTAATATAAATTTCTTATCATCCTTACAATTAAGGGTTTTTGGTGTTCTGATAAGGTTTAATAAATTTATATTTAGATGGTGAGCCTAAAAAAAAAACTCAATTGCTGGCGAAATTCTACTTTCAAACAATCACAGAGTTCGTCTGGCTGCTGGCACTCATAATCTATTTCCTTAAGGCTCGTGGAAAAAACTTATATGGACTTGGTCCACACTAAATTAGTGTGGATCTAATGCTAATTCATGTGATTTATGAAAAAAAGGGTCACTATATAATAAACAATAGATATAAAAGATGAGTAGATATAGAAGGTAAAGTTTGATTATGTGGAAAAAAAAAGTTACTCTATCACAAATTGAAAATTTCATTTTGATAAACTAATGTGAGAAAGGGACTATATTGAAAAAAACGGTCACTATAGATTAGATGGAAGCTGTAAACTTATAAGATTTTAAAAGTTACTATATGATAAAAAAAGGTCATTATGTTAAATAAGTGGCTTTGGTCCATAATTCTACTTTCAAACTAATTTTTTTGGTTTTTTGTATTTAAAAGTCATATGATATATGTCCTATAATGGCTGCTCACACTCATGTTTAAGAAACTACGAAAATGGTTTGTTGTTTACATGATCTAATAAACCCAAGGCAGAACCAAACTCAGGTGACAGTACCTTCTAATCTTCTGCAAATAAAGCCATGGTTTTCACCAAACTCTGGTAGATCGTTTTCAAGATTTACAGGTATGGAGTCTAATGTATAATGCCCAAGTCTCCCAGTTCGAAAAAGATTCAGTAATTTTACAGCAACTTTGTGATCAGTCTCCTCTTCTGATTTTGTTGGAAGATTGAAAGCCTCTCTCAAAACTACAAACTCTGCTTGTATAAGCCTCAACAATTCGTCTTCGTCTTGTAAATTACCTCTAAAGGATGATACAGTTTCAAATAGACTTCTGCGAACCGAGAGTACTACACAATCCTGTGCATATATGAACAGAAGTCAAATTCGGAGATGAAAAGGGATTAGATCTTACATGTTTATTTTCATTACATGCACATATTTCTTTCAGCATGCAGGTGTAATGATTAGAACATCTAGCTCAAAGTATGAAGTGCATCATGCTCCTACATGTAAAATCTAACTCGGGATTTTTTTAAATAACAATGCAATTGAGAAGACCTAAGATTTGCCCAACTAAATAAGTCAGTGTTGAAGTCACCTTAGTATGATCAGTGGAGACTCCTCTCGAGTTCCTGTTTTCGAAGCTACTAACATGTAGTGCCACATTATCGTCTTTCCTTGAAGTTGGAAGTGCATGATTAGATAGCTTCTCCCATTTCTGATACTCGTAGCTCAAATTCAAGACTGCAAGCAAATAATCTGCTAGTGCTCTCTCTCCTGCTAAACTGTCATTAAAAGCTCCTGCGAAACATAAATGCAATAATTAACTAATTGATAGCCTCTGCCCTTTGTTAAATCCAATGTTAGCAAGAAAGAAACCAGCTAAGGATAAATCGAATTCCATTGCATTACATTTCCTAGAGACTGTAAGGTTCTTATTCTAGCAAAAGCACATTATTTTGTAAATTCAAACATACATTAATTATTGCAAAGCAGAAAAACTTTATTGGCATTAAGAGTCTGATTCGAATCGCTGACATGGAATCCAATAAAGTAGATGATATCTTACCAGTTAAAGCTAACTTAGCGCAGACATCAGCATCAATTATCTGTGGAGGTAGAATTCCTGGGGTATCTAAGACATAAATGTTAGGATGACTCGCTACCTGAAAATGCGACATTTAGTTCAGCATGATTATAGAAGAAGCTAAACTTGAAGCCATTTGAGTGTTCAACCACCTTCAAGCTGCATATTCCTTTCGTCTCACCAGGTATTGGGCTCACTACTGCATGTTTTAGCTTTCCTTTCTCTGTTGCAAGGAGAAGAATGTCAAAGGCAGCAGAAACAATCAGATAGTATTACAACATTGGTTAACCTGAGTTACCTAAGAAAAACAATAATGTAACATAACAAGATACACAGGTTATAACTTATAAGGACTTTACATTCACAAGTAAGATACCGGTTATGAACTAGGTATTTCTCTTACACACTTTCTGCTTCACATAAAAGGACTTTACATGGCTGAGGCCGTACTATACCTGTTGCACTGATCCGGCCAATTTGATGCAAAGAATTTGCAAGTGCTGACTTCCCAACATTAGGAATTCCAACCAGCATCATTGTAATCGTATGCCTTTCTGGCTCGGTTTTCCTCAAAGCTCTGACTTGGCCTTGCAAGAAGTTCAGGAACTGATGGTACACCATTCACAAGTTACAATGTAAGTAAACAGGTTTTGGATTCTTCATTTACTCTTAGCAAAAGGCAAACAGACCAATAAATTCATCAATAGAAGAGAAACTCAGCATGATCTCAAGCAAAAAATAACTTGTCCTTAACAATACAACATAGCACTCACGACCCTTTTGATAAGCGATAACAGACATGAGTTTGTATGTAATTTACAGGGTTACTTGTATGCCAATGTATAAAGATGGTACTGAGTACTTAATAACCAAAACTCAATATTTCGGGATGGAGTTACATCACCTAAATGTTGGCAATCTTAGCATGAGACATTTCTTGCAAATCATACATCATACATCATTACATTAAACTCATTACTATTACTGTCAACTATACCGCCTACCAAATGGGTTGTCATGACTCATGAGTACAGACATACAAACACAATGAAGTTAATTTAACAGGAAATTAAATATGCATCAGAAGAACTTGTAATATTGCCCCTACAACATCCAAGTATAATGCTTCATAATATTTCCCGCATTTGATATATATCTCCTTTTCAAAAATATTTTTCTTATTTTGACTTGTGTTCCAAATAGGAAAGAACAAAAAGATTCCGAGGCAGTAGTTGAGTTACCTCTTTAATATTATTTTTATTATGTGAATTCACGCCGAATGCGGGGAAATTTTCTCGTTCGAAATACAACAACCAATCCTGAAAACACAAGAATAAGAGCAATATATAGGAGAAATGCCGAGTTAATATATGCTATAAACGCTACAGTGTTTATAACACGACGAGAAGATAAATAAAATAAGTCACCTTGACATAGGAGCGGCTTGCAAGATCAACCTTGTTCAAAACTACAATGCGACGAGAAGAAGAAGAGGAAGATAATCTCTTAAGCAACTCACATTCCGATGACAATGGTATCTACATAATTGTGTAATTCCATAAAAAGGAGTATTATCACTTAGGCATTTCATCGAACATGTTACGTTCATAGAGTAAAGATAAGCAAAATAATTTACACAACATTACATACACGAGCATCACGAAGATCGAGGACAAAATCGACGGAAGAAATACGACGAGAAATAGCGTCAGAAGCTGCCGCCATTAATGGAGTATACCAGCTCCATTTCTTCTTCTTCTTCTCTTCTCCCGCCATTTTTTTCACTGCATTTCCTACTTTTTTCGCCATTAATAATAATAATAAGCTTTCATTCTTTGTCATTTTCTTTTTTTTTTGTTTCTTACTTTTTGACCGTTGAGATTTTATAGTACTTTTGAAATTAAAACATAGCCGTTCAAACCTTATCTGGTAAAGAAGAGAGAGAAATTAATGGTGCGATCTTCAAAAGGCAAAAAAAAAAAAGGAATTGACGAAGTTGAAGAAGAAGAATGTCAAGTTCAAAGGGATTAGGGTTAGGGTTAGGGTTAGGGTTGGGAAATTTGAGATTGGGAAGAAGAAATGGAATAATCCCAATTTCATCAATTAAATTAGGGCGAAGCAATTGCAAATGGAAAGCGAGCTTGAATTTGATTACTGATCCTGATGCTTTTCAAGTTGGTCCTTTTCTTGGTAGCTATGGATTTTTTAATGTTACCAGGTTTCTCTCTCTTTCCTAAAATTTCGCCATTTTTATACTTTGATGTTACTTGTTGAGTAATAATAATGCTTATGCTCACCTTTAGTTGCATCAGTTTCAATTTAGCATGATTTGTCGATTTCGATGTTTTTGATTTTCGGTCACAAATTGAAAGATAAGCTAAAATTGTGTCATTTCAGCTATTCTGGGTTTGAAAGTGGTGTGGATTATGGGTATTTATCAGATGATATGGGGAAATTGAGAACTCAAGATGTTGGCGAAGGCGGCGTTAATATCAGGTAAGACATTGCCATGGTTGATCCTTGTATTACATACAAACTGTTTCCTTTTTCTGCTACTTGGGAATTGCCGAATTCGGAGTTGGTTAATTAATAGTTTACTCTATAGTTTGAGGGAGTGAAATTGTTTATGGCAGTTCTTTGCAGACTATATGAAGGAAGAATTACTCAAGGTTCTTATAGAGGCACTTCTGTTCTTTTTAAGGTTATTTCATCTTCTTTCCCCTCCCTTTCTTATAAGCATTCTTCTGCCTTATTATCTTTTAGGACCTTTGTTTGTAAAGGTTAAACATTATAAAGTGATAACTGTTAGTGTTAGGGTACTTGTGTCTTTTGAGTAGTTATGCAACCAATCACACTAGCAAATTGAGAAGAACAATCAAACAACAGAAAGACACCAAGAAATTTATGTGGGAGAACCCCCTAATGACAGGAGTAATAAGTAATAACTAATAAACCAAACAGTCGTGAGAAGAATGATTTTTTTGTGAAGAACAAAGTGTTTAAGACAGATCAAGCTTTTTTTCAGATTTTAACCTAAAAATCTGTCTCAAGAGGTATTTGTAACATAGGAGACAAAAGCAAGTCATTAAAAGTGATCCTGCGAAACAACAGTTTGTCAAAACTTCCAGAGGCACTATTCACAATCTGTTCATGTGGCATGGCGGTGTCATATAGGGGCGAGATACTTCCTCACATGATCACATCTGATGTTTTCGCACGCATGTACTTCAGTGCTTCGGTCCAATAGTAGCCAGAAGAATACTCTACCAAAACACACTATGAGTGCAACAATGTTAGAATGTGAGCCATAACAGCTAGCCTAACATCCGTGTTCAGTACATTGACAATTTTTACCTTTACTCAATGAACAAGAGAGTAAAAAGGTGAAAATTTTCTATTGTGTGTCCACTATCCCTTAGTTCACTCATATTAGTGTTTTGTGAGGTAGCTAACATGTTATTCATTTGGATACAGATTTATCTTTTCAATGACTTAATATACTCGCCAAAGGTTTGGTCTGTGTAAAAGCCTTTGGATTTTGTTCACCGGACCATACTCTTCAAATTTAACATCATCATACTAATATGACTTGCGTAACTCATTCATGGACTAGGATGTGTGCATTTTGAATATTGTTATATAAGCAAAAGAAGACATATGTATTGATTCTCATTTCAAAATTTGTTCAGGTATATCCTGGACAGAGGGCCGGTGGTGTCGAGGCTGACATGATGGCAGCCAATGAGCTAAGCACTCATCTTTATCTTCAGGTAAGATAAAATGTTTTTTCATGTAGTATAATGCAGACTTCTTGATCTTTTGGGCTCGTCACTTGTTTGCAGATCCTGTCAATTGATAGTTCTACATGCATTCTATTCAGAGCACTTTCTCTACATTTCTTGTGAACTAATAGTTCTATATAATTTTTTTCAGAGCAGATCAGAAGAAACATATCAAAATCTCCAGATACTGATAGGTGGTTTTGAGACAAAAACTGGTGAGCAGGTAAATTGCATTGAACTTTCCTGTTTCTACTTCACTTTTGTTTTCTGCAACTGATTTTGTATCTTTCTTGTGTAGTGGCTTGCTTTTCGCTATGATGGAAAATACAGTGCAGCGGACTATGCAAAGATTGCCAGTGAAAGACTAACTAAAAGAAAAACTCTAGAATCTGAGTCAGCTTGGAATCCTTTTGAACAAGCGGTAACATTTAAACGTAAAAGAAATTTTGTTGTCAAGATGCTCCAGGGAATTTTTAGTGGCCTAGTCTACATGCATGACCATGACAGATTACATCAAAGTCTTGGGCCGGCTTCTGTTGTTCTCAAGTATGCTATTTGACTACACTCTATTTTACTAGCACTTATTATGTGAATAAGGCTTCTTTTCCTTTGCATTATTGCTTAAAAATTCCTGTCCTCTACTGGCAGTACAATATCAGAGAGAGAAGCTGCCTATTTGGTTGCTAGTCTCCGAGATCTTGCTTTTGCAGTCGATATAAGGTTTGTTACCAATGTTTTCTTTGTCGAATAGTTCCAACTTACTCACTTATTGTCCAAATTAAGATGGGTGTAACAGCATAAGTAGCTACAGTGTTACAAATTTACAACTTCCGTTTTGCTACTCTGTATACGCGGAGCTTGGAATTTGTGCTTCTGACTTTTGCATGGTGGTTAATCAGAGGAACAAGTCTCTGCATTAAACTTTCAATATTTATTTATTGTTGAAAGGAAATTGAACCTTCAGCCAATATCATCATTCTAAGCATATGGATCTCCTTCTTTGACCCCAAGATATTGTTCTTTCTTACAGTATTTAACAAGTAGATTCTAGATCACTTTTGCTTAATAAGTGTTATAAGTTGTTTTATCTTTCTTTTTGGGTATGTGTGTCAATGTAAGTTCATGACAAAAGTAAGTTGATTGAGTTCAATGCCTTTTCCCAGTTACTCATCGTTAGAGAAGGGTCCTGAAACTGGAACTTTGTCAGAAGGACTTTGGAGACGAGCTACTGCAGCTGGTGCATTCAATCCCATTGAGAAAAGAAACTTTGGGATTGCAGATGACATGTAAGAACGTGAGCCTTGTGAGGAGACTTGTACATGATCTGTATCTTTAGGATAATGTTCTAACTGGAATTATTTCTGCCTGAGTTAATGGCCTGCATAGTTACTTGGATGTTGTCTTTTAAACTCTTTATGCAGATATGAAGCAGGTCTTCTATTTGCATTCTTGGCTTTCACTCCATTTTGTGAAACAGGCGTCATGGATAGTATTACTTTACGAGTGAGTGCTGCTGCTCAAATTATAACATTCTTCTTTTTACATAAACTGCTAGCCTGCAACATCAACTTTTTCCCTTTAAAAAACCGAATGAAGTGAATTACACCCGACTTGCAGAGGCTTTTGGAGAACACATTTCAGCTAGATCTTCAAGCAGTCAGAGAGTATGTTCTGGGAACTTATGATCTATTATTTTTCTTCTCCATAAGCACATTATTAGACATATTTGGCATTCTATGATGGATGTTCTTGCCCCAGATGTGATAAGAGATGCTTAACCTACAACCATTTAACTACCATTTGATCTTTAACTTTTAATAATTTGATTCTCTAGGACTGTCCTATATTATAAATGTATACTTCTCAATTTTCATGCCTTAACTTTCGAAGAGAACATAGCTGTATTGGAGACTCACTTTCTAGCGTAATTTCTCAGAGGAAACACTGTCATGCTTCTTTATTTCATCTGTGATTGATGAAGGGTTTGCTTATGTATATGCCAGTTGAGGTTTTTCATAGGCTTGTATGTGCCAGTTGAGGTTTTTCATAGACTTGTATATGCCAGTTCAGGTTCTCACGAATAATGTTGGTAATTTGTTTGACAAATGCTTCATTCCTGCACCCTGAAACATTTTTCAGATACTGTTTGGCTGATGATCGCTTGTTGGAGGCTGTCAAATTCTTAGATATTGGTGATGGTGCTGGCTGGGAGCTTCTCCAGGTTGGGGATTACTTTATTCTTTTATCTGCAATTTCATAGAATCTGTTATAATAGTCCTTCCTGCTTCTGGCCAGATAAATTTAAGTTCATGAGCTTCTGTTGTTAATTCAGATTGCTGCTCTACTGAATTAGACATACATCTTTATTGCTTTATCGTTGATCTTTTACATCACTTAATTGATCATGCTAGTTACAATATATAGATTTGCATCTCATTGTGGGATCAAACCCCACTCACTTTACTTTTTACCCTTTCTCCTCAAACCTAGGGGCCTTGTTTGTTAAGCTAGGTAGGGTTGGCTTGTGTGGGGTTTTTGGTTCATAGGGCACATCTCCTTAACCCAAAATAGAATAATTAAGAAATGATCATGCTATTTGAATTTTAATGTGCAAGTGCAACTATGGCAACTCATCTGTTACTCAAACTCTTCATTTCACATAAGTACCCGTATCGGATCCTTGACACTCCAACATGGGTATGAACACTTTGACATTTCAATAGGCCACAAACATGGAAAATTTTCAGAAAATTACACGTACCCATGTCCAATAGGAGTCCTATTTTTAGTCATAATGTCTTGTTATTGACACCATTAATATATTGTGGTTTGTGTGGCTGCACCTTTGGTTTGCTCACATATGGGAATAATGCTCGACTCTGTACTCCACTTGAGTAATTGAGAGAATAGTTTATTGTTTCTTTCTCAACCATATGATTTTACAACAGGAAAAGCTTCATCATCAAATCTCTGGATGCTAACTGGCTTAGTTTAAAGTCTTGTGGTGGCGGGGTATCCAAATCCTGAAATTGACTATCATTGTTTTTTGTGGCCTAGACACCAAAAAAACAAAAGAAAAAGGTTAAAGGGAGAATTTACCTAACAACGAAGAGGAATTGGTACTGGGTCCATGTCAAGTGGATTCACCAAAACTCACATGTTCGGTAGAGAGCCGTTATCCAAATAGACTGTCTGAAAATTAAAAAATATGCTTTACACTACACCTACTTTCTGAACTAATCCAATCTTTTGTTAAGTTGTTCTTACGTTTATGTTGTGCAACAAAATTGTCAAGTGATGTTCAACGTTCCAAATTACAGGCAATGCTGAATCCAGATTACAGGAATCGGCCAGTTGCTGCAGCTGTGCAGAGCCATCGTTTTGTGAGTGGAGCTCTTTTGTAGGCATGTCAAGTCTGGCAGATTATACCTCCTGTTTCTCACTTGTCATGAAGTTGAGACTTCTGAGATCTGAAACTATCCTGATGCTTCAGCTAACTTGATAAAAAGACGAGTTTTTCTTGGCTCGAATTTATTTGTTGAATCATTGAATTTTTAGAGTTATAAGATGCATATATGTGATTACATATAAAACTTAGTTTGTAACGCCTACTATTCTTAAGTTTTCTTTTTGTAGCATAAGGAGATAATCAAAGTTCCAATTCAGGTCATGATACAAACCCAAAGAGTATTTTATCATGTACAAATTGATGCTCACATTTCCCTAGTTGGTAGATTAAAGCGGGATGTTTATTAATGAAACTAGTATTGCTGATAGAACTTAGAACTTAGGAAACACCCCCCTTCTCCTAGCAATAGATGTCGTCCTTTTGAAATGGTCTTCAACTAGCAATTGGTTATGCTTGCCTTAGTCTTATTATTGAGTGAAACAACCTATGTAACTGACCATCAATCATCATTAATATTTTGTAGGAAAAGTATCAATGATCGTGGAACCTTCAACTACTATTTGATGACATTTATTTGCTTCTAATAAGTTTAACTTATGTCTGTCATTGACATATCTATCGGGAAGCCTAGCTTGTAGTATTGGGAGACTTGACGACAACTCATTCCGACAATGACTCCTCCTTAGATCTCAAAAGTTCTTATATACTTCATCCGTTCCAAAATAAGTGAAACACTTCATGTCAAAAGCTTCTCACATAAATGAGAGAAGTGTTTCACTTATTTTGGAACGGAGGAAGTATTTAGATTTAGATCAATTAGGGTACAATCTGGAAAAAAGACTTTCCTAGTTCCCTACTTACCTTTACCTTTCCTATGAGGATTAAAAAGAATACTATACTTTTCAACATTTAAGTTAAAAGAATATGTAACCAACCTTAAGTTTTTAATCTAGTTCTATTTTCACCAAAAAATTAACATTTAAAAGAATATTATACTTTTCAACATTCAAGAACAAAAAGGTGAAATTATCAATATCCTAGATTGAATACACAATATTGAAACTATCCACATATCTAAATTTCACTAAGATTCCCTCCTTGCATCAACTTGTGCCTAACCAACCTTCACAACATTGGCTTTAAATGTTTATTTTGTACCTAGAAGGCTAGAACGATAAGTAAATAAGAATGTTTTTTTACCGTTGGTCTTGTAAAAGACCGCCTACTTTTAGTTTAAAATTAGGCACGGCCCAAGTCCAATATAAAGAAGAGAACATGTGATCACCTTTTTTTAATATAGTGACTAGTTTAATCTATTTAGGGACTAGTTTAATCTATTTCGTAACCAATTTAATCTATTCAGTAATGACATTCTCTAACCCATTCAGTGACTAGTTTAATCCATTTAGTGACTAGTTTAATCCGTTCGGTAAGACTACCGAGTTATTTTTTGAAATTGTATATATTGTAGTTCGAGAATCAAGAAAACAAAGGAAGGAGAAGAGAAGGAATGACTAGGATATTGTTGGGTTAGAGTGAAATGGAATGGGGCATTGTTAGAAAAATTCGGTATGGGTTTGTCTAATTTTATGTTGAAATTAGACCGCCTATTCTAATAATTTGTGGTTTTTTTTATTACTTTTTTTTAAAAGGAAGGGAGGGGGTGAATGCATTAACCAATGTTAAGTTCCACCAAAGTTTGAATACTTTAGGGGGAAAAAGTTAAAGTTACAACCTCCTCACCTTCAAGGGCACTAGATCGAGCAAAAAGGTGGACAACAAATGTTCCGAACTTGTTAAAAGAATGTAAGCATGAAAGTAAATCATCTTAGAATCATGTAACCCTTTAAGAAACAAGAAAATCGGACTAAAACCATAAGCTTTTTGCTGAGTCGCGCAAACAACATCCAAAGCATCTCATTCAACTATTGCTTTCGAGTCACACACTATCCATGCAAACACCGTCTCAAACTTTCAGTCATGTTCGTTTCCCTCTTATTCTAGTAGTTTTTTTCACTCTTGTCACCACAATTGAGACTTTTACAAAAAATTTACCCAAAATTGATATAATTCCAATTTAATCACAAGTTAAGAGACTAACCATAGTCCAGATCGACGGTATCATTTATTTTACTTATTATGGAACGGAGGAAGTATATGTGTTATAAAAAATAAAAAAACAAACAGAAACACAATTATGTAACCGTGCACAGTAACTCTCATGAATCGGAACACTCGTTTTTTTTTTTTTTTTTTTTAGCAGAAAAAACAACCAAACACACATTAGTGGGTATACCGGCAAAGAAACATTTTTATACAAAAAAATGGGGAGTGATGAAGCCGAACACCCGACTTGCTTGGGAGGTGGGAGCACCAACCATTGGGCTCCCACGAGGACCTCAAATCGGAACACTCGTTGCTTTTACAACCATTGGACAAGACAGAAAAATTGAAGAGTCAACGAAAGAAATGCACAAAATTTGAAGATTAAGCTAGAAGACACAAAGTGGAACACAAATCTGGAGATTCTAAACCCCTTTTTCATAATCTCTTTCTTCAAAATTTCTTTGATTTATCCAAACTCCTCCATATATATTAATTAATATACAAAGCTTTCTCCTTCCTAAAATCCTAACCTTAAATTCCTGTCACACTCAAATCTTCTTCTTGTCCCAGGTAATTTTTACTTTCGATTTTCAATTTTTTGCCCACTAATTATTGTTATCGTTACTTTTGCTTAAGTTCGAATAAGATCTTCATTGTTTGTGATAGATTTCTTTTCCTAAAGTTTGAATCTTTCAACTAGGTTTCAGCGTACGATTTTTTATTTATTTAACTTTTTCAATAGTTAATTCAGCTTGATTAGATTATTATTGCTTGTCTATATGTTTATATAATTGAATGTTAATTTGCTGTGATTTGATTCATAATGACAAGGTTTTGATTAAATAGGTTAGTGAATTGATTTGTTGTGATGCTACAGTATTTTACTAATTACTGTTGTTGATATCTGTCTGATTATCTGCTGTAATTTGGGTTTCAAACTGGAAAGAATTGCACATAATATAAATTTTTAGATATTTGTGCTGCTAGATTGTTTTTTTAGTATCTTGGGATAAAACATAATTACTTTCTAGATTTCTCTTATAGAACACTCTAGAAGGCTTGAAGCATGGTATTAAATCTCGGTTGCATCACAACTATATCCAAGATCTAACTAAAACCATGGCTTAGAGTGCTCTTATTTTGTAAGATTTTTTGTTGAATGGAATAACTTAACTTTGTTGTGCCTTTCAGTTTACAACCATCCCTAAATAGGTTTGGGTAGAGGTTAAGATACTATATGTGATAATGTCAAAATGAGAGGATTACATGAAGGTAGGGTAAATCTTTGACAGTGTCCTTTATATTTCTATGCTTGACGAATGGCTTCTATCTTGCCTATGTGCTTTTATAATTTGTTGATAATTGTCTTGGATTCAATGTACAATCAATCCAATTCAAGCAATTACAATGGGTTCCACAAAATCTGAACTAAATTATCTTTCGTCATTCTTCGCCATATCAGGTATTGCAATTCATGGAGATATTTAAACGTCGAGTGATATTGTCAGGTTCTGGCTTTTGCTGTATCAAATTTTATAGTTGAGGGTGTATTGATGGAAGAAGAAACTGTTATCCGTTGTCTCAACATACATCAAAATATTACAGGAGATTAATGTTTTAGAGTTCCATGATAAGCCGAAAGACATCCCACCGTCCATCAATTGCATACCGACCGATAGGACCCTCTGATCTAGAAATTCTTCAACAACTTCATGCAGATCTCTTTCCCATCAGGTGGATTGTCCTCTATTGCTTTGTTTTTTATCTTTATGGTCTGATCTAATTTAAGTAGGTAATTAGAGTAAGTCATGACCTAATTTTCTTTTCTTTTAGGTATGAGTCTGAGTTCTTTCAAAACGTCGTCAATCGTCATGATATAATTTCATGGGGAGCTGTTGATCGTAGTAGGCCCAGTGCCCAGAGGGACGAACTTATTGGATTTGTCACCATAAAGACTGTTCTAGCAAGAGAAAGTGAGGTATACCCTTGGCTTATGCTGTTGTGGTAACTAGATGATCCTATTTTCCTAAGGTTGATGAATCTGTGAAGTGGTGGATGTGAAATTATATCATTATATGCTGTTACTCATTTCCTAGAGCTTTCTTCTTGAGTTAATATGTTAACTCAAGGTTGCTTATCTCTTGATATATATATATATATATATATATATATATATATATATATATATATATATATATATATATATATATATATATATATATATATATATATATATATATATATATACTTTTTTTTTTTTTTGTAGATTTATCTTCCTTCTTGATCAGCAATTTTCACTGATATGCGGATATGCGTGGTTGAGCAAACTACACTTTAGTGAACTGGGAAAGAGTAGTTTTTGTTATGTTTTTAACACGTGAGCTACACAAGTACACAACAATTCACTTTTAATATAATCAATTCTTTTCTGGTGATAAAACATGATTGTATCATCCCTTCAAAAAAAAAAATGATTGTATCATACTTTTAGTATATACTCCCTCCGTCCCTAAATAGAGTGTCCATTTCTTTTGGGCACAAGTATTAAGAAGAAATCATATGTAGGACCTTAGTTGTATTAAATCATAATTAAATATAAAAGTTGGTACACTTTTTATGAATTGTTTATTAAGGTGAGAGAATGTGGGCCATATGGAAAAGTGGGTGATATTATAAAAGTTGAAAGCAAAATAATATTTTAATTGGTGGACCCATACCAAATAAGGAAATGGGAAATCTATTTGGGACAAACATAAATGGAAAAATGGGCACTTTATTTAGGGACGGAGGGAGTATAATTCAATTCAATGATAATTATAATTTCGCATTAGGATATGAAAAGATAAAAGAAAGTAAACATTTTTGTATACCTCCTGTACGCTTTCACAAAAGTATATGTTCATGCCCCCTGTGTGTTTTCATTTGGGGTGTCTGCTAGCTAGTGCAGCTTGTCATAATTTGGGGTAGATTTAATGAGAAAATGACCTCTGCTAGCCGTGGCCTAAACCCTTACAGCTATGCCCAGGTGAAATTAGGACACTGTTTTGGAGCTTTCAATGCAATCATTCATAAAAAAAGGATCCCCAAATGTTCTCATCCTTTTTCTCCCCTGGAGGATCTTTATTCCTTCCTGGTTAGTAATGTCACTCTCATTCATGAGAAATGGGAGCTTATGTGGTTTCACCACAAGTTCACCTTTCAAAGTGATGAACGTGCATGTATATTGGTATATGCATGTAGTTTTCTCATGTTGCATTCTCTTAATTTGCAGATCACTGATTTGATTAGATATGACTCTAGCAGATCAGATCAAACTCTTGTTTATATTCTCACCCTGGGAGTAGTTGAATCATATAGGAATTTTGGCATAGGTATGTGCTTACTCCTCACTGCATTTGCTTATTGATTTATTGGTACATGTCACGATATTTTGCTTTCTCCTTCAGCTTCAGCACTGATCAGAGAGGTCACTAGATATGCTAAAACTATTCCAACATGCCGTGCTACATATTTGCATGTGATATCTTACAATACTCCAGCCATGTATTTGTACAAGAAAATGTCGTTCACGTGTGTAAGAAGGCTCTATGGGTTCTATCTCATTCACGGCCAGCACTATGATGCCTATCTGTTTGTGTACTATGTAAATGGTGGTCGATCGCCTTGCTCACCATTGTAAGTAAACATCCACTGAGAATTTATTTTCTATTAGTTGTTTCTTCTGTCCTTTGACTAGTTCGCACTTGCTACTCTAGTTAAGTATAATCAGTGCTTCACATTTAGAATGATAAATGTTTTTGGTGGAATAGAAAATTCAGTGAAATCTAACTACTCCCTTCATTTCATTTTGACTGTCTTCTTGGACCTTTTTTAGGGTAAAAAATGGCAAACTTTGACCATATAATAAATCATGCTAGATAAAAGAGACCTTATGCTCCCTATGTCTCGTTATATCTGATAGTTTTTGCATTTAAGGGTTACGAATTCTGAAACTATCAAATTATGACAGTAATTTAAAGAATTTTGACTTTAAGTTATTTTCTTATGGATTAAGGTGGTTGTTTTTCAAATTTATAAATTAATATATTCTTCAACTGAATCAAAGGCCAAAATTGATCCTTAAAATTGTTCAATAGGCTTGTCAAAGTGCAAAAAGGAGAGTATGTAAATATATGGGTAGGCCCATCTGAATGGGTGATATACAACTAGAGAAAGTCTTAGATTGAAAAACTATATTTATCTATGTACTTCTGTCACAGGTATTTTGATTGGCTAGAAAGATTTTCATCGGTTTAATCTTTGAGGTTTTTTTTTTACTATTTAATTACTATTTTAATCTACAACAGATGGTCCACTTTGAGTTTGTGTTCCTCACACTGACACAAGCTATGAAGTGGACATTTTTCTTTTCCAGATAGAGAGTATTAAAGCACACCTGTTTTCTGGAAGATTTTTGTACCAGAAGAAGGGTATAATATGAATTTATGATTCTAGAGTTGGCAATTTGGCATCAGATTCTAGAAGAGATGATTCTTTAGAATAGAGAACTTGCTCCATTTAGATCCTTCTTCATCATATGCAAGATATGGAAGGAGACAACTAGAGAAGGATCAATATAAATATATTAGCATTTCGCAAGATTATCATTCTTGCAAGCTAGGACCCTAGTTTCTATTATAGCTCCCAACCCAATTGGAATTGTGAATTACCCTGAGGATAGGGTGGGCACTGCACAGTTCACCCTTTAAATTTGTAATGTATCATTCCCAATACGTTGATGGAATCATCTCTCAATTCTGATTTTGTTTCTACCCCCCCAGGCCCCCACCAACCCCAACCCCAAGTTGATAGGGTTGAAAACAAGAAAGATATAATGAGTTCATCCAAAAACTCAAGAATAGTTTAAGTTTGAGAAGACTTTCGCTATTGAAGTAATAAAGTAAATAGATATATTGTCTTGAAAGTTATACTTAAAACATATCTATTTACCTAAGCTTGGAATTAGTTTCATTTAAGGTAAAATAGGCTGTACCTGGCCCTCTAATCTAGGGCACCTCTGCTGGGAGCCTTTCCCTGATTCCTCCTTCACAATTGAGAATTGAACCCAGGGCGTTGCTCTCGTCAGGATTCTCGGAGGTTTGCCATTTCCGTGTCAAGGATGGCTAAATTTGCTGGTTCAATGATTTAGTAAATATAAAAAATATATTGCGAGGATGACCTTATTGAGTCCTCCATTGTTTTTATCTTTGATTTCTCTTTGTTTCACTTGCTAAGATTGAATAGTTTGGACATTCAGAGGTCTACTTTATGCTTTTGAGGAAAGAAGTAGTTTATGGAGGTCATAGCCGGCATAGATTATTAAGAATGTACACGGTCATCTTATTCATGCTGGCATGGCATATCTTTCTGTTAAAGCCTGTCAGATATCCTAGGAGGGTTATTTCATTCTTTTACATATAATGTTTGGTCTATAGGGAGCCACAAAGCTCAATGATACACAGGGGATTCAATCCTAGTTCCGGCATAGCACCCCCGTTACCAATTGGGATAGTTGGCACCCGTGGATTATTACATGTTGCACCGATGGGATCTCCTTCTGCCACCTCTTCATTCAGATGGTTTACTTCATCACTTATTAAGTATGTTGATGTGCCTTAGAAGCAAGAACTAATAAGTGATGTATTGTATTAAGTGATCCAGCCTGATTATACTATGTATGCTTTATAACCTTCCTAACACTTTAGTGAGATAGAAATTGATGGATGGAATGTTAGGTAAGAGAAGAAGAAAGGTGAAGCAATGGAAGGGGATGGAAGAGTGAGCTTCTATTTTCCTTCCAAATCTTTCCAACATTGAAAGGATTTGGTCACAAAGAAGTGAAGGAAAATGAATATGTCCATTCCCTTCCCTTCCCTTCTCCCATGTCCAAACAAGGAGTAATGCATCCTTCCTTTCCCCTCCCTTCCTTTTTTACCAAATTCTCCTGTCCAAACACACTAAGTGCTTGTTTGGTTGAGATAAAGAAACATGATAAGTGAAAGTTCCTAGGAAATACTTCCTCCGTTTCAAAGTAGATGACACAGTTTGACTTTTTGCACTATTCACACACACTCCTTTGACCGTGTTTTGTGATTTTTACTAAAGGAGAAATATAGTCATGTGGGATTTTGTTAGATTCGTCTCGATATATACTTTCAGAATATCAACTTTTTATATTTTTTACTTGTAGGGTATTAGAGATATTAATAGTTAAAGTTATGTGTTGGCAAGCGTCCCCGGAGAAGTGTGTCAACTGTCATGTATTTTTGAAACAGAGGAAGTAAATTGTTTGTGCAATTGTTTGGTTGAAGAAAAATATAGGAAGTTGTCACAAATGGGAAGAAATTGCTTACCCTGTAAATAAAATTTCCCATGGGAAGTTTTCTTCCCAAGATAAACCAATCAACGTTTTGCATCCCTAAGAAATTGAACTTCAAGGGAAAAATAACTTAGGAAATACTTCTGACATTCAGCCAAACGACCACGTAAAGTAGACAAACTTTTTGCGACACTTATTTTATTCATTCCTGGAAGTAAATCGAGGATGCCATGTAGTCATAACTCATCATAGATTTACAAGACTGTTTCAGCTGTGTTTAATTTGCTCATAGTGGTTACTATAAACTTAAAAGGCACTTCTGATTGTTTCTGAGTCGTTAAAGGTGCTTAGGTATAAACTTCTTCAGAAGCAGAATGCTGACGATTTTGGTTTTCAGATGAAATGCCCGGGTCTTTGTTTGTTGAAATTTGTTACGTGATTGTGCAGGGAGCTCGTTGTAGGTGCAGTAAACTATTTGAGGACTAGTTTGAAGTCAGTGGTTGGGAGGCTATGGAGATATGACGATAAAAAGCCGTGGAGATGTAAAGAAAGTGGTGGCCTCATTACACCTTCTCAGAGCAAGAGGAATCTCGTTAATGAAGGTTCTACCGAGTTTCAGTGTGTATGATTTTGTAAAAACTTGATTATGCTTTAGCTTTGCCATGAAGCTCAGGTTTGATTACTGGTTTTGATCTACCAATTGAACAGACAAATAATCTTGTGTTTGTTGTATCTCATGTGCCAAAGTGTGCTGCTTTTTCATTGAAAGCAGTAGTCCGATAGTAATGTATATCCAGTTGAATTTGATTCCCATATACTAACATAAGATTATTGTCCCTGAAAACTAGAGAATTTATTTTCATGCTTGTTCAAAAAGTATTGCATAGGTACCCCATCTGTTTTTCTTTTTCTTTTGAGCAAATAGGTGCTCCATCTAACTATCAAAAAAAAAAAAAAGGTGCTCCATCTTTTGTATTTATGATCAGTGTTATCAGAAAGGAATTTATTTTTGTATGCTATGCATTTGTGTTGGCCTTGAAAGAGTTGTGAGCCTATGATAGTCATAGTACTACGGCAGCTATATACACCGACTAATCTAGTTTTACCTCCGATTTCTTCCATTTCTCTTTCTTTTTGAGGTTGAGCTTTAACATACAAAAATATAGTACTATGATTTTATAATATGTATGTAATAGAATGCTTATATATTTTTTAAAAACAATATAGAGGGAAATTTGTGAAGGACCTTATAAAACACTCTTTGTAAAGCAGTGAATTTTTTTTGAAGGGTTGTAAAGCAGTAATTTAAACAAAGTTGTGGGAAACTATCTTTTATGATATTGTAATAACAAAAAGGTACTATCCTCCGGATTCTTTGTAGTTGACCAATTTCACTGACATTGACTTCTTTTTATTGGATTTCCTTGGTGGATGATATTGCATTTTCGGCAACAATACCCAGCATGATCCACAAGGCCAAGACCCATCAAAGGGCCTCGTCGTTGGTGGCCGGCTAAGCACGCTGCACGCCATGCGGTGGCCGGTACTGGCTCACATTTTTGGGATGTTACACTGCCATTTTTGTACATAACCTTAAGCCTACTAGTTTTCAAAAGTTGTGCTGATGTTATGAGGGAATTTAATTGACATTCATCTGGTGCACTGCATCATAGTGAACGTTTTTTTTTTCAAAATGGATTTTCTTTATAAGACAAAAAGAAAGTAAAAGGAAAACATATAGAAAGCTTGAGCAAGAGAACTTTTGGTTAGGTAGTCGACCATGTGGCTTGTAGAGTAGAGCCTTGAATGATGGTTAAAGAAATGAGGCAAAAAATGTTAACTTTGGCTTGATATCAATTAGTATTAAAATATTCTAGGATTTACTATTCTTCTCTTATTATTAGTAAACCACTATGCTTAGTTTAAGTTTTGGCTCGAAGATAATTTCCTCTAAAAATCAATGCAAATTTTTACATACTCGAGTTACTTACTTCAATTTATAGAATAGATTTTTACATACTTTCGAATGTACCTAAAAGTAAACATATCTAAAATATTTACAGATGAACTCACATCATCCGAGTCGTTTACTCTCAGGGGGTGGGATATATGCTTTAGAGATCAAAGCTTACACATTGCTATACAAGTTTAGAAAAGAGGAGGAAGAAATCTAGGGGGTGAGAGGGAGTCATTAAGTAAATACACCAGGGTGTCACGCGTGTCGTAGAACCCAAGCGCTATTTTTTGCTCATTTCTTCATTTGGGCTCTACCTATTACGTGATTATCTTCATTTGAAGATTTCAAATGAAGCGAATGAGCAAAAAAAATAGGCTTTGGGTGTCTGGGCATGAAAGACCCGCCAGTGTATGATAAAAATTCCCGGGGTGAGAGGATAAGGTTGACACTCATCATGTTATCCCAAGCATATTCTCCTAAATTCACATTTCTTTTACTAGAATTTTCAAGAGCCAATTATAAGAATATGCGAAGGATTAAGCTTGTTATAATGAATTTTGCCATTCCTAAACTGGTTCTTTTTGCCATTACGGTCGGCATAAAAGCTAGCTAGCAAGCTAAGAGCTACTACATAGCCCACCCTTTATTTGTTCTATCGATTTATGTTATGAAACGTGCATTTTATTCTTGCAAAATCTGCCTGATTATTTCAAGTACTTTTTCATTTGATTTTTAGCATTTGGAATTACCTTTATTGACTATTTCTTTTCTAGTTGAAAGGCTAATATATTCTATACTTTTTTGCAGTCTATACAGCTGAAGAACATTCTAAAAATAGAATGGTGAAATTGTTATCCATTTGCGTAACAAACTGACAAGAGGTTCAATATAGTAGTAGCATCTTTTTAGCATCTCTAATTAGTAATTATTCACATCATGCTTATCAAGTAACAACCATATCTTTAAAAGTCATGACCTATAGATGATCATCCTTATTGAATGCGTGTAGGATGATAATCCACAGCTTTAATCAACTTAATTAACGATATATTAACATTTAGGGATTTTCTAACGTGTCTCCGGACATACAATAACAATAACTAAAATTCCTTGTTACAAAAAAAACTTCTCCATACATAATAATGTAATTATTATAAAATTAAATAATTTTTCCTTTAGGGTTAATTATGCTCTTAATTGATATATCTGTTGTGGAATTTTCTTTTAATTGGTGGCGAAATTGCCAAAAATAGATTATACTTATAACTTAACATGTATTTGCGAGCACACATTGAATAGACCGTTTGAAGAAAAGTATCGTAAAATATGGACTCTTTTGCTCATATTTGATCAGACTGGTTATATACTTGTTAACTCTTGTTAGTTACGTAGTAAGAGTGTTAGAGATGTATATACTTGTTTAAGTCTTTTTAGTTAAGTATAATTATTATTACAAGACTTTATCATATTTTATTTGAAACATTAGACAATAAAGCCATAGTGTATTGATGGTTAAGTTCTTACTTTTCATTTCAAGGTCACGTGTTCGATACCTTGCGATTACACAATTTTTTTCCAAAGTGGGGAGTACACCTTGTACATGGACATAAAAGATTTGCATTAAAAATTTGGGAAGAGTGCACGTGGCACATAGAGCCACGTGGCACGCAGACTCCAAGTAGCACGCCTTTTAACATATTTGTATAGACTAGTTTTTAGGCCCGGCTACTCCCGAGTAATTATGTCTATCATTTATTAATATTTCACTTTAAAATGATAACATCAAGTATAATTTGGTTTAGTGGTTAAGACTTTAATATATATCTTTCGTGATCACATAGTCGAATCTTATACAAATCATTTTCTAGTTTTTAATGTACATGGATTACATGGAGGTAAACACTCTAAGGGAAAGCGCCTATGTGGCATCGTTCCTTGCTTAGCAACACCTTTTAATATGGTACTAGTGTGTAGCTCGGGCGACTCCCCGAGTTTTTGCTTTGAATAATTATTCTATGTTTTGAGCTTATATTTATTTCAAATTAGTTTGTTATATATATATTTATGTTCCAAGATATATATATTTATGTAGAGTAAAGAGCACATCTAATAGTTGGTTAAGATGGTAAGATGTCTACTTTACAACTTATTGGTCGCATGTTCGAATTTTACTACACAAAGTTTTGTAGAACATATTCATTGTTAAGCGTGATATTGCATATTTCTAGTAAATAGGGAGTTAACGTGACAACGTATATCTTTATCATGAACTCTTTTTAATATATTAGTATAGATTATAGATGTCACATTATGGTTAGACTCGTTATAATTCAAACCTATCTTTTCTCATCCAAATAAACAGGATTAACTGTACAAGGAGAGATCAACTAGATTCATCACCCGTTCCCCACATTGGAAAAATAAAGAAGAAAAAAACCATACACCATTGCAACGTATTAAAATTTCATGCTAAAAACACTTAACATATTGAGTGATACGTATCTTTTCAATGTAGAAAATTTTGTGAGATCAAATTATATTTATTCTCATAGTTGAATTTATAGAAGCTAGGAAACAACTTTCCAAACTAATTCTTACCAATAGTTTTAATATTCAATTATCTTCTAAGAACCAAAAAGTGCCAAGTATCCTCTTATTTGCTGTCCTTGTTTGAATGAGCAAGTTATTAACTAAAAAACAGTCTAATTCACGCCATTATTTTGAATTTAGTTCTCCAATATCCCAAAGAAGGAAACACAGTTGAGCAAGAAATGTTTTAACTGGTAGAATGTTATCATTATAAAACCTAAACTAGTATGCAGTTTACTAAACATGGAAAATTAAGTTAAGGATAATTTGTTAGAAAACAGATAAGCTTAAGGAAGAAGATTAGAAATGAGGCAAGGTAAAAAAACAAGACACATCACCATTTTCCCGGCAAACTTTCCGTCCTTTTCAACTCCCTCATTGACTTGCCAAAGATTTATGATGTAAATTGTCAATCATACAAATCCTTCTAAATACAATGCCTGTGTTCTAACGGCATTGCTTTGCCAACTTATAATCATATATTTAGTGATTTGAACTTTGTTGAATTGAACGTATTTTTACTCGTTTATATTGGTTTCTCTTTTATTTAGTTTAATTTAGCGATTTTAACCGAACTAAACTTATTATTTTACTTAGTTGTATTTATTTTTAATGAAATCCCGTTCAAGTTTGCCAAATGAATTTTCAAGCTCTAATCGATACACAAACCAACCCCTCTACCGTTCCTTGTTCCCATCGAGTGAGAAATTTATATTTATGTACATATATTCTCTCTTAAAAAATCAAGTGCATGTTGATGAGAACTGTACCAAGTAGAACATAGCCATTGGCCTAGGCGTAGGGGATTTCCTAATGATCATCTTGAAGTATGGGATTAAACTCCACTAGGGGATTTTTATGGGTTGGGATTCCCTTATTCCCTTCCCCCCCCTAGCTTAATTTGTTAAACCGGACTTGTTGACTTACGAGAGGGGTTGGTCAAGTATGATTTTTCTCCTTAACATACTGAAAGAAAACATTAGTGAGAATTCTAAGTAACTTAATTGCAAAATTAACTAAGATGTGTGGTAAATCGTTACATATGATAATAGAAGGCGATGGCAACCACCCTTTCTCACTCCTTTGATGTCTTTAGTAGTAGTGATTAGTAGAATAGCCAGTCGAGTAGCGCAAATTTTAACATATATTTAGATGCACTTATTAATAAGAAAGATAATAAATACATGTGTCGCTTCATGATATACTTTCTCCATTCTAAAATAAATAAATGTGACACTTCTCTACATACTTTTATGTGAGAGTTTTACGGAGAAGTAATACATCCATTTTGAAAGGGAGGAAGTGTAATTATATATTCCCACACGCGCTGATTATATATCATACATACACGTATTAATGCATACGTGTGTGTCTACATAAACTAGTTATGGTCTAGCTATAGTAGTCCCCTACCAAGCTAAGTCATAAAGTGAACCATGAACATCATAATATTAGACTACTGGTATGCAGTACTCCAACAAGCAAGGCACAATATATTAACAATTATATGGAGTAACATATGCGTCATAGATTGAAAAGATCAGACAAAAAAGATGGAAGTAAGGTTTAGCTAATTGGGTGAACTTATAATTTTTGTACATATAAAATGCATTACAAGTGATTGTTTGGTGAGAAGAAGATGAACTGTGTAATAACGACACTAAGGAGCAGTTAGACACTATTCATATCCTTTTATGTGGTGCCGTAAATTGAAATGTTAATAGTAGTTCAACCGGAGATTTAAACAACACCAAATAACAATCCAAAACTACTTAGTATATCTTTTGATGTGATATGTAGGATGACCTACTGCTTCATTTTAGTTCCTTTATTGCTTGTTTTTGTTGGATTTTAGATGCAGATTTTGGGGTCAAGCAAACTCGAATTATCTTCATTTTAGTTCCTTTATAAAAACAATTTCTTTTAGTTCTTGCCATTTCTAATTAATCACACAAGTGATTTATTTCACTAACAAAAAGTTCGTCCATATAAGTTATTTAATTAATAATTATGATCTAAACCATATACTCCAATCAAGTCATGTTTATGCATTATATGTTTATGCATTTGAAAGTCATGTTTGCATGGAAAGTGCTTATGTAACCCAAAGGCCTCCAAGTCAACTTTTCTTCTTCAAAAAGTGTCAAGTTAATTTATGGAACAGTTGGTAAAGTGAACATTTTGTGTTATATTTATACTTTGTAAATTGGGTCCATCCAAGTGATAGTCCATATAAAATTAGGCTTGTGGATGAATATTGTAAATGAGCTAATAATAAATTTAAGACCATTTAAGAAATAAACTCAAGACTGAGCTTGATGAGCATGGTCTTGTATAGTAAATTAAAGAGCTTGAAGTGAGCACCAAATATATCGGTATTAATATTGCAACAATGTCATTTGGATTGGATTTGAATTGAATTTAAGACTAAAGCACTTAATGAGATTACATTAGTTACGGTCATATTTGGATCTATTGTGATTAAAATTATCAGATAAATCAATTGTTGACAATCATATTAATTGTTGGTTGGTTATGATCCCGTGTTACAATCGAGTTATATGATTTTGCGTATGATTTATATTTCAATTGAGTAAGTCCGGTATGAATGATATTGTACATGTTATCTTTAGCATATTGAGGAGAATTAGTCTTACCCTCAAAGGGATAATTAAACTTGAGCTCAAACTAGACAAAAGTAAATTGTCTTAGATTAGGGATAGAGGTCGGTGAACATTGTCATGCATGAGTAAGATACACTCTTAAAGACCTAGCAAGTTTAGGATGAAATCATATGCGTACTAATTAACTTAATACTTTCTCCATTCCATTATCTATTAGTTCGAAGTAAGTAGTTGTTTGACATGCAATCAGGAGAATGATATACAAAGTAAATAAACATATTACATACTAAAAATTATACTAACACAGGTAAGACGAGTTATTGGACTATTAGGTGTTAAATTTAATTTAATTAATTTGACCATTAATTTATATATTCTTTATCAAGTTCCTAAAACTATGTGTCAAATAAAAGACATCAAAATTTTCATCTTATGATAAATCGAAAAATAATACTTTAAAATATATATAATTCCCCCATTTTGAAATAAAGTGAATCACTTCTCTAAAAATAACTCTCAAAAAAAAGAGAATTGTTTCACATTTTAGAATGGAAGAAGTATATCTTAGTAAAAAAATACAAGACTAATATACTAGTTAATTTTTTTTTAAAAAGGCAAAATTAGCCCCAACACTACAAATTATGGCGCGGATGCACCAACACCATCAACTTTGACTAGTAAAAAAACACCCTAAACTATTAGCCTAGGTGCGGCGAGTGTCATAACATGACGCCGGAGCTAACTTTTTTACGAGTGCGGGGAATCCGGTGTTAATTTGTTTTTTCCATTTTCCCATTTTTCTTTCATTTATCCTATTTTTCATAATTGATTAGAAGCTCAAGTCGTAATGAGCATGTGTCGAGAAAAGTGAGTTTCGGCGTCATTTATGACACTTCATTGCATCCAAACCAATAGTTTGTGGTGTTTTGAGTTCTTAGTCCAAAGTTGGTGGCGCAGTGCGCGCGTCATAGGTTGTGGTGTTGAGTAATTTTACCAACCAAAAGACATTAACACTTACCAAAATAGAAATTGGAAAATAGTTAGAAAAAAAAAATACTTTCATCTTATGATAAATCAAATTATATTTTATCTAAATGCAATATTTTGCCAAAAAGCTACACATTAATGAATCACACAAATAGATCAAACTAGAACCAAATTATGAATCGTTTTAACAATCTATGAATAGCCTAAAACTTAAGAAACTCATCCATCAGTCTCATATTTGACTGTAAATAACGAGCCACGTCTTTAACCAAACAGGCTGCCATATCCCATAGGCCATATGTGGCCTGTGCGTCTACATCAAGAAGACCATATCTAACAGTATATGCCTTATTTTACTGTTCCTTTCGTTGAAAATCTTCATGTGGTTGTAGTACGTACTACGTATTTAGACATGCATTATGCATATGCTTAATTAAGTCATAATACTACTCTCACCGTCTTACGTATCTCACTCATAATTTTTTTCTAATTTTCTTGTTGTATCCCCTCCTCTTATTTATTCCAATTTTTTTTTCTTGTAACAAATCCACACATGATGTTTCCAATTATAGTTAATTTACACAAATAATGTGGCACTGTTATTATATAAATCTCAAATCACCTCATAATAATACAACTGTTTCAACTTTATCTTTTGGGAAAAATTAAACTTAATTTTAGGTCTATTTGTAAGAAGATATGAGGATGCATTTGAGATTATTGAGTTAATTCAAAGGTGGATCGTTATAAGAAAGGCCCATGGTCGGATTATATATCCCCATTAATTTTTCCTATTATATATATATACTGTTGAGTGGTGTTATTACAACAGAAAATAGCTCCTCTCACTAATACATATGGATATGGAATAACAAACTGGATGATGAAGAAATTTACTAGCTTAATTACATGTAATTACCATGACTAATAAAAGTGATTATATTGCTACCAAATCCGAAAGGAGAAAACATGTGATCTTGTTCAATGGGAGAACATGTGATTGGGTCAATATTACACAAATTCTACGCAAAACTAGACAAAAGCAGGATTATTTTACCACATAGTAGTAGTTAATTAAGCTTTTAAGGATGATTTTGTGAAGCATTAAACTCTTTAATTGGGTGATTAGGTAACTTTGGTTTCATCCCAAGTAACAAAGTATCAATAAAAGCTTCTCACTTACACTAAACTAAAAGCAGCAACATTAAAGTCAATCTACTATATATAAATAATATAATATCCCAATACATGCTATAAAAACCTCCTTACACTAGAACAAAAAGATTAACATTCCCATCTACTCCAACAAATCTTCCTTCCTCAACTCTGCCTTCAACACACAACACCTTAGCATACAGTTGAGTTCAAAATAACAGTGAACCTGCTGGTAATTAAAATATCAGAGCATACTATATAAAATCTTCATGTGCATATATATAATTATTAATTATTATAACATAAGATCTTTAATTATTCCTTGGATTTCCCTTTAGATAAATGATGGGGAGATCACCATGCTGTGATGAAAGTGGGCTAAAGAAGGGGCCATGGACACCTGAGGAAGACAAGCAGCTAACCGATTACATCAAAAAACACGGCCATGGAAGTTGGCGCGCACTGCCTAAACTAGCTGGCTTGAACCGCTGTGGTAAGAGCTGCAGGCTTCGCTGGACCAACTACCTTCGCCCTGATATCAAACGCGGAAAGTTCACTGATGAAGAACAACAAACCATCATTAACCTTCACTCTGTACTTGGCAACAAGTATGAATGAGCATCATCCAAATCAAAATTATCTTACTGTTATCGTTATGTATGTACGTATACTCATATTATGTTTTGATCATTATTTGCAGATGGTCAGCAATAGCAAGTCATCTTCCAGGGAGGACTGACAATGAGATAAAAAACTTATGGAACACCCATTTGAAAAAGAAGCTTCTACAGATGGGTCTTGATCCTGTCACTCACAGGCCGCGTACAGACCTCAATCTGCTCGCAAACCTCCCTCAGTTGCTCATGGCTGCTAACATCAGCAGCAGTCTAATGATGAACAACAGTGGAAATATTGGTAACCACACATTGGAAGATACACTTAGGCTGATAGAATCAGACGCCGCCCAACTTGCAAAATTTCAGATACTACACAACTTGCTGCAGGTTCTAAGCCCAAGCAGCAACAACGCGCCACCTGCAGGTCTCCTTAGTAATTCAACCATGCCTTTCCAAAATCAGGTGACCGATAATTATGACCTACTTAGAATGGCCAATTCTCGAGTGGAAACAGGGCTCACAGCAAGTGAAATCAGTCAATTTCCGGCTTTGAATCCTTTAGTTGGTTCTAGCAGCTTTGAAACACCGGCAACTCATAAACAACTACATACCAATCAACACGACGACAGTAAACAAAGAGATGTTGAAATTCGGACACCTGAGAGTTTAATGCCTGCTCTAGTACCGGCCTCACCAGACCACTGCAGTACCCCACAGATAGATACAATAATATTGTCGTCAAATCCTTCTTCTGCTACAACTGCTGCAACTGATCCTTTCGAAACAGCTGCTGCAAATTGGACTAATGACCTTATTGATGACGCTGAACACTACTCTTACTGGAGAGACATCATTGAGTAAGACTTTTTACATGATATATGCTCCTACAATCATTGCATTATGATTACCTCAATTGTTTGCATATATTATGTAATTACTACTCACATTATTCTTCTTTTTTCTTCATTGGCAGGCAAGCATCCTCCCCTTCCTGGCCTATCTCGTCGTAGAGCGTGCAAATTTTGGCTAAATGGATTATATGCAGAGACAAACGGTTTGTTTAGGTACATAGGATACTGCTTAGATTAGCATAATTTATAGTGTTACATATGGACAACTATAAATGTTATACTACATACATTGAAGAAGTCCTCTTGTATAAAAAGCTCTGCCACTTCATTCCTGTAGTACTACTTGGTTGCAGCTATGAGACTAGAAGTATATTCCATTTCATGCCAATTTGACATTCATTTCGCGTCATTTTTTTTTCTTCTGTTATTGTTTCTTTGTTTGAACTCAATGAGATTCATCATGTAAAGATGACCACAATAACAGGTTATTTTCAAATTAGAGCACATGAAATCACATCAATTATTTTTGGTAGAATAACCAATCTCCAATTTCTTGACAATGTATTTTTCATCACTTCAAATACAGCTAGTCTCTAGTCAGACCTTCCGACATACCAAGTGGTCAAGCCAGGTATTAGTATACAAGAACTGTCAAAAGTAAAGTACATAATCCAAATAGTTGGACTGTCTTAATTATAATTCATAATAAGTTTTTGAGTGCGTCTTGGGTGTAACATGTTACACCATAACTTATTGTGTAACATGCAAAATGACATAGACTCCAACAAGAATGACATAGACTACACAAATAATGACATAAATCTCATGCCATTTTGTAATTTATTTCGTGTCATTTGAGTTTTTTTACAAAAGGATACGTATTCTGCTTAAATCTAAATGTATTATGCATAATTAACAGTAACACACTGTCAGACCGTTTGATATGTGCTCCATAAAAGATGACAGAGGTCATTCCATATGAAAGCTAGATTATCAAATACTAAAGCAAAAGGTGGCCTGGAAAAATACTATATGCTGGCCTAACTGATTGATAACTCTATCTCCATTCTGAGTTCTTATAAGAAAATTTAAAAGTCAAGACAATTTGTTAACTATTAGGTACGACTGACTAATCTCTTATAGTGTTAAAACAAGCAATCAACTTAATTTCCTAAGCCTTTTCCTGTCATTTTCTAATTTGTTTCTAGAATGATAATAATATTACTAATATGTTAGTGTCAAATCATTGATATCAGTAAATGAGCCTAATTATGAATTTTCAAGAGAAACCAACTTACAAAAATACGATATATTGAAGAAGAAACTCTATTAAGATGATAAATTTGATCAGATATCCTTGATATATGTACAAGGTATTTTTTTTTTTAAAAATCTTTTTCTTTTTTTATGCAAAGCTGGGACTGGTATATGTCTACTGATCATATCAGTAGGTATTCTATTTCAACGTTGACCCTGGTTTAGCAACCAACTCCATACCTACTTTCATTTCAAGTAATCAGAGTGCATGAAGTGATGAAGATGCTTCAATAGTCAAGGGAGCTATTATATGGTTGCATGTTAAGAGGACACGATGTATATTGCATACGTTATTACATACCAATGTCAGAGCACGTTATTTTAGTAGGCCCCTTAGACCTTTCTCGCCATCAATTAGTCCTGAACTTAACTTATTTAAACCAAGGATGTCTTGTTGTTAAAATTGAGGTGTTGTAAACGATAGGTCAAAAGTTTGAATCCTCCCCTCCCCTTCTTTGTACTTTGTACTGCATTCGTGACTCCAATGGATAAAAAAAAAACTTATTTAAACTTATCATCCTTGAATTTGACTCATCTAGCTAAAATATAGACTTATTAGAACTTATTGTAGTATTTAATTGAAACTTGGGTAGCTTTATTGGCCTTGAACTTTAAGTTATAGTATGAATTTGTAACTTTTGTAGTCAATCATATAGTACTATCATTACTTCCTTGTTCCAAATTAATTGTCACAAACCATCTCGATACAAATTTTTAGAAAAGTGACTTGGGGGTTCACCAAACCGATATTGTATCATAAATAAACTGAGACAACCCAAAAAAGAAATTGTGCAATATTAATTTGCGAGTTGCGACGGATGAAATAACTAATAGGCAAGCTTGAAAGTTGGGAAAATATATTTGTCCATACAATTGATCAGTCACCCTCAAGCACTGGCCTCAACTACTCAATGAGTGCTAGAAAATAGAAATCTAATACGGAAATACACTTGCAATTAAAGAAACTGCAAAAGATTTCAGAAAAAAACAATGTATTGGGAGAATCTCAACCCATTTACGTAAGCACTAAGCAGGTTGAATTCAAGTTGGAAGAATCTCAACTCAATTTATGCCAATTCAACCCCGATTCAAAATGACCCATAACTAGCATTGGATCCTCATCCTACTAGAAGAACATTCCACAAAATAACACCAAAATATTCTGGCTACCAAAAACACTTATTGCATTATTCATCTTTGTGATTTCAACATACATTCACATGAAATTGACATTTTAAAGTACTTCCTCCGTTTCTTTTTAAATGCAACAATTAGACTTTCACGTGACGATACATTCTTTTTGTGTATAAATATCTATAATTACATATATGTAAAAATTATAAAAAATTACATATTATGAAAGTAGGTCACGAGACAAATCTAACAAGATCTCACTTGACTATATTTTTCATTATGTACAAATCACAAATCTTAGTCAAAGTGGTAGGTGTGAATAGTGGAAAAGTCCAATTGTTTGCATTTAAAAAACGGAAAGTATGTTGCATGTAGCTAAATTTAACTAGAAATTATAAATGAAAAACAAAGTAACAAAGAATACAAAACAAAAACCAGTGAGAATTAATTAGAATCAGTAATTGTAGAAACACTCTTAAGTGTCTTGATGCACACTGTGCTGGTTGACAACATCCCAGAAAAAATCTGTCAACATTGCTTCAAATCCTGGCAACTTAGCATAACCAGGGAAATAATTGATGTCAATTATAAGAAACTTGTTACCACTGCAATCAGATGTATCTCGAATTACGTCGAAATTAAAGAGATGAAGTTCTGTAGCCTTTCTTAATGAACCTGCTAAATTGTTAATAAAATCCAAAGGAGGCATACTAATAGTTTCTTCTTCATCATCAAATTTTGCAGGTAAGCTAGAAATCTGTGAAAAGGGTAAAACACCCTCTTCCAATTCAAAAACAGGGTGATCATCAGAAAGATGAATATCAGGCAAAGATTTTCTTTGAACACATTTGACATGATTTCCTGCAACATAAACCTTAAAAAGAACGCCACCATGATTAACAAACTCCTGCACCACAACAGGTGCTTGTTCCTTCACTTTCTTCAACCCAACAGAGTTAAAAATTAGTGACATTTGGTGAGAGTTTGGGGTGCCATTGGCTATCAAAGGTTTCGCAATGACCGGAAATTTGAAGTTTAATCCTTCTTCTTCGCCTTGTTCAGTCATCACAATCTGGTTGGGTACACCAACTGTAGGTGATGATGATGGAATGCTGATGTTGTTGACAACTTCAAGCATGGAAACACGGTTGTGTAGGCGGCGAATGGCGGAGGGAGAATCGATAACAGGGACATTCGGGTGTTTAGATTTGAATTCGAGTAATTGATAATCCCAATCATCGTCGTAAAGCTTGTGTACAACGCAGTCGAAAGGGCCTTGTTCGAGGAGAGGTTTGTGATGATCAATACGTATAAGATCAATGCCTTGGTTTTGGGCATGTGTGAGTAAAGATGGTAGAATGAAAGTGTTTACTTTGTTTGGAGGAAGCGCATATCCTACTGATATTCTTACGTTTCTTTGTTTTTCCTCTCCCATTTTGGTAGCTAAAGAATGCAGGAAAATATGGCTAGGAATTCCCGGACTATGAATCCGTATAACTAGGCTTTTCCCCACCTCCCAGTTATTGTATGAACCCTTATATTTCGGATTGTAATGAACTCTTTAATTTAGATATGTAATGAATGAATGACACTATTTTCACCAAAAATAAATAAATTAAAGAATGCATGAAACAAGAGTAAAGACAGATGCACTTATATAGAGGAAAAAGAGAAAGATGTGTTGAAAATTCGGAGTAGGATGATAGGAATTGGATTCTGGTACATTTGCTCCATGTTTACGCTAGGTAATCTCCCTCCGTTCCATAATATATAGTCTACTTCCCATTTTTTACGTTAATTAAGGAAAATGAAATGAGTGGTAGGATTTCCAAAAAAATATATTTAATGAAGTCTTTTTGATACTTTTGTATTGAAACTAGTTATTTATTTTCTTTTTCCTTTAAACAAAATCAAAAGGCAATAAATGTTCCTTGGAATGGTGTAAAAGAATAAATGGGCACATGTTTTGAGAGAAAAGTAGGGGTGTTTTGGAAAGTTTGTGTAGAACTTAAGGATAATTTAGTCCAAATAAATTGACAAAAAAGAAAATAAGCACAACATTTTGGGACACCAAAAAAGGAATGTGAGTACTATATTATGGGACGGAGGGAGTACCATTTTTAATTCTACTGACAAAATTGAATTTTAGGAAAAATGAGAATAACTTTGCATGCATGCTCGGCCGCCTCTGCCTAGCTGGTAGCTGCGGTGTTTTCTCCCCTTGCACGTATCATGATATGTAGCAGCCCTCCCTTGAAGACAAAGCCAACCTAAACCCAAGTTGCATTGTGAATTTTGAGTAGGACATTATGGACCCGGCAAAATTGACCAATTACGTACTTCATGTGACATAGATTATCTAAAAAAAATTCTAACTCTACTTGAAATCACATGAATTGATTTAGCCCGAACTAAAATGGACAAAACTCGAACAGAGGTGATATGCAAATCAGTTGAATCATAATAAGCTATTTGACAATAAACATGACCCAATCGAGCAATAAATAAATAAATAAATGACACGTTACTAGAATATGATGATCTGATCATAAGTCAATTCAAATTATTCAATTTGTTACCTCTATAATGGTTATGATACAAAATATTCATAGATCATTCTTGTCATATGTTTAGGATATATGTTGTGATTATTATTTTTCAATTTTTACACATCTTTCCTCCTTCCTTATACAATGAGTCTTTTTTAAATTTTTGTGGTAAAAAATATTGAACTTCGACCAATATTATATTCAATGTACACTGTTTGGTGAATGATGATAATAGCTTATTTTATGAACGTATTAGATTATTTGATGAATCAATGTTACTTATGCTTAGTTATTACTTAAAATTTTAACTTTTGGTTTCTTATGTCCCTTAGGAGCTACTGGGTTAAAGCGATATATATTATTTTCCTTAAAATATTTCAAATTGTTGTGAGAAATATGGAGAGAGAGAAGCTATAGAAATATATCAGAGAGTATTGTAATTCGTATTGATGTAAAACTGATTTCTTACACCGGTATTTATAGGCAAAAAACTCTACTGTTTACAATTACATATTTCAACATTGGCGGAAGAAGTTTGCGGTGGGAAGAAAACTTACCTGACATGCATTAAATGCATGCAGGCAAAGTGACATTCACATGTGAACAGGTGGAATCTAACATTCCACGGTTTCTCAACACTCCCCTTGAATGTCCACTGATAACTCATAATAGACGTTGTCTCATTAAGAACCTTGTTAGGAAAAACCCTGTGGGAAAAATCCATAACTAGGAAAGAGTACAACTATTATGTATTCTTATATGCTTAAAATTAACCGCCTCATTAAAAACCTTGTCAGGAAAAACCCGGTGGGATAAAAACCTGATCGAAGGGAAAAAGAGTGTAGTGCATATAATACTCCCCCTGAATTTAGCATACATCGCGAAGATGCCGCATTCTAATTTTTCGGACTAATTCTTCAAATTTCTTCGTCGGAAGGGATTTGGTGAATAAATCTGCAAGATTATCACATGATTGGATTTGTTGGATGTTTATCGTCCCTTCCTTTTGGAGGTCATGAGTGAAGAAGAGCTTTGGTGATAAATGTTTACTTACATGCTCCTTTGATGTACCCTTCGCTTACTTGGGTGATGCATGCAGTATTGTCTTCGTAGATGATAGTTAAATTGGGTTTGTTGTTATTGTTCCCATCCCACATTCTTCTTGGACATTCTTGATCATTGACCTTAGCCATACACATTCTCTTCCGGACTTCATAAAGAACAATTAATTACGCATGATTTGATGATGTGGCCAGTCAAAGTCCGCTTCCGTGGATTTCCAAGATATTGCAAGACCTCCATAAGTGAATAGAAACCCGGATTGAGACTTAGCCTTTTGTGGGTCGATAGGTATCCAAGATCCGCATATCCAATGAGTGACGCATTTGGTTTCAACCGGTAGAATAATTCAAGATCTTGTGTTCCTCGAAGATAGCGTAACAAGTGTCTGATTCCATTCCAATGTCTCTTCGTTGGTGCATTGCTGTATCTAGCTAACAAGTTTACTGAAAAAGCTATGTCAGGTCGAGTATTGTTAGCCAAGTACATTAAGGCACCAATTGCACTTAAATATGGTACTTCAGGACCAAAAATTTCTTCATTTTCTTCTCGTGGTCTGAATGGATCATCTTTCACATTCGAGAACGCACTATCATTGGAGAACTTATTGGGTGGGCTTTGTCCATGAAAAAACGTTTCAGAATTTTTTCTGTATAGTTTAATTGATGGACAAAAATCCCATTTCTCAAATGTTCTATTTGCAAGCCAAGGCAAAATTTTGTCCTCCCGAGATCTTTCATCTCAAATTCTTTCATCAAGTACTTTGCGATTACTTCGAGTTCTCTCGGGGAGTTCCAATAATATTCAAATCATTGACATAAACAGCAATGATGGCGAATCCTGATTTGGATCACTTTATGAAAACACAAGGACTCGATTTGATTATTTTTGAATCCTTCTTTCAATAGGTATTCACTAAGGCAATTATACCACATTCTTCCAGATTGTTTTAACCCATAGAGTGACTTTTTCAATTTTATTGAAAACATCTCTTTGGGCATGTGATTTTCTGGTAGTTTTAGTCCATCGGGACTTTCATATAAATATCTGTGTCAAGTGACCCATATAAGTATGCAGTCACTACATCCATTAACCTCATTTGCAATCCTTTTGAAACCGATAAGCTTACCGAGAAATCTTAGTGTAGTTGCATCAACTACTTGGAGAATATGTCTCATCATAATCAATCCCCGCATTTGCGAGAAGCCTTGGCCTACTAGCCTTACCTTATATCTAGTAACTTCATTTTTCTCATTTCGTTTTCTCACGAATACCCATTTGTACCCAACTGGTTTTACACCTTTTGGTATTTGGGTTATTTGTCCGAATACCTCACGTTTTTCAAGTGATTTCAATTCTGCTTGAATTGCTTCTTTCCATTTTGGCCAATCTTTTCTGCGGCGATATTCATCTACTGTATTTGGTTCTATATCATTTTCATCGTATGTCATTTCAACCGCTATGGAGTAAGCAAAGATTTCATTCAAGACAACATCTTTTCGATTCTATTGTTTCTTTGTAGAAACATAGTTAATTGAAGTTTCATTGTTGTCTATGCTTTCATGTTCATGTTCTTCTGGAACATGCTTATCTTCATTTTTGTTTTCCTCATGAATTTCATCATGCTCCTTTGGAGGATTTATATTAATTTCATTCGTTGTTTCTCCTTGCTTTTTCATTTTTCTCGGTTTTGAGTCTTTAGAACCGGGTGGTCTACCACGTTTTCGACATGCTATTGACTCATCTTCAATGGTCTTATTGTCACTAGGAATTTCAATTCGTGCAGGGGCATTCTCAGCATGCACATGTGATTTTGTCACTTTCTTAGTATCTGTGAATGCATCAGGCAATTGGTTTGCAATATTTTGCAAATGAACAATTTTCTTGACTTCTTGTTCACATGAATTTGTTCTTGGGTCCAGAAACGACATTTGCGATGCATTCCATGTAATTTATGTTTTTATATTTTGTGGGTCCACTTTCTCTCCTCCTAAGGATGGGAATACTGACTCATTTAAATGACAGTTAGCAAATCGAGCCGTAAATAAATCACCAGTGGTTGGCTCTAAATATTTGATAATTGATGGAGTTTCAAATCCAACATATATTCCCATCCTTCTTTGTGGACCCATTTTAGTACGTTGGGGAGGAGCAATAGGTACATGTACAGCGCACCCAAAAAATTTCAAATGTGAGACATTCAGTTCTCGACCTGATACTAATTGTAACGGTGAGAATTTATGATAGGCTGTCGGCCTTAATCTTATAAATGCTGCTGCATGTAATATAGCATGACCCCAAGCAGAATAGGGCAATTTTGATCTCATTATTAATGGTCTTGCAATTAATTGCAGTCTCTTGATTAATGATTCAGCAAGACCATTTTGTGTATGTACATGAGGCACAGGGTGCTCTACAACAATCCCAATAGACATGCAGTAATCATTAAAAGTTTGGGATGTCAATTCCCCAGCATTGTCTAATCTTATCCTCTTTATTGTATGATCTGGGAATTAAGTTCTTAATCGAATTATTTGAGCCAGAAGTTTTGCAAATGCAACATTTCTACTTGACAAAAGGCTCACATGTGACCATCGAGTAGATGCATCAATTAATACCATGAAATAGCGGAATGGTTCGCATGCGGGGTGAATAGGCCCACAAATATCTCCCTGTATTCTTTCTAAAAACATTGTAGATTCAGTGGCAATCTTATTTACAGATGGTCTAATTATCATTTTGCCAAGTGAGCATGCAGAGCATGATAATTCATTTGACCGAGGAATTTTGACATTCTTTATAGAGTGTCCAATTGAATTTTCAATGATTCTATGCATCATTCCTGTGCCAGGATGGCCAAATCGGTCATGCCATAGAGTAAATAATTCTCTATTATCTAACTTCTGGTTAGATATCATATTAATTTCCATCGGACGTATATCTATGCGATATAGTCCCGAGGAAATTGCTGGTAATTTTTCATAGATGTATTTCTTGCCGCATTTTTCTGCCGTGAGGCATATAAATTCCTCTTGATTCACTGTCATGGTTTCCAAATGGTAACCATTCTGACGTACATCTTTGAAACTTATGAAATTTCTTCGAGATTTACTCGAATATAATGCGTAATTGATTATCAATTTTGTCCCATTTGGAAATATAATACAGGCTTTCCCAGAGCCTTCAATTAACTTGGCTGTCCCAGATATTGTGCTAACATTTGCCTGGAATATTGTAAGTTTTGAAAAATACTCTTTATTTTTCAATATGGTGTGTGTTGTCCCACTTGTCGAGGAGACATTGTTCTTTGGATCCAACTTACGGCAAATCCATATCTTCATAAATAATAAATATGAAGATCAGTATAAGAAAATGCATATTTTATTAATAATCAAAAGAGGGAATACATGAAAAATGATTATTGAAGTAATTAAAATAAACTAAGCATATTAATGCATTGCAAAGTTGTTTTCGGCTTCAACATTATCCGAATAAAATCCGAAACATCAAGGCCGGGCATGGATGTATTAGCTTCATTAACAAAATTTGCTTCAACATTTTTCCCTTTGTTCTTTATTGAAGCCTCGGTATAGGTCTACCAAATGTTTGGCGATCACGACATGTGCGGCCCCAATGCCCGATCATGCCACATCCGTGGCAAGTGTCATTTCCTTTATAGGACGACCGCCTCCGATTTCCGAGATGATTGTCCCCAATTTTTATCGAATTTTTAAAATTGTTATTTCTTGGGGAAAATCGACCTCGCCACGTCCACGCCCTCGCCACGGTAATTACCACGTCCTCTCCCACGACTGTTGTAATTACCGCGTCCACCTCTATGTATAGCATTTGCTTCGGGTGGATCGGAGCTTTCTATTGCATTTATTTCATGTGTGGTCAAGACCCCGTAGGTCTAAGATTATGATTCTTTAGTAGAAGATCATTATTTTGTTCGACCACAAGTAGTACTCGATATTAGCTCGAGTATTTTTTGAAAGCTACGAACCCGTATTGTTCCGCCAATATTATATTAGAGGCGTGGAAAGTGGAGAGCGTTTTTTCTATCATCTCGCTCTTACGTGATGGGATGATCACAATATTTCAACAATGATACAATTCTAAACAACGTTGAATTGTAATCACCGATCGCTTTAAAGTCCCGGAATCTCAAATTGAGCGGTCAAATTGTGCCTTTGGGAGGAGCACATTTTTGTGATGCCCATATCTTTCACTCGGAGCTATCCCATAGTTCTTTGGGATCCTCCACAAGGAGATATTCGGTTTTAAACTTTCATGTAAATGATGCCCGAGAAGGACTAAGGCTTTTGCCTTTTCTTGTTCGATCGCCTTTTAAGCGATGTAGTTGCATCACCTTGTTGGGTTGTCACACCCTTAATTGTATGTTCCAGTCCTTGGGCCTTTAAATTCATTTGGGCGTCCACTGTCCATTCTAAAAACTTTTGCCCAGATAGATCTAGTATGTTAAATTGTCTTTTAACTAGATCTCCCATTTTAACTACAAACATGTAAATATTTAAAATTAGTAAATGATAATAAATCACATATATTATCTCCCCCTGATTTATATCATTATAATGATACATAAACAGTACAAACAAAAAAAATACGAAAATAGCGTACAATATAACGAAAAAAAACGCCAGAAATGGAAAAAAAATACAATGAGTAAGAGAAAAAAAAACTTCCTAAAAATGCACTTAAAAGACAAAAAAAAGATGCCAAAAATGGAAAAAAAATACGAGGGAGATAAAAAAAATTTATCTCCTACTTGTGTATGAGGAGATAGATCATGAATGCCATAAGAAGGAAAAAGAAACCGGCTATAAGGAATAAGTATAGCCGTATCATCCTAAAATTCTCCTCAAAAGAAGAAGAGGAAGGTGGAGGACGGTTGTCGTCGCCGTGGAACATGGTGGCCGGAAGGTTGAGGAAGAAGAGAAAAAAAAATTGTGAGTTTAGAGAAAAAAAAATTGGAAGAAGATAAGAGATGTGTGGTGAAAATGGGGCGGGTAATCCGCTTTTATAGAGGGTTATCCCTAACTGTGCAGTTCATCAACAGTTAAAAATATACAATGTAATAAAATTATATGTACTAAATTGGTCTACTATTATGCATGTTGGTAAAATGATGATATAATATATGTAACTATAAATGCAAAAAAAAGAGATAGAAGATTAGAGACAATAATATATAATAGTGTTTTGAATGCTTGTTCCCTGCATACATATAACATTATTGCACATATAAGAGATAATAATTTTATTGCTTCACTAGGCCGTCCATATAGGCGGCAAGTTCAAAAAAAAATTAACCCGTCCATATAGGCGGTTCAAGAGCAAAAGAAATAACATAAAATAAATGTCCTTGCCCTCCATGAAGGTGGCTTTATTTTTAAATTATTTATTTTCCGGGTTAGTGGCATGGTGACGTTTACTACTAGTCCCTTCCTGCGTTCATCCCTATCTCTTTTATTACTTGGTGGAGGTTGATTTTCGGTTGGTTGTATAGGAGGGTTATTATTGGTGTTGGGAACAGGGGTTTGTGGGTTTTCTCTGGTATGGGTTTTCTCTGGTATGGGTATTTGTACCGTTCCCCTCGCTGGGTTGGTAGTGAATGACACATTGTTTCGCTCTATCCAAAAGTAAATACCCGAATCCCGTTACTTTGTTGATCCATGTTCGGATAGTAAAGGGTTGGGCTTGGAGAAAAAAATTAGAACTTGAAACAGAATGGATGTATACCTTTATTTTTCGGTAGCAAACTCGTGCTGATAACGTGTTGTGAGAAATATGGAGAGAGAGAAGCTATAGAAATATATAAGAGAGTATTGTAATTCGTATTGATGTAAAACCGATTTACTTACTACCGGTTATTTACATATTTCAACAGGCAAGTAAGCTTGCATGAAGAAAACTTACCCGACACGCATTAAATGAATTTACAGCGAAAACTAACATTCCACTGTTTCTCAACACAAATCATTTTGTAGGAGAAGCGGTGAATAGTGGAATCTAACGTTAATTTACACACAAATCATTTTGTAGAGTAATGGTGGAAGTTAAACACTTGAGATAGAACTTTTTAATTGAGTAGAGCTGATCAACCATGGGCGAAACGGAAATTTGGCTAGATTGACCAAAAATTTCACGCTGAAAGTGATGCTATTTTGACCCAATGTGTATTTAGTTATACTATTTTAACCCTTGACATTCTCAACCTTGGCTTATGCCATGATATCATTTTTGTCACAATCCATGATATTTTAGAAAGAGTCCACCATCTCTAATACTCCCTCCGGTTCCTAAAGATCTTCCCTCTTTTCGTTTTAGTGCGTTTCCAAAAGATCTTCCCTTTTTTACTTTATTTCTTATTTGGCAATTTTTTTTCCCCTTTTTACCCTCTCATGTCCCTATCATATGGTCCATCATTACACTATTAATTTAATTTTACTCCCTTTCTCTCTCCTACTTTACCCCTTTTTATTTGTTTATTTTCCTTAACCCCCTTTCTCTCTCCTACTTTACCCACCCAAGACCCCACACAAATTGATCCTCCTTGGTATCTGTAGTAACAGTAACAAGGAAGATCTTTCGGAACCGGATGAAGTAAGTGATAATGAAAGTGATAATGAAAACAATTGTGTGCATTTCACGAAATGAAACACTAATTTTCAAACATATCAATGACTAAAATTATGTGTTTATGTTTGAATTTATAATTATACCAAACCACAATTTAATTCAATGGGCTTGGACATAGGCATCAACTGGAATTACTAGGTGGCCCATTCAATTTGAAGTCAAATATTATGTCCCATTTTATACAATACAATTATATGTGTAAATTCAATATTATTGGTCTCTATCATTAATATCACACTTCTTATTTAGAAAAAAATAAATCAAGCAAAAAAAATTGATATCAACCAATAAAATCAGGTGACATAGACAACAATAAAAATATGTAGGACATAAGATTTTTTTTTCCTAAATGCGTTTCGTAAATTAGAATTGCACAAGAAACACGCGGTATAATAATTATTTTATTTATTTTGAATTTAATATGATAACGACTATTTGGAGATATTTAAACTACTATTTTTTTCACCAAAAAAAAAAAGTAGGAAAGCATTCCGCAACAAAATTGAAAAAGACGTGTTCCACATCTTCAGCTCTCCGCTTGAGTGCCCAAACGAATCCGCTCGGCCAGGTCCAAGAGCACAACTTTGAATCGCAAAAGAACAACAAGAAAATGACTATATTCGGAGAAGCATCTTAATTTTTAAGTACCTTAAATTAAAAGGTGCTAAATTGATTAGTAGTGTTTAAGAATTGCCTAAAATAAAATTTCAGGTGGTTAAAACGACTGAAATTGATAAGTTACCCCGTTGGGCGCGAAAACTGAGACATCTCTTCGAAAAATTGCGAAAACACCCAAAAAAAACAGCTCGGGTTTGGCCCGGGTGGGCGAAACCTAAAACTATCGATTTGCATTACATACTCTACCACTATATCCTACTAAAAGCTTAGGCCACAAAATGAACAAAATATTCTGGCAAGAAAGGGAAAACAAACACTTTAGATGGATTCATATTTGTGATCTCAAGACACATTCACATGACATGCTAAAGATATTAGTAAAATACAACTTGGAGTGGCATTCTAGAGGATAAAACATTGAATTGTGAAAAACTTGGAAAAAAACAAAATCAAAACAGGAAGAAATACAACAGAATGTGATCAGTAGCAGCAAACATCAAGAAAAGTCAGAGCGACTTATGTCAAGTTTTGATGAACTTTGTCATTATTCTGGACAACATCCCAGAAGAAATCAGTAAACATAGCTTCAAATCCAGGCAATTTAGCATAACCCGGGAGATAATTGATGTCAATTATAAGATACTTGTTACCAATATCGGAATCTGATGTATCTCGAATGAGGTCGAAGTTAAAGAGATTAAGTTCTGTAGCCTTTCTTATTGCTGCAGCAAGATTTTGTATGAAATCCAATGGAGGCATAGTAATAGGTTCTTCTTGCTCATCAAATATAGAAGGTAAGTTAGAAATCTGAGAAAATGGTAAAACATCTTCTTCCAGTTTAAAAATAGGATGATCAGAGACATGAAGATCAGGCAAAGATTTCCTGTGAACACACTTGACATGATTTCCTGCAACATAAACCTTAAAAAGTACGCCGCCATGGTTAACAAACTCCTGCAGTATAACAGGAGCTTGTTGTTTTACTTTATCCAGACCATGTGAGTTTAACACCAGTGACATCTGGTGTGACTTGATTGTACCATTTGCTACCATTGGTTTCGCAATCATTGGATACTTCAGACCTGATCTTTCTTCTCTGCATTCTGCTGTCAGCAGAATCTGGTTGGGTATTCCAACAGTAGGAGGTGAGCCTGCAGCATCTGATGATTGTGGAATGGTGAGGTTTTTGACAGCTTCGAGCATCGAAACTCGATTGTGGAGGCGGCGGATGGCTGCAGGGGAATCAATAATAGGGACATGAGGGTGTGTTGAATTGAATTCATGTAGTTGACGGTTCCAATCATCGTCGTAGAACTTGTGAACAAGGCAGTCGAATGGGCCTTGTTCGAGGAGAGATTGGTGACGATCTACAAGGATAAGATCTATGCCATGATCTTTGGCATAGGTGAATAAAGATGATCGAATGAAGGAATCAACTTTGTTTGGGAGGAGGGCATATCCTACTGATATTCTCGCCTTTTTTTCTCCTTTCTCTGCCATTTGTGTAGTAGTGTGTGAACTTGTGAAGTACTAAAGAATGCAGGATAATGTGGCTCAAGTTTGGGGGTTTTAAAGGGGGCAGACTGAGGTCGGCAGAACCAACAAAAAAAAAAGTTGGATTATAAGACGCTTTGGATTATTTTTTAATCGACTATTTGATTACTTCCTCCGTTTTTTTTTTACTTGCAATACTTTTTTTTTCATTAACTCCAACGTAATTATTGGGTATGAGAGAGGTAGAGAGGAAAGAAAGAGATGGCTCATGTGATTGGAGAGAGATAGAGAGAAAGGAAAAGCAAAAATAGAAAGTGTTGTAAGTAATTAATTATTTCCCTTTTAGGAAAGTGTTGCGGGTAAAAAAAAACGGATGAAGTATTATAGTTGCCAATGTAACACTTTGATTATCAATAAAATGAAAATATTGAAAGTATTTATTAAGACGAAGATAAGATATTTTACAGGTTATTGTTTTGGTTGGGTATAATTTTTTATTAAAGATAGTCAAAGTAATGTATTTGTTCCACAAAGCTACTTAGATGGTGCACGCGCCCAGTACATAGAAGCGTGGTGCGCGCGTATACGCATGGAAAACAAAGTCAAATGTATATGAATAACAAGTCAAATGAACACATGTACATGGACAATAAGCCAAATGAACATATGTACATATCTGTTGGTACAGGTTCATTAGTATTGGTCTTGTATTCATAATCTTTTTTTTTAGGTTGGTAAGATGAAGAGGACCCTACGGGCGCCCAGCTCACACGTGCAATAACCAAGGGTTTGCGAGGTCGGACTTCTTTGGAGGGAGGGGTGGTAAGGGAAACCTCACCCCAAGAGAGGGTTTGATCCCACGACCTGGGTCATAAGGCGCCAAACCTTTACTACTTAGCGAAGCTTTGTTTGGTGCTTTGTATTCATAATCTAGTCCCTTAATGTTTATCGTGCGTATGGTTAAATCCTACGGACGTGTGTATGTACTAATTTGGGCTTGTTCCACGTATATACTAGGTTGCGTAGGTACAAATATCGATGCTACTGACAAATACTAAAGTAATTATTTTTGATAAAAAAAGTGAGAAAAAAAATGAATGCTTTTTAGCCTGAGAGCAAATGTGTGCCACTAATAAGTTGGGTGAGAACCTTGTCAATAATTCTAAAGTGACGAAAGGATTTTCTTGTTGGCCCACAGACCACAACGCAAATTTCATGCTCTTTCCTCCCTCTATCTCCTCAATTTGTTTCTTAAGAAGTAGCCAAAATTGAATGGTTTCAAGAAGAAAATAAAAAATTAAAAAAAGTAGCCAAAATGGAATTTTAATGCCATATAGATTCCCACTAAGTTTTTTCCATGGAGGGTCACTGTGCACAGATCTAAAACTCACCGACTTCAAAGTGTGCTATTGCCTATTGGTAGAAGTTAGAGACTCATGAAGACTTGAGGCAAAATTCTTGTGTCACATGAATTGTCTTGGATGGCATGGGACCCCAAATTTCTATAAAAAAAAATTGAGTTAAAAAAGAAAAAAAAAAGGCCGAAACGAAAAATTTTGTATTACGTCTTGACTGTCGTGGATTGCGTACTGAAGTACTCCATGTTACTAGCTTCTCAAATACCAAAACCTAAAGAGCAGTAGGTGGTAGCCTAGTGGTGTTGGCATCATCTTCGATCCTAGAGATCATGGGATCGAGTCTCACCCCTTTCAAGGAGGAATCCCCAATCCCCAATTTCCCCGCAACTTGCAAGAAACTTCATCTTACCTTATAAAAAAAATATCAAAACCTAAAAATAAAGGTACATAGCAGCGGGCGGGCCCCTAAGGCCACAAAATACTTCATAGCACTAGCAGTTAGGGTGCGTTCTCTTCACCTGAAAAAACCTGAACTTGTCTGAACTGAACTTATTAGACCTATTGACCCTTATTGGAATTTATTTTTAAGTGTTGTGTTAGGCCGATCAAACATGATCCGAACTTATTGGACGAAACTTATATTTTAAGTTGAAGAAAACACACCCTAGTCGAACTTTTGCTAAATGCTGACCCATCAGGTCAGTTGGTTTAACTTTTTATTTTCACAAGTTTTCTCTTTTTTGTTTTCCCCAAAAAAAAATTGCCAATTTGCTATCTATTTATGTTTTGGACTTTCGTGCAAATATTTGTTGTTTTGCTTAAGTAGTTTTTTTTTTGATAAGGAAAGAAAACTTAGGAAGAACTCCTCTAATCCGGAGGCCAACCTAAAACATCCTTTCGGATGATAATTTTGCTTAAGTAGTTGATTGCATTATTAACACTTTTATGGGTTTATTATTGTTTAGTTGATGTTTTTTTCACACAAGTTTGTTTATTTCATCATAAAATTATTTACTATGAATTATGAATAGGACACTCAATGTGTCAACAAACTCAATAATATCATAGGAATTCCAAATTAGAATATCAATAGATTTTTATCTATGATGTTTATGTATATTATAAACTTTTTAAGTTGAATGTTAATTCAAAATTTGTAGAGTAAATGTAAAGTAATAATACAATGTTAATTTTTGTCCACCAATCAATAATCCCTCAACTCAAGAAACGGATAATAATATTCAAAATCAAAGAGCTGAAACATAATTTAGAGTCAATTCAAATCCCTAGACTCAAGCCCCCTATGAATAATGAACCTTCAACAAGTATTTTTGGTGCCCCCAAGATTAAAATCTTAGATCCGCCCCTGCAATACGTGAGTTATGGTTTTAAATGTAAATATTCGTCCATCCATCCAATATCATTTACAACTTCATATCAATTTAATGAGCTTGAATAATTGGGCCCGCCCAACTCAATTTGTATCATCAGCAATTCAGTGGAAAAGGGAAACGAAAGCGAAGAATGAGGAAGAAGCTGTTATTCCGACTGTTACCCCACCTTCGTCACCGTCGCAATTTTGAGTAAGATTTTCTTTTTCTATTTTTATCTTCTTCACACTTTTTTTGCATTTATTTATTTATTTATTTATTTATTTACTTATTAGTGTTAGTAAGTTTTTCAACCTTTGTTTCTCCGAACAGAATTCATCGACAGTTTGCTACACCACCATTACCATTACCACCAATTGTCTTACATCACAGACTTTATCACGTAATTCTTTCTTAAACTTACTACTTTTATAACTTAATTACTGCCTAATGAATTATAATTGCAGTTTTATTGTTACTAAATTGGGAAAGGGGAGCAAATCATACCTTAAATTGACCATTATTAATATCAATATATCATGTGATTCAATAGCCTATGTAAATTGTTAAGTAATGCCACCGTGTATATATATTCTTAGTGGTCGTTTAATTGGACGTAAGAAGTTGCGTTTACCAGGTCTTTTAAGTGTTAGGTTAATTCCAGGAAGTAGAATTTTCCAATCTTGCCTAAGTAGGATTAGGTAAGGAACTTCGTCCATTTTGTGAAAGGTAATGCCACCATGTATATATATTTTTAATGGTCGTTTGGTTGGACGTACGAAGTTGCATTCACCAGGTCTTGAGTGTTTGGTTGATTACAAGAAGTAGAATTTTCCAATCTTACCTAAGTAGGTTAAGTAAGGAACTTCGTCCATTTTGTGAAAGGTAATACCACCATCTGTATATATATTCTGATTTCTGAGTGGTCGTTTGGTTGGACGTAGGAAGTTGCATTTACCAGGTCTTAAGTGTTTGGTTGATTCCAGGAAGTAGAATTTTCCAATCTTACCTAAGTAGGATTAGGTAAGGAACTTCGTCCATGTTGTGAGAAGTTTTTTTTTCTATGAAAGTTGTTTTATCAACCAAACAACACATTTTTCCCTTGAAAAGAAGTTATACTTCTTGTGATGTATGCCAAGTCAATTGGTTGGACATGAATGTAGTATACGTTTAAGCAGTGAATAATGGGGGGAGATCAATATATCTAACACCAATTTGTAGAAAAGTTTAGTTGGTTTCGTTTTTCTGAGTAACTATCCTAGGGGAATGATTGATGATTAATGATTAATATGTGAAACTTGTGATTTATTTCCTTGAAAAAATCTGGCCATGTTGTATCTTCCTGTGCCCCATGATTAGGTAGACATCACTTGTTATGTTATCTGTTATTCTGTGAAGGGGTACCCTGGAGCATCATATGGCCTGAACTCAGCTTTGGCTGCGAAAGGTGTGATTGTGGAGGACAAAGTTTTCCTGAATTTGAATGCCTCTGAACTAAAGCAGAAAGGAGCGACAACTACAGGTGCCAAATCGACTCCCCTTATATTCTCCCCGTGTTTTTAGCTCAAAATCTCAACAATTTCTGCCTTCATTTTATCATTGCAGAGTCTCTGTCAGGACTTCATATTTATTTTAGAGGAACTGTTTTTGGAGGGAGCTCAGAATTTTCAAAGTCACAATTCAGTAAACTATTGAAACAGGCATGTATAGACCATCTAGGCTTTTCAGCTGACATTATCGATGAAATAAGTTACTTACATTGCGATATTCTAATGGAATTTATAGCTCAAGGTGTTCAATGGATGTCACAAATGATGAGATTTTGAATTTAGATGTTTTGTGTGTTGATTTTTGATTTAGTCGTTTTGTGTGCTGATTTTGGATTTAGGTTACTAGTCATTTGTCATCAATCCCAGACATTTTTGTTCATGATGGAGCTATTGGATCATCATCGAGGTGTAGTGCAAGAATCCGTGTGATAAGTGACAGCCCGTCAGCCGTACTCTATCTTTCGGAGATCCTTTGGAGTGCCTCAACTCGTGCAGTTTCACACGATACTTGTCCTGTAACAATCTATGTTGCGTCTTCCATAAGGTGTGTTTAGTTTGATTTATCTATGGGTTGTTTATTATAGGGCCATATGGAAATTTGCACTGGGAAATTACCATTTAGAGTGGTGTAAGGCTTATCTCAAGTTGTACCAAAACCTAATTAATTAAGGTTGCCAACCCATATGTGTCACCCCTTTCCTTGGGAAATTTGTTCTCTGTGCTCTTTTTTGTTCCATTAGGGGCAGAAGAATATATCTAGAATACAGCCCTAAATAATGTTTTGGCCCAAACTCTAATTTTGATGTTTATGACAACTAGTATGTGATCAATTCATGTGTATGGAATCTATTGAATTTTTCGAGTTGATGGGATTGGTGAAAAAAGTGTTCTGAAATTCACAAGTGATTCGGTTTTCTGTATCATGCTGACTTATATAGTTGGTCTTGAACTTGGTGATTAGGATACTCTAAAATATGCATATTAACATGGATATGGACTGACCCCTACCACAAGCGTAGACATCTAGATTCTAGAATCCAGATTCTAGTCAGAGCATTCCACATGGGATTTTTAGATTGGTCTACCGTCTACTGATGTAGAATTTGTATGAACGATTGCCTAGTGGTTTAAGTGTTACATTTCTGTTTAAATAGAAACATCTTTTTGACATCCATAGTAGGGCTATTTAGTTGTTTCTCTATGTTAGTCATGTTGTGAAGACACTGTTTGATTGTTACTCTTGACTCTACAGTGAAACAATAGGGAGTACAGTTGGTATTGGTTCTCAAGGAAGTACAGGGTTTATAACTGCTGATACGGAGCGTTCTTCTCTTATCTTATGTGGTAATGCTTTCGCTGATACAAATGGGGTGAAACAAAGTTTGGTAGCGTTATCAGAACCTATATTAGCAGCTCGAGGAGGCATCCCACTGCCAGCTAGGTAAATTGATCCTATATCCGATGGCTTTTCAAATGTTCTTTTACACTTTGCTTGGATAGGAGGAAATGGAGAGAAAGGGAGGGAGGGAAAGGGAGGGGAACAAGTTCCCTTGTTTAGATAAGGGGTTGAGGTAAGGAAGGGGACAGAGGGGGAGGGATCCACTTTCCCTCCTCCTTCAATGAACACAATCCCTTCAACATTGGAAAGATTTGGAGGGAAATTGGAACCCCACCTTCCCCCTTCGCTTTCTTTCCCCTCCTCTTCCTCCTCATTCCCTCCCCTTCCTTTCCCTTCCATGTTGCTATCCAAACTAAGTGTTAGTGAGACTATGACTTAAAATTTGTATAGGATCCTGGAGCTGGAGGACGTGGTAATACTCTTGTTTGCACCAGAAGATGTCATTTGGAGCTCCTCCAATCAGTTGGTGTATGGAGATGCAGGTGTAATTCTTGCGTCTCAACTCTCAAGGTGTTGCACCCTTTTTCCGAACCAAGAAATCAAATGCACCAAGCTTATACAAATTGCCTGCTGCTATAATCCTTGCATGTTCTGATAGGTAAAGAAACCACGTGAGTACTGCCAAGTTTCAGTTTGATTAGTATTGAACAATTAAAATCAAACAGTATGTTCGCCAAAAAAAGAAAAGTCAAAACAGTATGACTAATTCTTTCTTGGTTAAATATCCATTTCATATTCTTGTCCTCTGAACAATGAAAATACAACAGAAGCGACAAACTAGCTCATAAGAAGGTGTTGTGTGCAATATTGAAATGCCTAATAATGACATGTGCCATTGCCATACAGATTTTTCAAGTCTGTATGTCCTTGAGATCTCTTCAATAACTGCTTTGTTATACTTCTTTTTCTTTTGGAATCAGCTCCAAAGTCCTTCCTGCTATATCAAAGCTTTCTCCTGGTCAAGCTGCTTATCATTTCCTAGCTGGATATCAGAATGGCAATTACGTTCCTGCATTTAATACTGGACTGTCATCTATTGATCCCTTGGAGTTGTCAAAGGCTCTTTTAGCCCAGGTAAGAAGCATAAACTTTATGTTTCATTTTTAATAGGGGCTTGATGTATACTTCTCACTACTTCTGTTGCTGTGTGCTACTTACTCATATTCTTGTGGGGTTATACAATCGCAGTTGAAGGACACCTCAATGACTCCTTTCTTGATAAATATTAATGATGGAGAAAAGCATATAACTGGTAAAGAAAAGAGATTATTCAAAATGGTGTATTGGTTTCCTAGTGTTTTCTAAAGCTAAATTCAATTGTTGTCAGGGAAAGACCTTATAGACGTAGTTCAGTCAACTCTTTCGAAGAATATATCATTCTTTAAACCTAAAGGTAACATGAGCAAGTTTCAGTCTTATGTGAACTTGTGAAGATTATAGAGCGGGTGAGGTTTACTAACCATATTGCTCTGATGAGCAGGTGGAGACCTGAAATCAAAGTTCAAGAGGTTTATGCGGAGTAAATATTCAGAACTACCGGAGGAATTTTCATTTTAACATCCTCATGAGTTCTGCAACGGTGCAACCTCTTGTACTTGTACATAGGATCTCACAAGCACAATCACTCGTGCACGGATCAGAGGCAGAGGCAGAGGCAGAGCCAGCGCCGCAGTTGCTCTTAGCCTGAGCCAATGAGAATCAGGAATCTGACCTATTAATTTGAGCCACTGGATACACTACTGGATGCTACTGAATTGCTTATATTGGTATGATCCAATTGCAAAGACAGGTTTGAGTCCTTGGGGTTCTTATTCATGCTTATTAGTTATTAATCAAAGAAGACCCATCTTCATTCTCTAAAAGTTGATCCAATTAATGTCTTTATTTGTATAATAGTAACATTGTTATTTGTAAAGAATATAAAAAAATTGGTCAAAATGGGGTATATAACTATATAGAAGTATTGTGCAACAATCGAACTGAAATAACTATTTGAGAATAAAGGGAGTAACTGATAAAGAACTTGTTAGTGTAGTTTTGTCAAATCATTCTGACTATAAATAGTTTTCTTCACTGGGGGAAAGTCGCTTGATGAGCAGGTTGTGAGTCGAGATCATATGCATTGTGTCACTGTCTGCAGTGTATTGGGACTTGGCCTTGTTCTGTAAGTTGTCTCAAGCATTTTGAGCTTGTACCTATCTAGTATTGCACAAACTACACTTGTAAGTTGTAAAAGTTCTCTAGAAAAGTAGTGTAATCTTGATGCATTTTTCTTGTTGATATATTAGGTTATCTAAAGATATTTTTGGGTTTTCCTGACTAAATAGGAGGGTTATTTGGAAATACGATACCTGAAATATGATCAAGTGAACTGATCCCGGAGATTGGTCATGAGATTCTTAGAAGTAGGGGGAATCGACTGGTGGATTATGAGATGCCAAACTGTAGGAGTTAAATGGTGATTAGTGAATAGTACATTAGGACTCGTGAGCATATTGTGGAACTTGAGTTTTTGAATAGGACTGCAGCAGATTGTTGAAGTTGATGATTTGAAGATGTTCTTGTAGGGTCATAGCTTATCCTGTCCACGCTATTATTCAGTTCAAGTGTTTTATATGGAAAATTTGTCCAAGTGCACCTTCAAAAAAATAAAGTTTTTAAGATAGTGTATTTTGCAATTTTTTTTTTGTGAGAAGGTACCTTAGAAGTCTTTCCATTCAAGATTGGCTCATTTTGGCTGTTTTCGACCGTAAAGTAACTTTAAGCCATCAACCCTAATTAATCCTTTTTTTGGCGCGTGAAGCACACATACATTTTCTCTTTCCTTTACCCTCTTATACACTTGACACTCTTTCTTCTTCCTCTAGTGTTCATCCTTCTGACGTTGATGATCTCATTTTTGTCTTCTCTCTCCCTGATTTCATCCTCTTCTCTCCCTTCTTTAGTTTGTTTTTGGGATATGGACGTTTTTAAATCTCTTCTTCTCTTTGATTTTCCCCTCTACTAGTTCTCAGCATTGCGAGTTCCAAAATCTCCTTATATGAGTACACAATTCAGTGAGGTATTGTATGAAAATTTGAGGGGCAACACCATATTTGGTTGCACCATAGTTGATGTGAGATCGGCATATTTGACGGTCTTCACTTGTGACAACAATTTACATCAAATTATTAGCCTACTTTAATTCTATTGTTTTAGAGTGCATATCTTTTCTAATACCTTTTTTCTTATTTTTATTTAATACTTCCTCCGTTTCTTTTTAGATGTTATACTTTTGAAATTGATAATGAGATTTTGGAAGAGAGAGATAGAGAGAAAGGAGGGTGATAGGGGGGAGATAGAGAGGATTTATTTTCGATCCTCCCAATTTGAAACACCTCTTTTCTGCAGAAAGATAAGCATCCAAAAAAGAAACGGAGAATGTATTTTTTTTTTCCTTATTAAACTCCACTGATTTGTGATCTGCCCATGAATTATTTTTATCACATTTTCTCTCCATATAGAAGAATGGAGGGGCCAAGAAAAGGTTATCGTAACATTGTAATTTTTCTTTAGATGTTTTTTCTCCCGAAAAGCAAGTAAAGTGTCCCATAATGCTTGCAGAAGCCACGACCATCTTTTGGTATATTTTTGAGTAATAAGAGTACTTTGTAGACTTCTTGTGATCTTGTCTCATTCTCAAATCTCTTCACGTATGACGTATGTGCACCCCCGAGAAAACGTTCTTTGAGTTGTACACTTCCTCTTTTTTTCTTAACATAATACTATAATAGCAATGGGGTCAAGTACTTAAATTATTATCATGGGTCTTGTTAAATGCCGCCCTAGAATTTCCAGTTAACGCCCTGTATTTTTGTATTTGTATACATGGGTTGTATTTCCCTCCCTACATCTCTTTCATCAACAATAACTCCGGCAATTTTTCCGGCTAACTTTCCCATCAAGAACTCCGGCAATTTTTCCGGCTAACTTTCCGGCGACAATAACTCCGGCAATTTTCCGGCCACATTATTGCATTATTAATATTAATGAAATTTTATAATTCTTTTAATACACAAAATCGGACTATATTGGCTTAAAAAAAAAAGTGCCCATGCACCTAAATTAGGTGCCATTTTGGTCGGAGACGCCTAAATTAGGCGCCCAACCACAGGTACAGGCACCTAAATTAGGTGCCCGAACCTGTGGTCAGGCGCCTAAATTAGGCTCCCAACCACAGGTACAGGCACCTAAATTAGGTGCCCGAACCTGTGGTCAGGCGCCTTATTTAGGCTCCCAACCACAGGTACAAGCACCTAAATTAGGTGCCCGGAGCACGTGGTCGGGCGCCTTATTTAGACGCCTTATACTGTGGTTGGGCGCCTAATTTAGGCGCTGACCACTGATTTGGGTGCCCATTTGGGCACTTTTTTTTTTTTTTTAAGTTAATATAGTCCGATTTTATGTATTAAAAGAATTATAAAATTTCATTAATATTAATAATGCAATAATGTGGCCGGAAAAGTTGCTGGAGTTATTGTCGCCGGAAAAATTGTCGGAGTTCTTGATGGGAGATCCTTGTTGATGAAAGAGATGTAGTGAGAGAGTGATGGAGAGTGAAGAGAATGAGGGAGAGTGGGATAGTGAGTGGCACCTAAATTAGGTGCCCGAACCTGTGGTCAGGCGCCTAAATTAGGCTCCCAACCACAGGTACAGGCACCTAAATTAGGTACCCGAACCTGTGGTCAGGCGCCTAAATTAGGCTCCCAACCACAGGTACAGGCACCTAAATTAGGTGTCGCGAGTGGTCGAGGCGCCTTATTTAGGCGCCTGTACCTGTGGTTGGGCGCCTAATATAGGCGCCTGACCACAGGTTCGGGCACCTAATTTAGGTGCCTGGGCACTTTTTTTTTTAAGTCAATATAGTCCGATTTTGTGTATTAAAAGAATTATAAAATTTCATTAATATTAATAATGCAATAATGTGGCCGGAAAAGTTACCGGAGTTATTGTCGCCGGAAAAATTGCCGGAGTTCTTGATGGGAGATCCTTGTTGATGAAAGAGATGTAGTGAGAGAGTGATGGAGAGTGAAGAGAGTGAGGAGAGTGGGATAGTGAGTGTTAAAGTATAAATACATGTATATGTATTTATACAGGGCGTTAGTAGGAAATTCCAAGGCGGCATTTAGCAAATGAGATTATCTTTGGCGGAATAGAAGCGTGTACTATGTTGGCCTTTTTTTCTTCTTTCCTATATCAAACCTATATTCGTTGTGTATAGAAGTATAAACTTGAGTTAGATGACAAACAAAAAATCTCAAATGTTACAGGTTCACTGTAAGACTGTCTCATTATTTGTGTTAAAAGGTCACTTTTTAATTACGCTATCTTTAAAGTGACACATCTAGCTCAAATAGTATGGTAAGATGGTCTTTTATAACCCAATTAAATGAGAAATATCTATTAATTTTTTTGTCATAAAAAAATTTATGTCACTCCAACCATGTTATATATTTCTTTTCTATTACTGTTCTAGTTCGGTTAGCAAGTTTTTTCTTCTTTTGCTTTATTCTTTGTTTCTTAAATGAATATATATGTCTACTGTTCGCTCTATATAGACCTATACTTTTTAGACCTACTTAATTTCACACATTGTTGTAACATTTTCTCTCCTTTTTGTACACGTCAATAAGTTTTTTAACTTATTTGACCGATTAATGGTTAACCAGACCCATGGTTATAAAACATACCCTAAAGTTGGGACCGCTAAAGAGTAATCAAATATTGGAACTGATATTAGTGGAATGCCTATAATTAGGACTATTTTTGTCAATTTTTTCTTTATAAAGAAAATTATCAACTTTGCATACTCTCTCCTTAATATGGTATCTAGGGCTCCAATAAAAGGGAAAAATAATATGAAACAATAGGAGTATAATATCATGACTAAAATGGTATAAATAAGATTTAGAAGTAGTCAAATAAGAAGATAGGCATGATTCGACCAACTTATAGGTGCATTTGTCGCCATTGGTAATTTATTATACCACACCGAAACACAATTTTTTCTACACCAAAATGTATCTAGAGGTTGATAAACCAACAATTTTCCTTTGGTCATGTACTGATGTACCTCTCATAAAAAGTTGCATGATTCAACGAACAAATGAGTATGTGAACTATGTTACAATATAGAAGGATTTTATTTGATCAAGTTAAATTATGTTTCGTTTTTCTTCAATATCTATCATAAATGTTGTATAGTATAATCTTCAACTATTGAAATTTAACTTCCCCCTCAATAAATATGTGCACTTCTAGATGATCCATATGTACATTAAATAGACACGTTGAATATGAAACCCTTATATGGCTATATTCTTATATGGCTATATTCATATATACCAATCTAAACCTTTACTGATATTTCATCTTTCCTAGTCACAATAACTTCAATTAGTAGCTTATATGTTTCATTTGTGGCAGAAAATACACAAAGAATTAAGTGATTCCACGAGTCTTGCTATGGTTGGTTTAGTTCAATAAAGTAATTAATAATAATAGGTGTAATTAAAAGGGTGTGTTACTTGTCATTTCCCGCTTCCTGCTAACTACCAGTCTCCCAACTAATTTAACTTCAAACTTACCAACACCAAAACTACTCCCTTCTAAATATAGTATTTAAAGAGGCTTAACCTGCTTTATTGGTGTTAGCTTAACTATCACCCCAAAACTTCAACTATTTCCCTCTCTTTCTCTTTCCTCTTTCTTTGTATAGTAAGCCCGCCATTCAAGCCTTCCAAAAATGGCACCAGCACCAGCACCAGCACCAGCAGCGGCTATCGCCGCGATAGGCGAAACCGAAAAGAAGAAGAAGAAGAGAGAAAATGATGGATCACATTCATTGGCTGTATGTGTAATGGATGCTTCAGGCTTACTTGGGTCTGCTCTTGTTAACACTCTTTTGCAAAGAGGTTACCTTGTTCATGCTGCTATACAATCTCATTCCCAAGGTTTTTTTTTTTTTCTCTTTTCTTGTACATTTTTGTTTCTAGTTTCAATGTTCTAACAAAATTCAGATTACACAATATCCACTAATTCATCTGGTTTTGCGAATGCCATCTACCTTAATTGGTGAAGTCTTGTGGGGTGGTACCCAAGACATGGGATTGAATCTCGTCTAGAAAATTATGCGTAGTTGCTTATTTACACACAAAAAAAACTAATTCATCTGATTTTCTTTTCTGATCAACCAGGATTTTTAGCTTTGTCCTGTAAATTTAGTATGGATTTTACTTGATTACCTGTTAATTCACTTTTATTATTATTTATTAAATTCAAATCCAAAGGGATTGTTTACATTACTAAAAAGACAGCCAAAAGGTTCCCTTTTTTATCTGTAAGGAAGAAAAGGGAAATTGAAATTTTTTGCTGTCTGTTCGTTCATGAATCATGATTGATTGTCATTAAAGAATAAACTCTACTTTCTTTGTTTTCTATTAGTTGCATTTGCTTTTTCAAGGTCTCTAATGTACAATTAAATTATGGATATCTTTTAGATTATGTATCAATAAAGTTATAAAACGAATAAGATCCTACATGATATTATATAATTCGTTAAATATATCACAGCTTAGATAAAATAAGTGAACAGTCTTATTTCATGTCATGTCATGTGGGAAATCTGATACTTTCCTTCTCCCTCTCCGGCAGCCCTCATTCAAGAATAATTTGATTACTCAGTGCAAGAATTCCAACTTGCCAATCTAATCATATATTCTAGGGATAGTTTTATAGAGTTACTGGTTTAAGAATAATTTTTAGTATTTAATTTTCGACAGATAATCTTTCATATGATAAATTTTACAAAGAAATTCGAGGCAAAAACTATATAAATATTTATATGGTTGATGTAAAATTTAGTCCATATCATGAACAATAGTACTTCCTCCGTTCTAAATAAGTGAAATACTTCTCTCTTTATTTCAGAACACAATGAGTATTAGTATATATTCTAAAACATTGCCTAAATAGTAGCCACAATTCAAATGTGAACTTTTCTGAAAGATGGAGATAATAATGTCTTTTACTTTGTATTATTACTATTATAGTAACAATAATAGAAGATATTTTAAGAGAGTATATTCTATGGGTAGAATCAATTATATATTTATATGCTATCAACCATCCCAACTATGTCTCCAACATAATGGAACCCAGAAGTACAAAAAGGATAATTCATTATGATTAGTACTTATAATTGTCTTCTAGCTCATTAATGCCTCCAAATAATGATAGGGCTAACTAATTTGGAGACTGGATCCATCAATGTCTTAGTCAACTTTATTGCATAACACTAGTATTATTTTCTTCTAATTTTTATGCACATAAAGATCCTCATATCCTCTTGTAGAATTAAGTGCAAAGAGAAAAGGAAACTCCCTACTTATTACTCTTGCTTCTTTTTTTGTAATTGGGACATTTGAGGCTATGTTCGGTTCACCTTATTTTTACTTATTTCATATCGGATCACAAAATGATCACCAGAATGGGTGAACATTCTGCAGTTGTTGATTTTAATGTTTGTTCTATTTGAACATTTGCGTTGATTCCTTAGGGAATACCCTTGAGAGAGGGGTTACTAAACTTCTAGTGTACTTTTTTCGAAATTAAGAAAGAAGTTAATTGGAGATGAAGATTTGATCCTTTTTGGAAGAACACCAAAAAAATCACTCTGTTTGCAGCACAATCAGCTTGCTAATCTTAAAGCATCTTTTACAGGGGAGTTCCCAATGAAACTGCAGTGTAACAGTGACAATAACAGAAAACTGAAGATCTTTCATACTGATTTATTGGATTATCACAGTATCCTCGACACTCTTAGTGGCTGCTCTGCCCTGTTCTACACATTCGAGCCGCCAGTTGAGCATCCTGTTTATGATGTATGCCTCTTACTGTTGCTGATGCCTGGTAGAAATAATTATTTCTTGCTTCATTGGAAGGTTATGCTGTATCTGACAGGTTAGTTTGGAATGGTACATTGCAGGAACATATGGCGGAAATAGAGGTGAGAGCAGCACATAATGTATTGGAAGCATGTGCACAAACCAACAGCTTGGAAAAGGTCATCTTTACTTCTTCTGCCACAGCTGTTGTCTGGACTGAAACTCGTAATGGTTCTCCATCATCAAGTGCTGATGTTGATGAAAGGAGCTGGAGTGATATCAACTTCTGTAAGAAATATAAGGTACTCACACAAACAACCATTAAAAGTTAAAAACCTATGTTCTTAAGGATAAACTCATTCCCAAAACATTTTTGTTCGCGGAACCTCAGCCATTACCGTGCTAATGAGGCCCCAAACTGGTTGGAACTTGAGGCTTCCCAGTTACAAATGTTTCCTCGATATACCAATCGTTCCCATGTTACATAAGTACATAGCTTATTTGGACTCCAATATCAGACACGTATACGTGTCTAAGTGTCAGATGGTGCTGGTCAACAAAAATGTTCCGTATCAATTTGGTTGCAAAGTGTTTATATAGATGTAAAAGTGCTGAGAAACGCGAATATTTAAGATAAAATAATGAGTGCATTCTAATATGATTTCAATTAACATGTATGAATTGTTTTTACCAGTTATGGCATGCATTGTCAAAGACGCTAGCAGAGAAGACGGCGTGGGCACTTGCAATGGATAGAGGGGTGAGCATGGTGTCTGTTAATGGAGGGCTGTTGTTGGGTAACAACTTGCTTAATACTTCTGTTGCTCTCCCTGCTACTACTGCTAATAACAAACATAATACTCTCAGCCATCTCCCTCCATACCTAAAAGGAGCTGCTGAGATGTATGAGCAAGGAGTTCTTGTGGGTGTAGATCTCAGGTATTTGGTGGATGCCCATATTTGCGTCTTGGAAGACGTCTCATCGTACGGCCGTTATCTGTGCTTCAGCCATGTCATCAACTGCCATAAAGATGCTGTCAAGCTTGCCACCTCGTTCATGTCCTCTCCTCCTCAGAGGTAATTAAACACATCATGAACATAAACAATTATTATCAAAAAATCCAATATATTTAGCTTCTATCCTAAATTTATTCTTGTTTATGTACAGCTTGGAGGATACAAGAGTATTTCCACAACGGATTAGCAATAAGAAGCTCAACAAGTTAATGACAAATTTTGATGATTGATTCCAGTTGGAATTTAGTAAAGATGTCGCTGTGTAAAATGTGTGTACATCTTGCCTCAGTCTCTGTTCATCTGCGGAATTTACTTGAAAGCTTGTAACTAAACGAGTACGCTTTCATCTTGTTCTGATGTAATTGAAGATTGTGTACAGCAACGAAAAGCAATATACACCATTTATCTATTTTATGAGTGAAAAGATACATAGCAGCTAACCTCGTGGACTTCCTTATCTGCAACATGAGAATAGATCTATATTTGTACCCAATGCTTCTATTATACATCCAAGTGTGGTGACGTTGAGGCGGCAGCGTGGCGCATGCCTTAAATGTGCATGTCACGCTCCAGTCCATGTATTGCATCCATGGTTTCTGACGGACTTTAATACTCAGATAGGAGCCTCTAGCATTCCGAAAACCTAGTCCCAAACTTGTGCTATAAAGTCACATATAATTGAATTCTGTAGGATGCCACTTGAGAAATGCCGAATTCAGAATACTGGCACTCATCCCAAGCCCTTCCATCTGCTTATTTTCTTAACAAGAAACATTTGACGGATAACCTATCTTCGAAAGCGGATTCAAAAATACACTTTCAGGTTTTTTCTCAATTGAAAATGTTCCCCTATATTAAGGGCATCCAGGGACATACTTTACATATATACCAAAGCTACTGAAATACTACCAAGGAAAGTGAACCGTTCTTAGACGATTTTTTCCATGATGAATCTCTCTAAAGCTGAAGCGCTTGAAAGATACAGTGACCTATCAGATTTTTCTTACTTTCAGGGCCATAGTTACTACAAAAGAAATGCTGTCATTTGTGTTCATTAATTCACAATCTTGCAAATGTGGATCCACTAGGAAGCACTTCACATCAAATTGTGCTTAGATCACAATGAATGTTGAGCCGCGAAAAACAATCATGGATAACTTCTCAAACCCATAACCGGTCCGATACTCTACCATCATCATAGCAACAGAAAAATAAACATCACATTTAGATAATAATTCTGAGCAAAGAGACTAGCTTCTGCAAATGGAGCAAAAACTCACCAAAAACATGTGCAGAGCAATTAGAAATATATTTCTATGTTGATTGTCTCAGCCTTTACTTTGTCTAAAAACATAGACAACTCATCTGTCCATAATCTGAACTGGAGAGACTTAAAGTATGCCAATTTCAAGTCAGAATTCAACATTTATACAATTATAAGTAATTGGCATATGATACTACTATCAAGACAAGCCCAAGACCTCTCAAGTTACCTCTAATCCAGAGCAGTCTACTTGTCTCAGGCACTCAGTGTCAGAGAAGTAATAGCAGATAACATGAACTTGCGGATTTTTTTAGCATTCTGGGGCAGAAATACAGCTTCTGTACTTGACGTAACAGTGACCTCCTTCCACACGGAAGATGAAGATCCTTCAGTTCGATAATCGCGAAAAGAGTACAAAACTTGAAGTTTTGTTAGTGCTGCAATAGAACATAAAATGAATGAAATAACAGCAGCTAGTATAGAGTATGGACCCAAAGGAAAGAACAATGCCACGTCCATAAGATGAACGTGGCGGAGATGCGTATGTTGCGGTGGATGTGTGGCCACACAAGGAAAGACCGATTAAGAAATGAAGTGATCCGGGAAAAAGTTGGAGTTGCATCCATTGAAGAAAAGATGAGGGAGAATCGGTTAAGATGGTTTGGTCATGTGAAAAGGAGATCAGGTGATGCACCGGTGAGAAGAATTGAAGAGTGGAGGAGTAACCAAGTTGTAAGGGGTAGGGGAAGACCTAAGATGACTTGGATGAAGGTAATTGAAAGTGATATGAGGTTACTTGGGATTGAGGAGAAGCATGACGTTGGATAGAAGTGAGTGGAGGGCGGATCCATGTGGAGGAAGGGGTGTGATTTCTGCATTTATTTGTTTTTCTCAATTGTGTTGGTATTAAAACCTTTTGTTGAAAACCTCTTTTAAAACTTGTTGGTGTAAACCTTGCTTTAAAAAAAAAAAAAAAAAAAAAAAAAAAACCTTTTTATCACTCTTGGCGACGCCATCTCCTTTGGTGACGGTTTCGATTGACGATTCATGTTAGCCGACCCCAAATCACTTTGGGAATAAGGCTTAGTTGTTGTTGTTGTTGTAATAAGCAAGAAGTCGACATCCGTGTTAACAGGAAAACTCAAATCATATGCACCTAAGAAGAATACCATGGAGTAAAATTTCATGTACCCCAACTTTCCATTACTACCATCTCCATTTTCTCCTTGGTTCCACTTTACAAGCCCAAGACAATACTATCATGAACAAATACACTAATAGTTCAGTGACTTTTGAGTTCAGTAATCTTCATTGGACTGTTAGCATGGTGGTCAAGTCAATAGCATTCAATCTAATCTAATACATGCCTATTTGGAGTCGGATACATGTAGGTGTCACCAGCTTTTGGCATTTCTTGTGAACTTTCTTTATGTAGAAAGTTTATATACTTCTACTTGAAATAGCATACAACTATAGGAAACTAGCATAGCTAACTCATTATATAATACTATATCATATGAAAACTTGTAAAAAAAAATATAGAGAGATTCCAAGATAGAAAATACATAATATGAGAATAGGAACCACAAAGATATGCCTGATACCCCTCAAGTGCCAAACTATTTGAAGACGCCACTTTCTTAAAATCAAAACAATGTCAAATACCTATTTTAAAGCATTCAATTCTTAATCCTTATCATCCTCTATTCCTCTTCTTAAAGCAGCAGCTTCAAATGGAAGCTACACCTTTGCATACAATCCTTAGTGGCTTTGTTCTATTATGAAAGATACTGTAAAGTGAAAAAAATGCGTGTAAGAAATAGCTGCAAAAGCAGAAAAGTCACCTAAGCCAAACATTGATGTTTTCTTTACAATCATTCGGCCAACTTTCGACCTCTTGATGTATTTTAGTTCCTGGAGATCATCGTGTTTGCCTTTGAACTCCAGAAATTCTCCTAGCACATATTTGCTGCCTTCTAGCTTCAGCCTATGCAGCAAACAAAAAAGCTCAGTATATTAGTAATGGGAACATGCTAAATTCAAGTATATAACCATTTGCAAGCCAGTGAAAGCTTCTGTGACTCCTGTATCGCTTGACACGGAAAAAGGAAACTACTATATGTACAATTATCAATGTTTGTGTGCAATTCTTATGATGACGATAACCCAAAATAAATCCTGCTAAAACAGGGTCTAGATGTATGCAGCTTTACACCTGCTTCGAGAGAGACAAGATACACACCTAAAACAATGCTAGACAGGCAAGATATATATATTGCCTCTCTAGGAGAGTCGATGCCCACTTTCACCAATCACCAGACAATAAAAACAATGTATAAAAGACGTTCAAACACCATTACACCAACACATTTTCATACCTGAATAAGTAAAAAGAATGAAACGAAAAAACAAAACAACTTTTACAGAAGATCATTAGAAACCTTTGAGAATCTCCTACAAAATCTCAATTTAAAGCTCTGACGTAGAAGAATGAGATAATGAACTTGATTGAAAAAAAAAAACCAAGGTCTCTAAGCAAGGAACGGCTGCAAATGACAAAGCCTTTAACTACCTCCACTTTTATCTTCCCAAGCCCATACAACACCACTCAGACACCATTCCACACTCTATGCGAACAAAACAGACGATAAGAAATTTGAGACAAATATAAATGCTACTGAACATATAGCATGCACCATAGTTTGGCTTTTAAATGTATTAGCGCGTCATTTGTGATTTTGTATGCGTCATATGCTTCTATAGCAGCGTGGAAGCAATACAAAACTGCAGCAAAGAACCAAAATCATAAAAAATTTACCTATCCCACATTGGTGATGTGCTAAGAACAGACTGAAGCTGCTGATATGTTGACTCCTGAACATCTTTCTTTGCATCACGAAAGGCCCATTTAACCCATCCAGAAAGCACACTTTTTGATTCCGGCTTCAAGTTAACCAAATTTTCATACTGTATGACTTCTGGTGGAAAGTGTTCTGGATTTAGTGTTCTACGATTTATAAAATAAAAGGCACAAAATTAGATGTCTTTGATGATCCATTGACAGAAGGACCACAAATCTATAAGAAAAGGATATGTGACACAAAGTTATATAAAACACAAAGCACACTTCTCCTCTTGAAACCATCAAGAAAAGCAAATATATATAATAATATAAACATAGAGAATTGGAGATTTTATAAACAGAATGACCTTCGCCTCTTTCTTCGAATTTACTGAAGTGAAAACCCAAATAAAAGAAAAAACACAAGGTTGGAACATAATGCAGACGTCAACAAATGTATATAGCAACAATCTAAAACAGGTCCAAAGGTAAAGGAGGCAATGTATAGGCTTCAAAAAGAACTGAAAGATAAATCAACCTCACAATCAATAATCTTAGGGAATCAACGAGCCACAATTTTTTAGTTGGAAATGGACCAGTCATTAGAGTCAAGGAACAAAGGCTTGGTAAGAAACTATCAGTTAATATAGTCCAAAGGCCTAACAGAATATATATAGTCCAAGGGACTACAAGAAAAAAAAATTCTCACTTATAATAATAATAGCACATCATACTCAGTCATCTTTTCAAAATAAAACATGCAGCCAGTATAAACACCCAAAAAGGCCTTTGTTTAAGCCTACACAGCAAGCTATTGCAGATACCTTCAATGAGAGAACTTGAAAGGCAAGTTAAGCTATTTAGTTCAGCAATCTTTAGGCTAGGTGAGTGCACAGCCATCATGGAGGCTATCAACCTTATCTCTTGTTTGATCGAAAATTCCCATCCTTGCATGACATTACCTACACTCCGAACTCCAAAGGCCCTCCCCATGACTGCTTGGGAGCTTTGAGAATTCCCCACCAAATTCTGTAGACTTTATAAAGGTTCAGCAAGAGTTACCCAAATGGTTTCAATTTTAGTCAAGAGTTGGTATGGTTTGGGAGGTGGAGTTGTACTTTAATCCTTTGAAAATGCTCCTCAAGAATAGCATTTACCATGAACATACTGCAAACCTTCAGAGGCATCGGTAGGCAACTTAAACATCAAGGAACTATCCTCTTGAATTTCCAAAGATGTTCCATCATTCTTCAGAAGAATGTCCCTATGGGTTCGTCACATATAGTCAAAGTTTGTCACTCACGCCACTAAGACACAAGTGTACCACCCAATCTAGCCCCGAGCGACGTGAACAAGACATTGACTAGGTCAATCAAAAATAAGCATAATGTACCTTGTAACCTACAATCCCTTCATGTCAATCGATCTCAGATTAATGTTCTTCAATATTTCCCAAAAATTCTAAAGTTTCTTCACAAGCATCAGTTAAACTCATGGACCTAGCCAACTCCAGGTCTACTGTCAATTATTGCTCATTTTCACAATTTCGATTATGGAACCCATGTGAACACAAGATAATGTTCAAGGTTGCCAAACTTAAGAATTAAAAAAAGCTTCCCTCTAAATGCTACCATGACATATAAAACAACAACATCTAAACCCTAATCCTAATAGGATGGAATTGTTTGCATGACTCAAGAATTTTTTATCAGGTGATCATCAACATAGATCCTCTGCCCCCCTGATCCCTTCTATCTAGTGCTCTATGCTCCCACAAATCTTATTCTTCTATTTCGTTGATATTTTATAGGATTTTTTGTCCATAACTATCTTATTTAAGCTCTTTTTTGCGCGAAACTACCTTATTTATAAAATGTTGTACAAAACTACCTTTGTTACGTTATTGTTTGTTAACCACTACCTAAAATCTTTTTCCGACGTTAACTGTAGTTTTCCGGTGAGTAAAACCCATGTGTAGGTCACGTGACTTGTTATTTTCCTTATTTTATTCCCCCTTCTATTTTTCTTTCTCTTTTTTAAAGTAACACTCTCTATCCTCCGCTCACTTCAATTAAACGTAATTCATTGTTCCCTCACCCAACCATCAATTGCCTCATTAATTCCCTCCCTCTCATCTCTATTAAATCAGTCATTTGCCACAAAACCCCACAAAAGATTTAGTCTTCTCTTCGTCATCTAAGTACTATTGCCTTGAAAAATAGGCATTTAAGTTGAACAATGTTGGATAATGTATTCCACTACCTTGAAAAATAGGCCCTTTTGTTGAATCAATATAGGATAATGTACTACTGCCTTGAAAAATAAGTTGTTTGGATATGGTTAAATGTTACAGCATTTTGTGTTCAATTTTATAGTACTATTATGTCCAAGCCCCAGTTCATTTCAATTGCTCAAGAGATGACGAAAAGAAGACTTAATCTTTTTGGGGGTTTGAATTGTGGCAAATGACTGAATTAATAGGGATGAGAGACAGGGAGTTAATGAGGCAATTGATGGTTGGGTGAGGGAGTAATCAATTACGTTTAATTGAAGTGAGGGGAGAAGAAAGAGTGTTAGTTCAGAAAAGGGAGAGAAAAATAGAAAGGGGGAATAAAATGAGGAAAATAACAAGTCACGTGACCTGCACATGGGTTTTACTCACCAGAAAACTACATTCAACGTCGGAAAAAGTTTTTAGGTAGCGGTCAACAAACAATAATGTAACAAATGTAGTTTTGTACAACATTTTGTAAATAAGGTAGTTTCTCGCAAAAAAGAGCGTAAGTAAGGTATTTAAGGACAAAAAATCCTATTTTATAATATACATTAAAACAAATCTAACAAGATTCCACATGATAGTGTTTCATCTTGTTCACTAGTGAAAAAGTATGTTGAAAGTTCTCTAACTTTAAGTTTCAGAGGCAATCAACAAAGACTAAAATGGAATGAAAAGAGACAAGAAATCATGTCTAAGAACACAATCAAGTGAATCATATACACAATCATGCACAAGAGCGACATCAAGTGTATTATGGATAAAGGTTGCGTGAAATACATAGTAATCTAGTCGAAAATTATTCTATGTTCTAGTAATAAGCAACTTATGTATACACCTACAATCATGTCCATATACATTAACCTGCTTCACAAGTTCATCAACTCAAAACTCAAGTAGTGCAGCATTCTAAGCTAGCAAATCCAGAATAAAAATTGGATCCACAAATATCTATTAGTAAACAAGCAAGCCGTAACAAGAAATACAAAACAAAAAAGTAAAACATGGATGCACAAGAAGCGCACAACAAAGTCCTTAAAGGAGCAAACGAAGTGAAAGATGAGAAGGTATGCCTCCCCCGCAAGAGTCAAAAAGCTTAATTTACTAATACCATCTGAATGCAACATGAAGCCAGATGCGAACTGTAGAAAATAGGATCCATGTGCAACTTGCTTTTAGTAGTAAGTATTGCAGGCAGTTTGCAGCAAATACGAAGACAATAGCTTACAAGTTACAACAATCAATTATGGATTACCGGAACATTGGGTTGGAAACTATGACTTTAGAAGACAAATATCCTTCAGGAAGGGAAACTCCCCTTAATTCAAGATATGCTTCTAGAACAGAGGCCTGCCTTTTAGCCTCTGCTACCTGTGAGAAAAGAAAAGCGTAAACTCAGATCCAGGAAAAACAACATCATTCTATAGGGGGGAAAAAATCAATCAACTTGATAAAAAAATTCAGCCATCACAATAAACATAATGATATAAGACGTCCCCACAGGTGAAATGTTCACACAGAACTTCAGTACATATGAACAGATGCATATATGCTGATACATCAAAAAGATGTTACTATCTTAGTTACATGAACTCCTCAATTCACCTCAAGTACCCGTATCGGATCCTTGACACTCGGACGTGGACACGGACACTTAGACACTTCATTTTGGGCCAAAATCATTGAAAATTTTCATAGAATAGCGGAGTCAGACACTTGGATACGTACCCGTGTCAGACATGGGTATACGAGTCCAGGTAACATAGGTTACTATGCATGAAGAAAGTGAACAAGCAGCTATATTGCCCAAAGAAACCTCAAGCTCAGGCAATATGTTATGCTTTTGATTCTTAAAGCAGCTCTGACATTAAAAAACTAGCACTGGGAAATCAAATGGCGTCACAATCACATCATAGTGGATCAAGTGCACCAATCATACGGCAAAAGGAACAAAGTGAGGGAAGTTCATTGTTGCATACCACAGGCCACAATACCTAAATCTTAAGGCTCTCAAAAACCATCACCCTAAATTGATAACTGCTTTCCTTACTTCAACGTTTTTTTACCAGTTACTTAAATTTGGAAATTAACCTTCCATATTCAAAACACAGACAGACAAACTTGTGCAATTAATCCTTCTCCTGAATAATGAAATCAGCAAAAAGAAAACACTTCAGTATCAATTTAGTGGCCAACACCAAAAGCCGACAAAGTAAAAACATTAAACAACTCCACTCTAAAGCATAGTATTGTAGAATGGGGAAAGAAGTCAATGAATGCACATAATAAAGTGTTCAGTTGATGTTTTCACTCACGTCAGTACATATGAATTCTTCACTTAGCTCAATAAGTTATCAAAATTTTGAAAACTTGTGGTCTTCTAATTCTTATGATAAAATTAGGCGTTTGCAATTAAGACTCTTCACAAAAAAAAGCCTATTAAGCTATTAGCCCTTGTGCAAAAGGTAAATTTGATTTGTTTTGTATGTACATGCAGGTTACATGCTAACACTCCTAAAGGCTTGTCAGTTCCACGTGCCAAAATAAAAACTTAAGGCGCTGTGCACAAGACTTACAGCATCTGGATGATGCTCCTCCTTACGTTTATGGTCACTTATACAGAGCCAACTTCCATCAGAATTAGCTGAAACAATCCCAGCCAGATTCTTGACACAGATCACCACAACCTGCCTACAAAAGAGGCACAAAACAATACCTCATCAGAAAGTGACATGTGAAAGCACACATTAAAGTGATAGAGGGAGGACAATTACATCGATCAACAATGAACGATACTTGAACTATTGGTAACCACCAACATTTGAGAAAATATTAGCTTCCTCTTCAAAACATAATCAAAATCACCATAGGCTGCCTATAAGATGAATTAGCTCACTCTAAACGAGTCCATCAAAACTGAAGCAATGGAGTATTCAAGGTTTCAACCATTGCAAATCGAGTCTCGACAAAAATGGAAGATTATTACCACAACCAACAAACCCCCCATCCAAAAATTCCACCTAACCCACACCCAAAATCAATGTAACACCCTTGACACCAAATACAAATTAACAATTGCACAAACTACTAAACCCACATGAATTAATTTTTAGCATTCACTCATCACTCCAAGGTAACTGAAAAAACTAGTAAGAAGAAGAAAAAATTACCCTTCAGAAACGAGAACCAAATCAATATTTTGACGAGAACCAGAATCAGCATCAGGAATCCGAAGACCGACATACGCTTTCCCTCCACACAGCTTCTCTAATCTGAAAAATTTCACATATAATGACATGATGATAAGAGCAATTAAAGAGTTTAAGAGTATAGTATAAGAAGAAGACAAAACCTAGCTGCGACGGTGAAAATGGTGTCAAAATCGGAGGTTTCAATATCCAAGACATCATCATTAGTGAAGAACAAACGAAGAACTTTGTAAAGGACGAGAACACAGGCACAGAGTAACTTAATCCACATTTTTTAAAATTTGATTTGAATTAGTGAGATGAGATGATTGAAGAGGATGAAGGAGGAGAGAGAAAGAGTGAGAAATAGAGTTGAAAGGTCGACGAATTTTAGAGAATCAGAGACTTTGGAGAGTCGAAAGTCGACGCCCTAAAATTTCTTACTAACGCCCTAAATAAAATACGTATTTTTATACTGTATTTTATACTCTTTCTAACTATCCACCACCACTATGAATTGATTTTCTAACAACAAGATATCATATCATGATTCATGATTGCTACTTCCAAACATGGTTTCTTGAAAATTCAATCACAAAAAGCCAAACTAACAGAACCATTTCATTGAATTCCTTGCTACTCAACTCAATGTTCTCCACATAATATTTGATGAAACAGGTGTAGTATACAGTCAAATTTCGTAGTAGATGCAACATCTTGTATGCCACTGTGTTCAATTGATTAAAATAAAAGGGGATTTGGTTGTGAGGAGAACCTATCTGATGAAGGTTTTGGAGTGACGGAGGTTGAGGAAATAGTGGGATGATGGAGGTTTTGGAAATTTTAGGAGACCAAGGTTTAATTACCATTTGGTGACGGGGGGCGCCAAATCGCCAATGGTGGTTTGGAAGAAGGGGAAGAAGTGAGGGAAGGGGAGAAAGTCAAAAATATTTCATATAATACCGTATTTTATACGTATTTAGAGGCGTTTTAGGAAATTGTAGGGCGTCATTTAAAGAATCCAGGTTATTCATTGGATGAATTTATGCGCCTAAAATGTCATTTTGCCTTGCTTTTGAAATTTACCTACCTACCCTAATAAATGTAGAGTTAACTCGATGCGATAACATGAGAATTATCGGGTATAGATTAAATGGGTTAATAAGTCTTTTTACTAATATAATTAAGAAAGTCGACATGAGTTTAACAATTTAATAAATGAATCATGTTAGTTTTGGATTTTTAAACGTGTATCAAACACGATTTTAGTCACTTAACATAAATATGACAAATATTAGCATTTTAGTTAATAGTTAGGCCCGTTCTTTTCAACTTATTTTGGCGAACCGAACCGAACTTATTTTATTTTCTTTGAACCGAACTTATTTTTCTTGAACCGAACTTATTTTCTTTGAACCGAACTTATTTTTACTTATTTTCTGCCGAACCGAACTTATTTTTGCTTGACCGAACTTATTTTTACTTATTTTTCTTGAACCGAACTTATTTTTGCCAAAGAAAAATAAATAATAATAAATAATAATAATAATAATAATAATAAATAATAAATAATAAATAATAAATAATAATAATAATAAATAATAAATAATAAATAATAAATAATAAATAATAAATAATAATAATAATAATAATAATAATAAATAATAAATAGTAAATAATAAATAATAAATAATAAATAATAAATAATAATAATAACATATAATAATAATAAAAATAATAATAAATAATAATAAATAATAAATAATATTAATAATAAATAATAATAAATAATAAATAATAAATAATAAATAATAAATAATAAATAATAAATAATAAATAATAAATAATAAATAATAAATAATAAATAATAAATAATAATAATAATAATAATAATAATAATAATAATAATAAATAATAAATAATAAATAATAAATAATAAATAATAAATAATAATAATAACAAATAATAATAATAAAACTAATAATAAATAATAATAAATAATAAATAATATTAATAATAAATAATAATAAATAATAATAATAATAAATAATAAATAATAAATAATAATAATAATAATAATAATAAATAATAAATAATAAATAATAAATAATAAATAATAAATAATAAATAATAATAAATAATAATAATAACAAATAATAAAAATAATAATAATAAATAATAATAATAATAATAAAAAATAATAAAAAATAATAAATAATAAATAATAAAAAATAATAAAAAATAATAAATAATAATAATAACAAATAATAATAATAATAATAATAATAATAATAAATAATAATAAATTATAATAATAAATAATAAATAATAAATAATAAATAATAAATAATAAATAATAAATAATAATAATAATAATAATAAATAATAAATAATAATAATAATAATAATAATAAATAATAAATAATAAATAATAAATAATAAATAATAAATAATAATAATAATAATAATAATAATAATAATAAATAATAATAATAATAATAATAATAATAAATAATAATAATAATAATAATAATAAATAATAATAATAATAATAATAATAAATAATAAATAATAAATAATAAATAATATTAATAATAATAATAAATAATAAATAATAAATAATAAATAATAAATATTAATAAATAATAATAAATAATAAATAATAAATAATAATAATAATAATAAATAATAAATAGTAAATAGTAAATAATAAATTATAATAAATAAATAATAATAATAATAATAATAATAATAATAATAAATAAATAAATAAAATATTAAAATAAAAAATAAAAAAATATAAAAGAAAATAAAAAAATAAAAAAATATAAAAATATAAAAAAATAAAAAAATATGAAAAAAATAAAAAAAATAAAAAAATATAAAAGAAAATAAAAAAATAAAAAAAATATAAAAATATAAAAAAATAAAAAAATATGAAAAAAATAAAAAAATAAAAAAAATAAAAAAATAAAAAAATTTAAAATAATTACAAATTCATCGTTATTATAATATTAATAATAATAACAATATTAATAGTAATATTGAAAACAAATATAATAATTACAACATTATAGTATACTAAACTTATTTTTCTTTGAACCGAACTTATTTTGCTTTGAACCGAACTTATTTTTACTTATTTTTCTTTGAACCGAACTTATTTTCTTTGAACCGAACTTATTTTTACTTATTTTTGCTTGAACCGAACTTATTTTTCTTTGACCGAACTTATTTTTACTTATTTTCTTCGAAAATAAGTCCCAAAAGAAGCGCCTAGGTCAATTCAAATTTATAGAATGAGCCATATATATATAGTTGGCCACCAAATATCATGCATTTATAGCATTTGGTTATTGAAGGTTAGACTTTAGAGTGAAACTCAAGATTTATAATTTATTATAACTTATAAGAGAATAAAACGCTCTATATTTCTTAACCCCCCCTATTTTCCCGCAAGTTTCTTCCCGGAATCCCGTGTTATAAGTTATAACAGTTGGGAGAAATGTACTCCTCGACTTAAGAGTAGCCTTAGCTGCTTTAAAGGGTCTTCCAATATTTTTACTCTTCTAATGTTTCCATTGTAATTAAGCAGACCTCGTAATCTAAAGCATGATTTACTAAGAAATTTCTGCTACACTGCAACAAATTAGCAATGATCTATATAGGTTTTTCTGACAAATTGCTTAATAACATATTGGTTTCAGAAACAAAAACCACGCCATTCTACATTTATACAATTAAGCAGCAAATAGTTAGAAACTATGAGTTAAATATCACAAAACATCTTGATAAAAACCACGTAATCGATTTGTCAAATGTTCTGATGCAGAGCATGACATTGAACTAGCTTCAACTAGTACATTTTTTTAGTCTTTACTACTCAAGAACTTTAGCTTGCAACCATGTTTCCGACTTCTCCAGCCCTATCAAAGTACAACTGAGAATAACCATAGACAAGGGAAAGTTAACTACTGATGAAGGCTTTACTTGACAATTACTGCATTACGAATAAAAACAAGAATTACACGTATTATTATAGCTTAAGGTCTTAGAGATGACCAATATACATTATATCACTATCCATCATTCTTCATCATACGAGATATGAAAACCTACAGTACAGCCAGGAGCCTCAAGATTCTCAGTACCACAACAATCATAGAACTTGGCCGCATATGGTGGATCATCAGGCCCCAACTCATAGTACCTGTGCAAAAAGAACAATGAGAAGGCATCAACAACACAAAAAGGATGACAAATACAACAATTAGGAGGGAGAGGCAAAAGTGCATGCTGGTGTTGGGAGAAAGCACTGCCATGTAGCATGCACAGCAAGACCTAAGAGAGATTTTCTGCAAAATCTGGGACTAAAGCTGACTATGTAAATCTTTCAACTTTACGACTATTCTGTCATAATAAAATCAATAAACCTAGTCCTAGTGAATAAAATCAAACTAGTGTCATGTCTAAGTGTTGCCAATTTGAATCTGAAAAGCAAAAAAACTAGTGGCGTGGGCACTTGCAATGGATAGAGGGGTGAGCATGGTGTCTGTTAATGGAGGGCTGTTGTTGGGTAACAACTTGCTTAATACTTCTGTTGCTCTCCCTGCTACTACTGCTAATAACAAACATAATACTCTCAGCCATCTCCCTCCATACCTAAAAGGAGCTGCTGAGATGTATGAGCAAGGAGTTCTTGTGGGTGTAGATCTCAGGTATTTGGTGGATGCCCATATTTGCGTCTTTGAAGACGTCTCATCGTACGGCCGTTATCTGTGCTTCAGCCATGTCATCAACTGCCATAAAGATGCTGTCAAGCTTGCCACCTCGTTCATGTCCTCTCCTCCTCAGAGGTAATTGAACACATCATGAACATAAACAATAATTATCAAAAAAATCCAATATATTTAGCTTCTATCCTAAAGTTCTCTTGTTTATGTACAGCTTGGAGGATACAAGAGTATTTCCACAACGGATTAGCAATAAGAAGCTCAACAAGTTGATGACAAATTTTGATGATTGATTCCAGTTGGGTTTTAGTAAAGATGTCGCTGTGTAAAATGTGTGTACATCTTGCCTCAGTCTCTGTTCATCTGCGGAATTTACTTGAAAGCTTGTAACTAAACGAGTACGCTTTCATCTTGTTCTGATGTAATTGAAGATTGTGTACAGCAACGAAAAGCAATATACACCATTTATCTATTTTATGAGTGAAAAGATACATAGCAGCTAACCTCGTGGACTTCCTTATCTGCAACATGAGAATAGATCTATATTTGTACCCAATGCTTCTATAATACATCCAAGTGTGGTGACGTTGAGGCGGCAGCGTGGCGCATGCCTTAAATGTGCATGTCACGCTCCTGTCCATGTATTGCATCCATGGTTTCTGACGGACTTAAATACTCAGATAGGAGCCTCTAGCATCCCGAAAACATAGTCCCAAACTTGTGCTATAAAGTCGCATATAATTGAATTCTGCAGGATGCCACTTGAGAAATGCCGAATTCAGAATACTGGCACTCATCCCAAGCCCTTCCATCTGCTTATTTTCTTAACAAGAAACATTTGGCGGATAACCTATCTTCGAAAGCGGATTCAAAAATACACTTGCAGGTTTTTTCTCAATTGAAAATATTCCCCTATATTAAGGGCATCCAGGGATATACTTTACATATATCCCAAAGCTACTGAAATACTACCAAGGAAAGTGAATCGTTCTTAGACGGATTTTTTCCATGATGAATCTCTAAAGGCTGGCGCGGTTGAAAGATAGAGTGACCTATCAGATTTTTCTTACTTTCAGGACCATAGTTACTATACTACAAAAGAAATGATGTGATTTGTGTTCATTAGTTCACAATCTTGCAAATGTGGACCACTACGAAGCACTTACTTCACATCAAATTGTACTTTAATCACAATGAGTGTTGAGCCGTGATAAAACAATCATGGATAACTTCTCAAACCCATAACTGGTCCGATACTCTACCATCATCATAGCAAGAGAAAAATAAACAACAATTCACATTTAGATAAAAATTCTGAACAAAGAGACTAGCTTCTGCAAATGGATTAAAAAATCACCAAAAACAAGTGCAGAGCAATTAGGAAATATATTTCTATGTTGACTGTCTCAGCCTTACCTTGTCTAAAAACATAGACGACTCACCTGTCCATAACCTTAACTGGAGAGACTTACAATATGCCAATTTCACGTCAAAATTCTACATTTATACAATTATAAGTAATTGGCACAAGGGTATTACTATCAAGACAAGCCCAAGACCTCTCAAGTTACCTCTAATCCAAAGCAGTGTACTTGTCTCAGGCACTCAGTGTCAGAGAGGTAATAGCAGATAACTTGAACTTGCGGACTTTTTTAGCATTCTGGGGCTGAAATACAGCTTCTGTACATGACCTAACAGTGACCTCCTTCCACTCAGAAGATGAAGATCCTTCAGTTCGATAATCGCGAAAAGAGTACAAAACTTGGAGTTTTGTTGGTGCTGCAATAAAACATAAAATGAATGAAATAACAGTAGCTAGTATGGAGTATGGACCCAAAGGAAAGAACAAATTCCCAACTTCTTTTATTACTTAGAATAAGCAAGAAGTCGACATCCATATTAACAACAGGACAACTCAAATCACATGCACCTATGAAGAATATCATGGAGTACAATTTCATGCACCCCAGTATTCCATTACTACCATCTTCATTTTCTCCTTGGTTCCACTTTACAAGCTTAAGACAATACTATCATACACTAATAGTTCAGTGACTTTCAAGTTCAGTAATCTTCATTGGACTGTTGGCATGGTGGTCAAGTCAATAACATTCAATCTAATCTAATACATGCATATTTAAAGTCGGATACATGTAGCTGTTACCAGCTTTTGGCATTTCTAGTGAACTTTCTTTATGTAGAAACTTTATATACTTCTATTTGAAATAGCATACTACTATAGGAAACTAGCATAGCTAAATTATTACTCCCTCCTGGTCTTTATTAGTTTACCCGTTTCTTTTGTACAGAATTTTAGGAGAAATGATGTTGTGGGACATAGAAAGAAAGAGAAAAAATTAATTTATATTAAAGTTGAATGTGTGTGTGATGGAAAGTTAGTGGTCCCATTCCAAAAATAGGATCAAAAGAAATGGGTAAACTAATAAGGGACATCACAAGAAGGAATACGGGTAAACTAATAAAGACCGGAGGGAGTATATAATACTATGGCTTAGTTACATGGACTCTTCAATTCACTTTAAGTACCCGTGTCGAATCCTTGACACTCGGACGTGGACACGGACACTTGGGCCGCTTCATTTTGGGCCAAAATCATTGAAAATTTTCATAGAATACCGGAGTCGACGCTTTAACACGTACCCGTGTCAGACATGGGTATACGAGTCCAATTAACATATATGGCCCTGTTTGGCAATTAGCTTAGCTGATAGTTGATTGTATTAGCTGATTTGACTAGCTTCTTGTATTTGTTGTTTATATAAAAGTGTTTTGTAAGTAACTGATTGTTGATTGCAACATAATTGTGTAAAATGACCAATAAGGATATGTGCATAATCCATTCTTGTACTTTTTATTTTTTATTAATTTAATTTTCATAAAAATTAGGACATAAATGTACTTAGCCACTCATTCCCAAACCTTCAAGGTCAAAAAGCTCCTCCTCCAACTTTTTCAAAAAGAGATTTTTGGTCCCAATCAGCTATTTGAAATCTCTCTTTACCAAACACTCAAATTAGAGGATTGATTCGTCAAATCTTCTAATATGAGTTCAAAGCTCTAATTTTACCCCAAACCTCTCTTTACCAAACAAGGCCTATATCATATGAAAACTTGTAAAAAAATGTAGAGAGAGTCCAAGATAGAATATACATAATATGAGAATAGGAACCACAAAGATATGCTTGATTACCCCAAAGCCCCAGGTGCCAAACTATTTGAAGACGCCACTTTCTTATAATCAAAACAATGTCAAAATAGAACATTAAATTCTTAATCCTTATCATCCTCTATTCCTCTTTAAAGACAGCAGCTTCAGATGGAAGCTACACCTTTGCATACAATCCTTAGTGGCTTTGTTCTATATGAAAGATACTATAAATGTGTGTAAGAAATAGATGCAAAAGCAGAAAAGTCACCTAAGCCAAACATTGATGTTTTCTGTACAATCATTCGGTCAACTTTCGACCTCTTAATGTATTGTAATTCCTGGAGATCATCATGTTTGCCTTTGAACTCCAGAAATTCTCCTAGCACATATTTGCTGCCCTTGAGCTCCAGCCTATGCAGCAAAAAGAAAAGCTCAGTATATTGGTAATGAGAACATGCTAAATTCAAGCATATAACCATTTGCAAGCCAGTGAAAGCTTTTGCGACTCCTTTATTGTTGACAAGAAATAAGGGAACTACTATATGTAAAATTACCATTGTCTGTATGCAATTCTTATGATGATGATAACCCAAAATAAATCCTGCTAAAACAGGGTCTAGATGTATGCAGCTTTACACCTGCTTCGAGAGAGACAAGATACACACCTAAAACACTGCTAGACATATATCTTGCCTCTCTAGGAGAGTCGATGCACACTTTCACCAGACAACAAAAACAATGTATAAAAGACATTCAAACACCATTACACCAACACATTTTCATACCTGAATAAGTAAAAAAAAAGAAACGAAAGAACAGAACAATTTTTGCAGAAGATCATTAGAATCCTTTGAGAATCTCCTAGAAAAGCTCAATTAGAAGAATGAGATAATGAACTTGGATATAAGAAAACAAGGTCTCTAAGCAAGGAACGGCTGCAAATGACAAAGCCTTTAACTACCTCCTCTTTTAGCTTCCCAAGCCCATACAATAGCACTCAGACACCATTCCACACTCTACGTGAACAAAACAGATGATAAGAGATTTTTGAGACAAGTACAAAATGCTACTGAACATGTAGCATGCACCATAGTTTTGCTTCACATGTATTAGTGCGTCATTTGTGATTTTGGTATGCATCATATGCTTCTACAGCAGCGTGGAAGCAATACAAAACTACAGCAAAGAACCAAAATCATAGAAAATTTACCTATCCCACATTGGTGATGTGCTAAGAACAGACTGAAGCTGCTGATATGTTGACTCCTGAACATCTTTCTTTGCAGCACGAAAGGCCCCTTTAATCCATCCAGAAAGCACACTTTTTGATTCCGGCTTCAGGTTAACCCAATTTTCATACTGTATGACTTCTGGTGGAAAGTGTTCTGGATTCAGTGTTCTACAATTTATAAAATTAAAGGCACAAGATTAGATGTATTTGATGATCCATTGACAGAAGGACCACAAATCTATAAGAAAAGGATATGTGACACAAAGTTAAATAAAACGTAAAGCACACTTCTCCTCTTGAAACCATCAAGAAAAGCAAATATACATAAACATAGAGAATTGGAGATTTTATAAACAGAATGACCTTCGCCTCTTTCTTCGAATTTACTAAAGTGAAAATCCCACTAAAAGAATAAACACAAGGTTGGAACATAATGCAGACGTCAACAGATATAGCAACAATCTATAACAGGTCCAAAGGAAAAGGAGGCAATATATAGGCCTCAAAAAGAATTAAAAGACAAATCAATCAGACAATCAATAATCTTAGGGAATGAACGCGCCACAATTCTTCACCTGGAAATGGATCAGTCATTACTCATTAGAGTAAAGGAACAAAGGCTTGGAAAGAAACTATCAGTTAATATAGTCCAAACTCCAAAGGCCTAACAGAATTGATATAGTTCAAGGGACTAAAAGGAAAAGAAAATTCTCACTTCTAATAACAATAGCACATCATACTCGGTCATCTTTTCAAGATAAAACATGCAGCCCACATAAACACCCATAACCCAAAAAAAAAAAAATTAAAAAGGTTTAAAGCAGAACCACAAAAAGGCGTTTGTTTAAGCCTACACAGGAAGCTATTGCAGATACCTTCAATGAGAGAACTTGAAAGGCAAGTTAAGCTATTTAGTTCAGCAAACTTTAGGTTAGGTGAGTGCAAAGTCATCATGGAGGCTATCAACCTTATGTCTTGTTTGATCGAAATTTCCCATCCTTGCATGACATTACCTACACTCCGAACTCCAAAGGCCCTCCCCGTGACTGCTTGGGAGCTTTGAGAATTTCCCACCAAATTCCATAGACTTCCTAAAGGTTCAGTAACGGTTACCCAAATGATTTAAATTTTAGTCAAGAGTTGGCATGGTTTGGGAGGTGGAGTTGCATACTTAATTCCTTTGAGAATGCTCCTCAAGAATAGTATTTACCACGAACATATTGCAAACTTTCAGAGGCATTAGTAGGCAACTTAAACACAAGGAACTATCCTCTTGGATTTGCAGAGATGTTCCATCATTCTCCAAAACAATGTCCCTATGGGTTCGTCACATATAGTCAAAGTTTGTCACTCACGCCACTAAGACACAAGTGAACCACCCAATCCAGCCCCGAGCGACGTGAACAAGACATTGACTACGTCAATCAAGAATAAGCACAATGTACCTTGTAACCTACAATCCCTTCATGTCAATCGATCTCAGATTAATGTTCTTCAATATTTCCCATAAATTCTAGAGTTTCTTCACGAGCATCAGTTAAACTCATGGACCTAGCCAATTCCAGGTCTAATGTCAATTATTGTTCATTTTCACATTTCGAATATGGAACTCATGTGAACACAAGATAATGTTCAAGGTTGCCAAACTTAAGAATTAAAAAAAAAAATTCCCTCTTAATGCTACCATGACATATAAAACAACAGCAATGTCTAAACCCTAATCCTAATAGGATGGAATTGTTTGCATGACTCAAGATTTTTTATGAGGTAGTCCTCAACTAGATCCTATGCAGTCTGCCCCCTATTCCCTTCTATCAAGTGCTCTATGCTCCCACAAACCTTGTTCTTCTATTTCATTGATATTTTATAATACACATTAAGACAAATCTAACAAGATCCACATGATAGTGTTTCATCTTGTTCACTGGTGAAAAAATAAGTTGAAAGTTCTCTAGCTTAGAGTTTCAGAGGCAATCAACAAAGACTAAAATGGATGGAAAGAGACAAGAAATCATGTCTAAGAACACAATTAAGTGAATCATATAAACAATCATGCACAAGAGGGACTTCAAGTACATTATACTATTATGGATAAAGGCTGCGTGAAATGTATAGTAATCTAGTCAAAACTTATTCTATGTTCTAGTAATAAGCAACTGATGTATACACCTACAATCATGTCCATATACATTAACCTGCTTCACAAGTTCATCAACTCAAAACTCAAGTAGTGCAGACTGCAGTATTCTAAGCTAGCAAATCCAGAATAAAAATTGGATCCACAAATATCTATTAGTAAACAAGCAGGCCGTTACAAGAAATACAAAACAAAAAGTAAAACATGGATGCCCAAGAAGCGCAGAACAAAGTCCTTAAAGGAGCAAACGAAGTGAAAGATGAGAAGGTATGACTCCCTCAAGAGTCAAAAAGCTTAATTTACTAAACCATCAGAATGTAACATAAAGCCAGATGCGAATTGTAGAAGATAGGATCCATGTGCAACTTGCTTTTACTAGTAAGTATAGCAGCAAATACAAAGGCAACAGGTTACAAGTTACAACAATCAATTATGGATTACCGGAACTTTGGGTTGGAAACTATGACTTTAGAAGACAAATATCCTTCAGGAAGGGAAACTCCCCTTTGTTCAAGATATGCTTCTAGAACAGAGGCCTGCCTTTTAGCCTCTGCTACCTGTGAAAAGCATAAACTCAGATCCAGGAAAAACAACATAATCCTCTCAAAAAAAAGGAAAAACAACCTAATTCTGAAGGGAAAAAAAAATTAATCAACTTGATAAAATATGGAGCCATCACAATAAACATAATGACATAAGATGCTCCTACAGGTGAAATGTTCACACGGGATTTCAGTACATATGAACAGACGGCATATACGCTAATAAATCAAAAAGATGTTACTATGCATGACGAAAGTGAACAAGCGCCTATATCACCCGAAAAAAATCTAAAGCAGCTCTGACATTAAAAATTAGTACTGGGAGATCAAATTGTGTAATAATCACATCATAGTGCACCAATCATACATCAAAAGGAACAAAGTGAGTGAAGTTCACTGTTGCATACCACAGGCCAAAGTACCTAAATCTTAAGGCTCTTAAAAATCATCACCTAAATTGATAACTCCTTCCTTCAACATTTTTAACCACTCACTTAAATTTGGAAATTAACCTTCCATAATCAAAATATATACAGACAAACTTGTGCAATTAATCCTTCTCCTGAATAATGAAATCAGCAAAAAGAAAACAGTTCAGCATCAATTTAGTGGCCAACACCGAAAGCCGGTAAAGTACAAACATTGAAAAACTCCACTCCAAAGCACAGTATTGTAGAATGGGGAAAGAAGTCAATGAATGCACATAATAAAGTGTTATGATGTTTTCACTCACATCAGTACATATGAATTCTTCACTTAGCTCAAAAAGTTAATCAAAATTGTGAAACTAATTCTTATGATAAAATTAGGTGTTAGCGATTAAGACTCTTCCCAAAGAAAGCCTATTAGGTATGTAACATCAGAGCCCTTGAGCAAAAGGTATTTTAGTTTGCTTTGTATTTATATACAGATTACATGCTAGCACTCCTAGAGGCTTGTCCGTTGCAACGTGCCAAAATAAAAGCTTAAGGCACTGTGCACAAGACTTACAGGATCTGGATGATGCTCCTCCTTATGTTTGTGCTCACTTATACAGAGCCAACTTCCATCAGAATTAGCTGAAACAAACCCAGCTAGATTCTTGACACAAATCACCACAGCCTCCCTACAAAAAGAGGCAGAAAACAATTACCTCATAAGAAAGTGACATATGAAAGCACACATTAAAGTAGTAGAGGGAGGAAAATTATTTCGATCAACAGCAGGGGGGGGCTAATGAGCAACACTTGAACTATTGGTAACCAGCAACATTTGAGAAAATATTAGCTTCCTCTTCAAAACATAATCAAATTCACCTAAGCCTATAATCCTTTTAAAAGATGGAATCTACAATGCAGCGTTTTCCCATCACATAAATTAGAGCAATTCAATTACCAATCAATATCATCTTCATTAGTTAAGCATTATTTATTTTGTTAAAAAAAGACTTGTTAGAAAGCAAAATTTTAAATTAAAAAAGTTAGAAGCAATGCAAGAAGATCCTTCACAGAAAAAGGATTGTTACATACTACATAATTGCGCTCCATAAAAAGTTAGTTTATACTCTTTCTATCCTCAAATAAACTTTATGTTGCTCGGGCACACATTTTAATACTGTAAATCTTAGTAGGGTGTGTAAGCTTTTCGGTAGAGTGTACAAGTAAGAATAAGAAGTTGAGAGAGAGTTAGTGGCGGAGTCTCACATCACATGGGATATGGAAAGAGAGTATGTGAGGGAGAGGAGTTAGTGAGGGATCTATATCACATGGGATGGGTGGGTCCGTGGGTAATTCTTCATTTAAGGCAATATAAAATTTATTTGTGAACTAAACCGAAGGGAATACAAGAAGTTTATTGAGAAAGGAGGGAATATGCATTAATATATTAGCTGCAATGAGAAATACATTCAGGAAGAAAATAAGAATCTGAATTGAGAATATCAACTCTCTATCAGGATTTTTTTTCCCCCAAAGACACTCAAAATTTGGATAACCAGCGCCTATTTGGCAAGCTAAGATCATCATCATCCATCGCCGGAGTTTGGAATTTCAGATTAGTGGCATCCAATCCTCCCCCCCGGTAGCTTACATAAGATGGATATCTGATAAGGTTGACACAAACAAACATGAGTATAAAGAATCATGTATAAATCCAGATACATGCATTCTGTAAGCTATGATGCACAAAAATTCTCATAAGTGGTCACATTCCCAGTTTTAGATACACAAAACGGCAAAACCTCATCTGTAAATAACAAGCAGATTCTTCCCTCCCATGGATCGTTATGATCTCAAAGTGATCTTATTCATTCTAATAACCCTTTTACATAAACCAAACTAATTCTAATATTGTTTAATAAAAATTATTGTTGATATTATACAAAAGAGCGCAACTGTTTCAAAGCACAATAAGTTAATTTCAAAAAAAATCGCATCTTTAAGTATTCTAATTTTCTTTGAACATTGCATTTCCACATTTTTTACTCCGATTTCCCTGCAACATAAGGAGAACAAAAGGCACAACTTCTCTACCCTCAGACCTCTTACAACACAAAGCCAAAAGCCATGGACACACATAAACACTGGTGCACCGAAGAGCGGACACTAAGATGACTTAGCTCACTCTAAACGAGTCCATCAAAACTGAAGCAATGGAGTATTCAAGGTTTCAACCATTGCAAATCGAGTCTCGGCACAAATGGAAGATTATTACCACAACCAACAAACCCCATCCATAAATTCCACCTAACCCACACTCATAATCAATGTAACACCCTTGACACCAAATACAAATTAACAATCGCACAAACTACTAAAACCACATCAATTAATTTTTACCATTCACTGATCACTCCAAAGTAACTGAAAAACTAGTAATCAAAAGAAGAACAAAAAATTACCCTTTAGAAACGAGAACCAAATCAATATTTTGACGAGAACCAGAATCAGCATCCGGAATCCGAAGACCGACATACGCTTTCCCTCCATACAGCTTCTCTAATCTGAAAAATTAAAAATTTGCAACTCAATATATGTAATGAAATTGAATTTATAACCTAATTTTACATACAATGACATGATAATAAGCGTAATTATATAGTTTTAGAGTATAGTATAAAAAGAAGACAAAAACCTAGCTGCGACGGCGAAAATGGCGTTAAAATCGGAGGTTTCAATATCCAAGACATCATCGTTACTGAAGAACAAACGAATAACTTTGTAGAGGACGAGACCACATAGTAACTCAATCCACATTTTTAAAATTTGATTTGAATTTGTAAGATGAGATGACTGAAGAGGATGAAGGAGGAGAGAGAAAGAGGTAAATTTTAAGTGAGAAATATGAGATTGTGTATGTAATCTTAACGTTCAAGTAATGAATACAGTTGAAAGGTCGACGAATTTTGGAGAGTCGAAAGTCGACGCGGTTAAGTTACATCGGAGGAATTTATGAGCCTAAAATGTCATTTTGTTTTGCCTTGCTTTTGAAATTATGTACCTACCTAATGCCTAGAGTTGACTTGATGTGATAACTGATAACACGAGAATTATCGGACATAAATTAAATGGGTTAGTAAGTCTTTTTAACTCATATACTCCAATTAAGAAAGTCGACATGAGTTTAACAATTTAATAAATGAATCATGTTAGTTTTGGATTTTTCGACGTGTATCAAACACGATTTCAGTCACTTAATGTAAACACAACAAATATTAACCTTTAAGGCTTTAAGTTAATAGTTGCTCAACACAAATTTATAGAATGAGCCATATATATATAGTTGGCCACCAAATATCATGCATTTATTGCATTTGGTTTTTGTAGGTTAGACTTTAGAATGAAACTCAAGATTTCTAATTTATTATGACTTATAACATAATAAAACGCTCTATATTTCTTACAAGTTTCTTCCCAGAATCCCTTGTTGTAAGTTATAACAGTTGGGAGCAATTTACTCCTCAACTTTAGAGTAACCTTAGTTGCTTTAAAAGGGTCTTCCAATATTTTTACTCTTCTAACGTTTTTATTGTAATTAAGCAGACATTGTCATATAAATTATAAAGCATGATTTACTAAGAATTTTCTGGTATACTGCAACAAATTAGCAATGATTTATATAGGTTTTTCTGATCAATTGCTTAATAACATATTGGATTTCAGAAAGAACCACGCCATTCTACATTTATACAATCAAGCAGCAAATAGTTAGAAACTATGAGTTCAATTTCACAAAACATCTTGATAGAAACCACATAATCGATTTGTCAAATGTTCTGATGCAGAGCATGACATTGAACTAGCTTCAACTAGTACATTTTTTTAGTCTTTACCACTCAAGAACTTTGGCTTGCAACCATGTTTCCGACTTTTCCAGCCTTATCAGAGTCCAACTGAGTATAATCATAAGACAAGGAAATTGACTACTGATGAAGGCTTTACTTGACAATTACTGCATTACGAATACAAACAAGATTTACACGTATTATTAATTTACTATAGCTTACAGTCTTAGAGATGACCAATATACACTATATCACTATACATCATTCTTCATCATACGAGATATGGGAATCTACAGTACAGCCAGGAGCCTCAGGATCCTCAGCACCACAACAATCATAGAACTTGGCTGCGTATGGTGGATCATCAGTCCCCAACTCATAGTACCTGTGCAAAAAGAACAACGAGAAGGCATCAGCAACACAAAACAGATGACCAAATACAACAATTAGAAGGGAGGGGCAAAAGTGCATGCTGGTGTTGGGAGAAAGCACTGCCGTGTAGCATGCACGTCAAGACCTAAGACTAAGAGACAGATTTTCTGCAAAAATCGGGCACTAAAACTGACTATGTAAATCTTTCAGCTCACGACTATTCTGTCATACTAAAATCAATAAACCTACTGAATAAAAGCAAACTAGTGTCACGTCTAAGTGTTGTCAAATTTGGAATCTGAAAAGCAGAAAAACTTCGAAAGCATATAGTCATTGTCAAGATTGTCCCCTGCAAGATAGTAATACGTTTATGCATCACCCTTTGTACAAAGAGCTATCCTGCAGATGCCACATGGGGGTATTATTTTGAACCTTAATGACGACCATGATGCCTCTAGCAGTCTAGCCCTGTAAAAGGGAAACCTGTAGATAGGGGGTGTAAGTTTATTGCCTGACCGGTGAGTCAAAATTGGGGAGCTTTGGGACTTCTACCACCAATCATAATCTGTTCAGACTTTCTATTAGTGCCTTCAAAGTGTCATGCCATAAGATATGGTTTCTAAACGACTTTTACCAAGGCTATACTAAGTAAGGGTTCATGTAAAGTCCATATGATCGATAAGAACCCCTAAAAGTTGTTCAAAACTTTAAAAAAAAAATCAAGGCCTACTAGTGTTCCTAAAGATATCTGTTGGATTGCTCGGCCAATTCACCTATGCGCAGAAGTTCTTGAAAGAAAGTGAGAAGCACGGAAAGGGGGACAAAAGATCAAGAAAAAGGTGAAGGCAACTATGTGAGCTTTCCTTCAGCAACTCAAATCAACGAATATAAATATATAACACAATGGAAAGAATAGATTATATTATGGCATGATATTATAGACCCAAGTATTGCTTATCCCTTAGGTTTGATACTTCATGCTAGCTTGCTTTTGCATCATTTATCAGTTTCGGTGATATTTCTGAAACCACAAAAACCTTTCAAATATGCATAACTGATTCTTCAAGATGTACAAATTTGTAAAGTAGTATTATCGGCAAAAATAGAAAAAAATAATTTGCATTGGGTTGCACAGTGCAACAAAAGATAAAGAATAAAGGTGAAGGCAAGCATGTGAGCTCTCCTTCAGCAACTCAAATCAATGAATATAACATGACGGAATTTGTAACTAGTGAATGTAAATTATAGCATGATATTATAGACCAAAGTAATGCTTATCCCTTAGGTTTGATACTTCACGCTAGCTTGCTTTTGCATCGTTTATCAGTTTTGGTAATATTTCAGAAACCACCAAAACCTATCGAAACAAGTATAACTGATGCTTCAAAATGTACAAAAAGATCGTTAGCTATATATACACAATGAAAAATTGAAGTATTGTCTTTGCATCCAGATGCACAGTGCTGCAAAAAGACACTACAATAGTATTGTTTTTTAATATTTTAGCACTCAATCTACAAAGGAAAAAAAATTAGAACCAATCATTGATAATGACAATTACCACTCTTCCCAATTTTCATTAGCTAATTCTAATCAAGAGTAAAAATAATGTGAAACACATTCTTTTTTTTCCTAAAGGTAATCATACACTTCATGACACAGGTAAAACTTTTGAACACATTTTGTAAATATAATTTACCTCTCATTTATACTAGGGTGCTTGAGAAAAACCATTATCATTAAGGGCGTGCTTGGATTGGGGGTAATGCATTAAAAGGAGTAACGGAGACAAATTAAAGAAAACGAAGACAGTATACATAATACGAGGGAAAGGCCGAATGGGAAGTATTACCCTCATTTTGGGGGGTAATACTCTTTCATTATACTAATCCTCATCCACCTTTTCATCCTCTCTAATTTTTCTTCTATTACCCCCTCAATACATTACCCTCGATCCAAGCATGCCGAGTACGAAAGAGTAGCATAAAAAGCAGCATCTAGAATCTAGAATAGTTTTCCCCAAACACTTATTAGAATTTAATAGAGATATCAAATGTAAATAACCCACAATACGAGATTCCATCACAAATGCGTTATGCACAGTTTGTGTTGCAGAAAGCAGACAAGTTCGATTGGAATACAGAAAACCTTAAAAAAATGTTGAGAAAAGTAAAGAAAAAAAGAAGAAAACCTCTTCTGATCATCGTGACGACGACAAACGAAGAAGGAAGGGTGAAAACGGCAGGAAGAAGGAGTGTTGGAAGAAGATATAAAGGTAGATTTGCATCTTTTGCACAACTTCTCCTTGTTTCTCGTCTCCTTCATTTGCTCACTGGTGGTATTAATCACGTTTTCTGTGTCTAAATGTTTGTATCACTCTCGACTCTCGATCGATATTCTCCAGCGTATTCGAGAGTATGCAAGACTGCGACTAGCAAAACAAGGAACCTCCGAAGGATGTCTCGACTCTTTTGAATTTTGAGGCTTACCAACTTTATTTAGGGTTAGCCTTCTTTTTTTTTTTTGAACAACCAAGGTATCCACCGTCGATAGTAGTGACTAATCCCCTCACCCCGAGTGCTCTACTTAAGGGTAAAGGGCTGGCTAAGAATCTCTTTCCATTCCCAAAGGTTGAGGATCGAACCCCCGGCCAATTGGTTAAAGGACAAAGTGAGCAACCACTATGCCAAGATCTCCTTAGGGACAATTCTCAATAGTAACAACTATAAAATGGGCATTTTTACCTATTCATTGTTGAAGTGGTCACCGTTGTAAATAAAACAGGCCCCCCATCTCATAATCGAAAGTGATAACCTTATTGTCATTAACAACTAGTTATTAGTCCCGGGCGATACCCCCAGTTATTAATATTTATATGTTAAAAGAGTAGCATCTAATGTTGCATAGTTCTTTGATTAGAACTTTACTTTATTAACTTAAGGTCACGTGGCCGAATCTTGTATGGAGCATGTTTTTAATTTTTTTAATGTATATTTATGACATGTAATGAAACAACTAAAGGGATAGTGTCACGTGACGTATAGACTTACTTAAGAATGTTTTTTAATATATTTGGATAGATTACTAAAATTATTTCGGACCCCTTAAAGTATCAATGTCATCATTGATGATGTTATCCATCTTATTTCTACCTTCCCCTCATTCTGTTCATGCACATTTACACAGTATATCAAATAGCCAACAAACTTTAATTTCTACACTTATTCATTTTCTTTCAAAGTCAGCTCAGAATAATGAAACTAAATCCATGTTTTCACATTCATTACTTTTGATAGTTTAATTTGTCACGCAAAGACGCCTAACTACCTTTTCTCCAAAATAGTGCAACTGCAAGTGTTTGTAGTATTAGCTTATGATGCATGCTGTATGCAGACCTCACTCCTCCGAGTCAGGGACCCGACGTCATCAGGCAAGAAAAAAGCCGGGTTTCCACAATTTAAATGGTCTAATGCATGATCTCAGGTGTTATGGGCTCACTTTCCTTTATTGGGTTGCATGGGTTAGGACTTAGGAGAAACTTCAAGAAAACACAGTCATCACTCATCAGGGCGGCTATATATTTACAAGTCCACAAGGATATAAAAAAATATAAAAAATTTGTATGGACCTACACCTATGCTAGTACATTTGATTTACCAAAAATGGGTCACTATATTGAAAAACAATAGATATAAAAGTAGAGTAGCTATAGTTTGTAATTGGTGCCTATGTGAGAAAAAAGTTACCATGTTATGAAATATAACTTTAATTATAATAACTAAAGTAAGAAAGGTGGCTCCGTGAGTCATGATTGTATGAAGGGAAATAACAGATACTAAGATAATGGTAAATTAGTATAACTTTGAATGGTAAAAGATGACTATATAAAAAAAATGATCACTATGTTATGTGGGTGACTGTGGTCCACAATAAAATTAGTGTGGACTAGGTGCACACAAGACTACCTCGATAAAAATATCTCCTATAACCGTTTTACTCCCTGTGATGTATATAACCAAATATTTCTCAACCAATCAATATTTTAAAAGTTATTTTTATTTTTTTCCTTAATTTCCAAAATTCCATATATTTCCAGAGTTGTTTGAAAGAGTTGTATATTCACGTGGCGTAATATTTATACCAAAAAATTGCGAGGGGGACACACTAGTAATTTCACCATTAATTCAATTGAGCAGGTCGTATAAATACTACCTCTGTATTTTTTTTAGTTGTACCATTTGCTTTTTCACATTTGCCAAGACGCTTCTTTGAACGTTAATATCTCTTATTGGGGGTAAGTAAAAATTATAAAAATTTGATATTTGGAATCTTCGCATTGAGACGAATCTAACAAAATCCCACTTGACTATGTTTTTTCTTATATAATAGTGCGAGATAACTCAACAAAGTTGATTGATGAATAGTGTTAAAAAGGCAAATGATGCAACTAAAAAAATACGGAGGTAGTAGTTAAATACCAAGTTGCACCCATAAGTCCACAACCCCAAAAACTTAGGATAAAGCAAACGAACCATACAAATACACACACAACACCCCTCTTAACTACACCGGAGCTCTCTCTCCTCACTTTCTCTCTCCTCCCGCCATTGAATGGAGGAGAAAAAGCTCTTACCTTCTCATATCCGCCATTGAAGATTCGAAGAAACCTTCATATACTTTCTATTATTAGAAGAAGAAAAAATTCAACTTTCTAATTTGATTTGACTTTTTTAAAATTTCAGATAATGTCATTCTCTCTCCAAATCTTTACTTCCACTTCAACCTCAACCTCATCTTCTTTCATAATCGGCCTTCTTCGTAATCCAACCCTAATTTCACCTAATTCTTCATCTTCTTCTCTTCTCCGATTTCAGTATCATCATCTATTATGCAGAAGTAGTAAAATTAGAAATCATGCTCAAATTCAACCCAATTTGAGCAAACTACAACTTCGTTATTATGGTTTAATGTCGAGGAATTTACATTTACATTCGTCTCGTCGTCTTATCTCTACGTTTTCGGCTTCCGAAAACGATGCTTCCGCTCCTAGCGCCGCCGGTGATGACGACTTATTTGAGGGGCCTGCCGGAATTGATAGTGATGCTGAGGAGGAAGATCATTGTTTTAATTTTCCTGAAGTTGACCGTTGGGATGTTGTTGGACTTGGTCAAGCTATGGTAATTTTCTTTTAATTTTTTTTTCTCCTGTTGTGATTGTTGAGCTATTGTTTAAGTTTATTATTATGCACATGGTTTGGCAATTGGAATAGTATATGATTTTGTGATTCTTTATTGATTATGTATGAAATATTCTTGGGGTTGGCCGCCATTAGCTTAAACTTTTGGTTGAATTGGTCGTTTGATATGGTATTGGAGCTAGTGGGACAAGAACTCCTTTCCAAAGTGGATAGTTAGCGCTGCCCAATGGCTCTTATGTGAGAGGGGTATGAAACTAATCTTGGGGTTGCGGTCATTAGCTTAAACTTTTGGTTGAGTTGGTCGTCTGATATGGTATTGGAGCTAGTGTGACAACTGACAAGAACTCCTTTCTAAAGTGGATAGTTAGCTCTGCCCAATGGCTCTTATGTGAGAGGAGTATGAAACTAATCTTGGGGTTGCGATCATTAGCTTAAACTTTTGGTTGAGTTGGTCGTCTGACATGGTATTGGAGCTAGTTTGACAAGAACTCCTTTCCAAAGTGGATAGTTAGTGCTGCCCAATGGCTCTTATGTGTGTGTGTGTGTTGGGGGGGGTGTGATAGGATATAAAACCAATCCTGGGGCTCCAACAAGTAGCTTAAGCGTTGGTTGAGTTGGTCTTATGACATATATGACAATGTTGATTTTCTTGTCTTTTATAACTTCGTAAGTACCGCATTATTATGTACATGAAGTCCTCTTTTTGTATAGATTAATCTGCTTATAGTGAATGTGTTAACTGTTATGTTGCCAATTGGAGATTTATAGAGTTTTTTATTGTATATTTGTTCTTCTGCCGTGGAAGATGAGAGAGATTTAAGTTGTTTTTGCCCTTGAGGTCTGTTGTTCTGTCATGATATTTTTATGTACTTGAGTTTCTAGGCATATTTTGATTTTTTTTTCTTTCTCACTGGTATTATATATATAGGTTGATTTTTCTGGAGTTGTTGATGATGAGTTTCTTGAGAGGTTGGGTTTAGAAAAGGGAACAAGGAGGCTTGTGCATCATGAGGAGAGAGGTAAAGTTTTGCGTGCAATGGATGGTTGTAGCTATAAGGCTGCTGCTGGTGGATCGTTGTCGAATAGCCTGGTTGCTCTTGCAAGGCTCGGTAGTCTTCCTGCTGGAGGGCCTGTTCTGAATGTAGCCATGGCAGGCAGTATTGGTAGTGATCCGTTGGGTGGATTCTACAGGTGAGGGTTTTTCCTTTTTCCTTTTACCCTTCACTTGCTTAGAGAAAGCACAAAAAGAAGGTGATATACTAAGTAAGTCATCTATAAATGAAGCATATGTACACTGTTGGATGTGAGACTCTCCTTTTTCTTCAATAGTAGAATCTATAGTCAAATTACAACTACATGATCCAACTATATACAGTAGATGCATTTTAGAGTTTTCATATATTGCTCATGCATATCTTGCATATATATGTCACTTTTAGGTTTTTGAGCTTTGCTTGTTGCTAGTGTTTCACTATTTTCAGTAAGGCAATATTATATTTGTTCAATATCCTTAGAGAACTATGTTACATGTTGCAGCCTTATATGTAATGTGTTACTGTCTGGTTTTCTGTGGCTGTGTATAATTCTGGAAGATTTCCTTCTTCTTTTCCCTTCGTACATACTTATATGTTTTAGTTATTCTTGCAAATCCACAACTAGTAATGTGATTTGCCCTGATACTTGTACAGGGCCAAATTGCGAAGGGCAAGTGTGAATTTTCTTTCTGCACCAGTCAAGGATGGGACTACTGGGACAGTTATAGTTCTTACGACTCCTGATGCCCAACGCACAATGCTTGCATATCAGGTTTCTAATCTTTTCACCATCTTATATGGTCATTAGTTAAATTTTATTTGTCAAAATCCTTTGTCGTTCACGAGTAAGTAAGAAGGCTCGTCACTACTTTCATGAATCATCCAGGGCAGGTCTTTGTCCTGGGTCTATATTTACAGTCAAAAATTTCATAAGCAGTTGCAATTGGATTGGCTTCTTTTCATCCGCTCTTGAGAGTTGAGGGTGATACTTTTATAAATGCGAAAATCACATGTTTAACTTGTGCCTTCTGCTTGTTCACAGTTTGAATGTCATGTTTCTTCAGTTAATCATGGGGTAGAAAAGCATGAATTAGCACCGTTTTGGTCTCCTCCTTTCAGTTAAAATTGTTTATCAGTTTAAATCTCATTGAAGTGGGTCTGTGGAGAACCACATGTAAGCAGCCTTACTCTTGGAAACTGGAGAACTGGTTGAGAGGTGGTTTCTGAAAGACACAATTTTTATTTATTTTTTGAATATGAAGTAATAAAGATATCAGAAAGCATAGAGGTATCATTATAAGTAGACAAGACCCAAGCCCAAGGAAATAACGTCGGCAATAGGTTAATATGTTGAGTTATTTATATTTTGGTTTTTCTCTCCCTCTCTCCCATTGGAGATTATTAGTTACTACTAGGTTTGAGTGTTGTAGCCAGCTTCTTTTGCTAAGTAGAAAATATCATATAAAATATATATTAAAAAAAAAAAGAGAAATCCCTCAATTACAAATTGTAAAGGTATTCAACAAGCTTCTATTTTTAGTTCCTCAAGCTCTTGCTTTCATAAAAATCTTACGTCTTTAACAGCTTAGCACTTCGTACAAAGCTTAGATCCTACACCCGCTGTCAAACTTGAGTTTTACAAGGCAGTTGGAGGGAAGTGTTTTCTCTCTCTTTTAGGACTTGTGAGATCAGTAGTTTGTTGTTCCTGACAATTCAAGTGGGAGTGGAAATATATGCAGGAAATCATTTGGACTTGATTGAACTAATAAAGCTAGTCTTTTTGCTGCACATTTTTGTGATTTGCTTCTTTCCCTTTTTCTCAGTGGATTATGATACATTCTTAGGGTCGTCTGCTTATATATGTTATTCAGTACAATATTTTAATTATGTTTTTATTGCTTAGGTTTTTATTTCCTTCTAGCACTTTCTAAAGATTTGTATGAAGCGCATACTAATCTAGTTGAAATTTGCAATATAGGAGACTGATCTTCCAATATTTTCTTACTGTAGGGAACATCATCCAAAGTTTACTACGATTCTGGATTGTCCGACATAGTTTCCAGGACAAGTATTCTTGTTGTTGAAGGCTATTTATTCGAATTCCCTGATACTATCAAGTCAATAACAAAAGCATGCAAAGATGCACACAGCAATGGAGCTCTGGTTGCAGTTACAGCATCAGATGTGTCCTGCATTGAGAGGCACTATGATGATTTCTGGTAAGACAGATTTTGTTAATATTCATATGCTAATTTTAAACCACTTAAAGAACCAAGTATACTTGGCCTAGTGTTAAGGTTGTTCCTTGTGACCTTGAGGTCATGGGATTAAACCCCACTAGGGGCTCTTTTGGGGTGGGAATAATTTCCTTATCCTTCTCCCCCTACTCCAAAGGGCCTCACTCGCTAAGCTCACTGATTGACTTGTGAGAAGTGCTTGGCACGTAAGTTTTTTTACCTTACCATTTTTAGAAAAAAATAAAATAAACCACTTCAGGACTTTGCATATTATGTATTGCTTATATCCACATCTCTAGGTGGTAATTGATGGTGATGGAAATAAATTAAAACACACATTTGCTAGTAGAGATGCAATATCTTGGATATTCATAGTACTTTCCATGTCAAGTTACATACAACCTTCATTAAGATTTTCTTGATATATCATCTTATATCAAATAGGCTGTATAAGCATGCTTGATGTTTTCGCTTTATAGTTACCCTAGCAACCAGTGGTTAAACTGTAATCCTAGTTCCTAATGGGTATTGGAAGGATAGCCTTCCATGCTGACTACATATCTGTGGTAACTGGCATATAAGGCTTGAACAAACATCTCTGTTCTCTTTCTGGATATACATTTTACAAAGCAATATATATGCATCTTCTGCACCAGGTGGTGTTCTAATGAAAAGTTTGAAACTTTCAGTTGTGCAGTAATTACATCAGGCAGGCCTCTGTTATATAACTTCTATTTCAACCATTAAGTTGGATTAACCTGAAATTTACCCTTTTTTGAGCTTACTAACATAATGTATCTTTTTCCAAAGTTTATAATATTTTTTAATTTTTTCCCATAACTTCCTCAATATCCATTGACTGAATCGTTGCATCTGTTATCTTTGCAGGGAAATAATAGGGAACTATGCTGATATAGTTTTTGCAAATAATGACGAAGCTAGAGCTCTATGTAATTTTTCACTGCAGGAAAGCCCCATCTCTGCAACAAGGTATCTAAGCCATTTTGTCCCACTTGTGTCTGTGACGGATGGGCCTCGTGGATCCTACATTGGGGTCAGAGGGGAAGCCATATATATCCCTCCATCACCTTGTGTACCGGTTGATACATGTGGTGCGGGAGATGCCTATGCATCCGGGATTTTGTACGGTATATTACGAGGGGTGTCAGATCTGAAAGACATGGGTACATTAGCAGCTAGGATTGCGGCTGTAGTTGTTGGCCAACAGGGGACTCGACTTAGGGTGCAAGACGCTGTCGAATTAGCGGAGTCATTTGATTTTCATCTGGAGAATTCCGCATTTTAACTGGAGTACATCAATTCCGTTGTTCCTTATTGTATGTTGAACAGACCCATACTTCAGATTACTCCAGCTGTCTATAGTAATTTTTCTATTCTTCATTGTACATTACACTGATTATATAATTCAGGTAGAAATTTACTCTTGTTTCTTCCCTTTTGCTTCAATGTTATGTTCGCTTACTTTATCCTTGCCTTCTTAGGTATTGCCTTCTTAGGTGGTAGTGTTCTACAATTTGTAACTTATATGTAGTTTAAATTTAGGGTTATGCTATATTGCTATACACTACCTAAAATGGAGATAAGTTGTGAATTTATGGAAAAATTATGCATCAATTGATGTAATAAATGATCAATTTATACCCTCTCATATTCTCCTACATCATATGCTCTACATCTTACCAAGCTAAGCTTGGCTAATGGTAGGAAAGAACCTTCCAACCTCAAGGTTGGGGTTCGATCTCCCACTAGGCACTTTTGGGAGAGGGTTTCCTTACCATCCCTCCCAATCCCAAAGTGTTTGCCCGCAAACCTGGCACGGTTAACCCGCGAGAGGTTTTTGGCCTCAGAGCGCGCCTTCATCTTACCACGCCACGCGGGCCCCAAAAAAAAAATGCTCTACATCTTACATAGTTATGGTGTAATTTGACTGAGATCTTCCTGTCATTAGTTGTTAATTCTCTGATCTAGAGTAGATGAAGCAGCGGTAATAAGTTTGGAAAAAGCAAATTTCGAAAGTTACCTCAAAGAGGAGTATTGACAAGGGTCCTAAAACTTGGATCAATATTATCTCTCATCAACCAGATTATGTTTATTTTGCCAAAATAATCACTATATTTGGATTAGTATCGGTTTTACTTAAGTTAAATAATTGTTACTCTTATAATTTTGATTATAATAAAGAGCCTTTTGGCTTATAATGACAACTTATTACTTACTCTGGTTTTTTTTTTAATTTTATATTAACTTTTGATATCATTTATGTACTCGACTTTGTCATTATAGTAAACTTGTGACTGACTCTTATTTGAAAGAAATTCTTGTATGAATCTTGAACATTGTTTTTATTTCTTATTTGGGTTTGATAATAACATCTTCTTAACCTTGGCTCCGTGAGGCAATGTTGTTGCATGACCAAGCAAAATATTTTAGGACATGTGATAACAGCACGAATGGCCAATAGTAGGGGCAGCACTATGGCATATTTTTCTCAAATGTTAGTATACTCTTTTTTTGATGGCCAATAGGCAAAGGGAATTTATTAACCATATTAAATGGGTGAGCATATCCTAACTTGCTAAATTTAAAACAAAATTAGGAAAATCTTCAAGTCATATAATTCATTTACAAGAATCAAATTGTGCTTAGTTATTAAATTAACATTGTCATTCTTAAATGGGAGCAAGAACAATAATTTGCCTGTCTAGAATATATTTAGGTATATCTTTCTTTTCAACTTTGTAATCAACATTAAGCATTCAACTTCAACGGTCATGCTGCAGTATATATACTCCCAAGCTAGCTTCATATCAAAATGCATAGCTTTAGCTTTCCACCTCTACCCCGCCCTACCTGGTCATTGCGCCACGACTATAAGAGATATAAGATCACCCTCCGAGTCTTGTTCACAAGATCCTAATAATGTTGCATTCTCTTTCCCCTTTCATGTCGTATTTGTCTTATGCTCTTATAGTCTTATTCCTCGAGAGTTTAAAGTCAGGTTTTGTGGTTTAGAGCTAAGGTTAGGATTTAGGGTTCAGGATTAGGGTTTAGGGTTTAGGGTTTGAGGTTGATAGTTAAGGGTTTAGGTTTAGGGTTTATTAGGGTTTAGCATTTGGGGTTTACGATTAAGGTGTCAAAGGTAGGGTTTGGAGTATATGATTTAATGTTTAGGTTATTTCAAGTTTGCCTTTACTGCAAACTTTGAAAGATGCATTGCCTTTCATGCTAGAGGATTTGATTTGGCTAGTGAGTTAGGAATCACCAAGCTACTGGTGCAAGTTAATAATTTAGCATGTGCTCAAATACCACTGGAAAATCACATAATGTTAAGGAAATATAATTTGTGCATCTCATGCATCATTACTAATATAATTTATGATTATTACTAACAAACTTAGTTCAATCATGGTTGGAGACTTGGAGTTTTCTTTCGGCGACCCCTCGAGAGTGAAAGACAAGTCTAATTCGACAGCCAGAAGAGAGACAAAATTAATTGGGTTCAAATTAGAGTTGGAAAAAACTAGCCTGGTCAAAAATCGATCCAAAACCCATAGTGACATGTTACTAACACATACAAAAAAGTGGTTATATTGGTTAACTCTAACCGACCCAAACTCGAAATCAGGTTAACCGATAATCGATTTTACCTAATATTCCATGATCCAAACCCAGGCCTTGACCCGATGACAAATCGACTTGTTATGGACCCGATTTTCCAAGATCCAAACTCCGAACCCAATTACAACCCAAAATAACCCGTTATTGACCCGATTTTTGACAACCCATAACTCTATTCTACCGGATTTGTTGCGCATCCGACCTAAGTTATTGACCTGACTCGTTGCTCACCCAACTTTAAAAATGCGGTTTTTTCACCAAATACCCCTGACAAATAAATTTATTCACCAAATACCCCCACTTTTTTTAAAATTCACCACATACCCCCGACCTAAAAAAAATTCACCGTATACCCCTCACTTTTAAAAAAAAAATACCCAAAATGCCCCTTTTGACTAACTGACGTTAGTGTTCAGTTAACTAATTAACTAATTAACCTAAAAACCCTAATTAAACCTAATTAAACCTAACTAAACCCTAATTAAACCCTAAGTAAACCCTAAACACCCTAACTCTCTCTCTCCCTAACTCCAACCCAAACCCCAAGCCCTAGACCCACTGCACCCACACCACCTTGACCCCCCACCCTCCCCCCTTCCCTCGCAACAACCACGCAGTCCCCCTCCTCCTCCTCCCCCCCTGCTAGCCCCACGCAGGTCCCCTCTCCTCCTGCAGCCCCACGCAGCCCCCTCCCTCCCCTCCCCCTCCCCGCAGCCGCGCTTCCCCCTTCGTGGCGCATCCCACTCGCCGGCCAAGTCCCCTCCCACTCGCCGACGCATCCCCCTCCCTCACTCGATCTCGCACTAGATCCGCCATTAGCGTTTAAGAAATCCGAGTCATCGATTGAGTTCGAAGGCGGGGGCTCCTGGATTCACGATTTTGCGGTGGGGAGGGGGGAGCTCTGGCGCCGCCGCACTGCAGGTGAGGGGGGGGGGCGCTGCCTACCAGACGGGGAGGGGAGGGGGCTTCATGGGAGTGGGGAGGGGAGGGGGAGGGGGAAGCGCGTCGAAGGGGGATGGGGGGGGGGAGTGATTTTCCCGGGGAGAGGGGGAAGGGAGGCGCCGAAGGGGAGGGGGAGGGGAGGGAGGGAGGGATTTTCCCGCGGGGAGTGGGAAGGGGGAGCGCGAGCTTCAAGGGGGGGACTGGAGGTGGTGGGGCGGGGTTGTTGTGGGGGGTGGTGGGGTCGGGTGGTTTGGGGGGTGGTGGGCTAGGGGTGGGTAGGGGCCGGTGGGCTTTTAGGGTTTTTAAAGTTAGGGTTTTAAGGGTTTAATTAAGGTTTTTTAAGGGTTTTTAGGGTTAATGACTAACTGTTAACCGCCGTTACTCATTTGGCATCTGCGAATTTTTTTTAAAGCGTCGTATTTTGGTGAATTTTGAAAAAAGTGAGGGTATTTGGTGAATAAATTTATTTGTCAGGGGTATTTGGTGAAAAAACCGTTAAAAATGACTAGAATTGTGGTTCATTCGACATGTTTATTAACCACAATATGAATTTTCACAAAAACAAATTTAAGACAAGTCAGACACTGGTGCACACCACACTTGTGTTAGAACAATTTGATATACTTTTTTTTCCAAAATACATTTATGAATTTTCTAATATATGCATTGTTATTGTTAGAATATGAGACAAACCCGAAAGATTTTTTTAGGGCACAAAGACCAATCTTGATAACTTTTCCTGTAAGTCAAGACCAGTCAAACTATTATAGATCCTTTGTCTTTTAATCCATTTGTTAAATTTTTTACTGTTTTGGGTTGATTTGCTTTAGCTTCTAACAAGAGTGAGGAAACCGTCTTATCCAATCACAACCCCAAAATAGCAAAAACAAATCTAAAAAATTACATGGAAGTGTAGTAATTATATTTTGGCAAAATCATATCGTACAGACTACATATAATACTTCTATATTATCCGCCATCTTTGCTCGCGCTCTCTTTGTCACTGAAGCAAAGCACACAAACACCAATTCATCTCCATGGTTGTAATCATGTTAATGTTACTCACTCTCTCTCCTCTCTCCTTGTAAGTTTTCCATTTTCTGTCACACTCATCATTTTCTCTCTCCTCCTGTCTGTAGACTGTAAATGCTGTAAGATTCTCTGCTATTTCCTCGATTTTCTCAATTCTGGGGGAAGAACTTGTTCATCTTATCTTTTTTATGCTCAAATTTTCATCTTTTGCTATCTGGGTATTTGTAAATGTGCTTTGTTCTTTGAATTTTCATATACATTTTCGTCTTTGATTTTAGCTCTTTCTTCTTCATTCCCTAAGTTGAAATTCTGCTCAATTGTAGTTTCTTGTGTTTAACACATTGTTGTTGCTGGTTTCTTCAACATTGAATTGAACATCTGTGTAATTTGATTTTAAGTGCTGTAAAAAATTGCGTCGATTCCCACAAATTGTAGCTTTGATTTACCCTATTGCTTAATTTCCATGTTTACGAAAAATTAGGGCTTTGGAAGTTCAACCACAGTATATAGTGCTACTGGTGTTATTTTCTCTCCAATTTGCATTTGGGGTTCTAGAAGTAGATTTTTCTTCTTTTTCCCCCTTTTTGGGGGGTCAAATTTTTTTTTGGGGGGAGGGGTGATGGATTTTGGAGCTGAAGCTGGTTTTCCGGGGGAGTTCCGGATATGGATGGAGCATTTGACATTTGGGGCGGGGGTGGTTTGAATGATCAGGCAATTTGGGCTACTGAAGATGAGTATAGGAATTGGAATGGCAGTGAAACACCTAGTGGTAATTTCAGTCCACATCCATTACTCCGTTCTGGATCGGGTGCTGGAGGTGAGCCACCCAACAAAAAGAATAGGAGCTCCCAGAGTGGAGACTCGGGTGGCAGCCGCTCCAAAGCCATTGGAAGAATGTTTTATAAGACCAAGCTTTGCTGTAAGTTCCGTGCTGGGGTTTGCCCTTATATCACTAATTGTAATTTTGCTCACGGTCTGGAAGAGCTGCGGAAGCCGCCCCTGAATTGGCAAGATATTGTGGCTGCTCACGAGGAGGAGAGAGGTGTCACTGTTGAGCAGAGGGAGGAGCACCAGATACCTACTATTAGTACCACAGATTCTCGGGTTGAATCTCAGAGGTCCTACAAAGGGAGGCATTGCAAGAAGTTTTACACTGAAGAGGGTTGTCCCTACGGGGACAATTGTACTTTCCTTCATGATGAGCAATCTAGATCAAGAGAGAGCGTGGCAATAAGTGTGAGCCCCACCGTGGGCGGTGCTTTTGGTGCTAATGGCCCAATTCAGAAGCCTTCAAATTGGAAGACCAGAATCTGTAACAAGTGGGAGACGACAGGTAGCTGCCCATTTGGAAGCAAGTGCCATTTTGCTCATGGATTAGCAGGTATTTTCTTACCCACATCCAAGATTTATTCTTTATATGTACTTTTGGTTGTGATGCGTTATAATGGCACGCTCTACGGGAGATAAGACTTGCTATGAATTCCTAAAATCATTTTTTCAGCTTCTTGTTATGATTTTTGTCAGGTCCCATTATCATAGTTGAGTTTACTCATCTTTACTAGGCAAAAGGTGGGAAATACACTCCATGTTCCCAAATCAGAGTGAAGCAATATATTTTTGGGTTCAGATAGGGGCTAATGGATACAAATCACGGATAATTCCATTGTTAGTAGCTGCATGTTTTTACCTTTTAGAACTATAGCCTATGAGGAGCTGATACGTCCTTAACTCCTTACCTTATCTTTCCTGTTAAACAGTCTGGCATTAACCTTATGAAATGGAGTTATTAGATCTGAGAGCTGATTAATGTTTGTAGCATCCACTGACTAAAAGGACAAGATATATTACAGGGTTTGCATACCCTTGTCTCCTCTTGTATGTTGTTCTGGCACTCCATTCTAATCTGAAAGCACTTCCATGAGTTCCATGCTTGCTGTGGCTAAATTCTGTGCTTAACTCGATAACCATCTTATTTTTTCTGTGTTTCTTCTACCCCTTCCTCCACTCGGGACTCCAGTCAGACCATCAGCTTAATGTCTTCCTGGTTTTTGCTTGGTCACTTATAAAACTTGTGCCTTATTTATAAGAGATGACTACTTGATGATCTCCCCTGTGGCATGATGGATCCACTGGATATATCTGCTATTCGCATCATACATACAAGTCTGCATGCTAATGATAATCTGCATGTCCTAGTTGCTATTACTTGTCACCAGTTCGCTTACCGCAATTTCTGATTCTTTTTTTGGGGCTATCAAAATATTTGTCCCGTTTCTTTTTTGATGACCAGTTATTAGGAATCACTCGTGCCCTTGATGCCTACATGTTCAGGTTGGATAGTTTTTAGTTGTAGACTTGTAGTATAAGGTGGCCGAATGGCTCAGTTATGTGATTTCTGATAACTTCCACAAAGTTTACAGAACCGATTGACTCTCTTGTATATCATGTGATAAACCCTCCAGCATTTGCCTTTTGATCCTACGTAACTCATCTGTTCTTTAGCACCTTTCTTGTAGTTTCTATATCATTGAAAGCTTCTCTCTCTTGGAAGATGTGAAATTTCTTTCCCTTGGTAGTTTGAAGTCTTGTGACTTGGTTTCTCCTTACCTGATGGTGCATTTGATTTTCCTACCCTCAAATTAAAGCAATGCATGATGCCAAATGGAGGACTTCTGTGCATATGTACCTAGGGAGTTTGATACTCTATGCTGTGAAGATTTGAGCTAAGAGCTTGACTCCTATTTCCGTGCCTCTACCTCTAAGAGATTGTCTACCTGAATTGTGGTTTGGGGGGAGAAGGGCTGTTGAAAAGAAAGTTCCTGAGAATGAAAGAACTTGTATATTGCGTAGGTTTCCAAGTGACTAGCTTGTGTTTCTTGTTAAGTTTCAGCTCACTTGTTTTACAAGAGGTCATGCATTTTCAAAGTGACTAAAATATATAGATGAGATCTGACTGGTTTATCAAGCACAGTTCTGGTTATTGTGGCTGTTCTGTAATTGGATACAAGGGATCTGCTCCCGTGCTCCTATTAGTGTGAAAGAATTTATTGTGGATGCTTTCTTCGAGTCCTGGAATAATTAGTGGTAGATACTATGCACATGTAGGGCCTTTAAAGACCCTGCCTGAGGCAGGATATATTCAAGTGTGCCTTCTGTAATCTTGTGGATGGCAAGAATCAACAGGTTTGCCAAATCAGTGCCATTATCATTTCTTTCACTTTGCGGAGGTCAGAGAATTCCCTCTCTGGCTATGCAATTTGCAGCTTCTATTCTTGAATTATATACCTGCCTTCTGTGAGCAATCACATTCCTATTTTGGGTTTGTTTAAACAACAAAGTTATATGGATTAGTGAACTATGAAGTTTTCCCTTCTACCCATTATATCACCCCCACACACAATTATATAAACGGGTGTATGGTATACATGCAATAGGGTTAAGCTGCCCCAATTTGAAAAAAAGCATCACCATTGTAAAGTTTACTATTATGTGATTTGAAGTACTTAAATATTTTACATCTGATGTAAACAATAATACTCTATCAGCCCTGACTAAGAATTCCAATGAAAACTACCTTGTGACATTTAATTTATGGTATGTTTTAACTCTATTCTGTAAATTAGATCGCTCATCCAATACTCTGACTACTAGCTTTGTCCGCCCTCCATCCTCTCCTCTTCCACCAGCCTGCCCACCAAAAAAAAAGAAGAAAAAGGTTTGGCTTTCGTGGTTTATCGTTGGGCAATGCATATGGCTAATAATATATTGTTGTGTGGCAGAATTGCACAAATTCGGTGGTGGACTTATGGAAGGGGAAGTTAGAGACTCTTCTTTACCTCCCGAAACAAAGGCAAGTGGTATGGCCACAAAACCAGATACATCAGCAACTCAAAGTTTATCAACCCCTCGTCAGGAGTTTCACCACGTGGGACTCGGAATTCCTTCACAGAGGTCTTCAAATGTGACACAGGGGGTCGGGCCGAGGCCTGCACAGAAATGGAAAGGACCTGACAAAATAAGCAGGATATATGGTGACTGGATCGATGACATTGAATAGCTCTGCAATTTTACATACTAGCTACCCCAGCTCCATCAAGGTTTGCCATTTTAAGTTTATGATGATGATGATGATAGCGGGGTCGGAAACGGAAAATTCTCTAGGTTCTCTCATTAGGTTATTGTGAATTTGTTTATGTAGTATGTATTTCGTGTAATGAGGTTGAGGTTTTGTATACATACGTGACCTTGTTGTGTTCAAAAATCCAGGGCCGGAACTTTTCCTGGGATGACGCCTTTGGTTTTTAATAAATTAAGTGATATTAATCTTGTATAGCTTTCTTCCTTTTCCTAGTAAGTATTTTCTCTTATTTATCTCTGTGCGCAACATAGTGCAGTGAAGTAAAGTAGTAAGCATGCTGACCAGCTTGTTGGGTGTGTTTAGGGGCGCAATTTATATCCTACACAGTGAACAAATTTTATCATGCACTCGTGTAGTTTTTTTTTTTTTTGGTGAAATAGCAACCAACTTAAATTAAATAATTAAAGAGAGTTTTACAATCCGATACTAAATCATCCATACAATAACTAGGGGCGTAGGGGAAAATCCTAGTTACATTACATCTACTAAAAGCATAGCGACTATTCTTAGCTAAGACATCCGCAACTCGATTTTCTTTTCTTCCACAATGCTCAATCTTCACTCGCGGGACTTGGCTCCACTGCTTTCTGCATTCAGATATCACACTCATATATTTGTCAGAATTACCCCCCAGGAGTACATAAGATTTTCACTGCCTTAATACAATCCGAGAGGGAATATGTTTACACACAAAAGGCAAGTGGGAACTCTCTGACAATCCAATACCTCGGGGTTACTGTCAACAGGCAATACTTGACAATAAAAATTCAGAGAAGAACACTGGACAAAATGTTGCCTACCTAATTTTGCAAGATCAAAAATCCAGAAATTTTGCTCCTTTCAAAGTGTTTCAGGAGGTGCATGATATTGTGTGCATTTGCTTGGAGATTCGTTTACTATGATTGAGCACAAATTTGACAAGAGTAGAAACAGAAAGTCTTCACTCCTTCCTAAGAAAAATCCCCCAAATAAATGCCATGTTTGGCGACTGTTCAAGTTTTTTTTTCTTTGATCTGCTAAGCAGCAGATGTGTTTACGCCATACCTAGGAGCCAAAGAAATCTTGGGGTATACAATAAACCAACATTTTAAGACAAACCAAAAGCAGACATCAAGAATCAAGATCATTACAACTGAAGTATCAAAAAGAATCCCCAAAAAACCAGCAGAAGCAACCTGGTTTTGTCTCTTCTTAGTGGGTGCCAGAGGAGTAGGCAAACAAGTTCGAGCATTAGCATTTCACAATTACAAGTTTATATTTATTCGAGAAGCTTTTAATTAAACATGTCCTCCAATTTCAATTACGTTCTGCAAAATGTCTCAAGGGGAAGATAACTACATACAAATTCACATGTAACAAAAACTCTATTCCTTATATTAGGAGTCAAGAGGGACAAGTAATCTATTGATGGCTAAATACACAAAAAAGTTGTTGAAGGGAAGAGCTAACCGAAAGGAGGAGATAAAGCTGGAATATGAAAGTTCACTTTCATGGAAAGCATTGCAATATTGAGTCAGCAAAACTCTGTTGCCTGCGCATCAACATATCAAGGGTCAAGCTCTGTACTCTGGATTTAGAGATAAACCTGAAGTCATGCGTGCAATGATCCAATACCGTGATCAAACAATAAGATTTGGAGCATTAAAAAATTTCAAGGCCTCAATGAACACATTTCATGCTTACCTCCAACAGCCATCCTACCACACAAACCCAAGAGAAAATTGGAAGACAGAAACCAAATTCCAAGAAACACACAAAGAAGTAAAGATGATCATATGAGTTGGGTCTGGTGTTTGCCCAAATAAGTGGCATAGAGTTGGCTGGCCGAGACAGGCCTATATGTACAAACCAGAATTTCTCCACACAAACTAGCTAGAATCAGGCTCCAAATAAATCATGCCCAGAGCCTGAATACTTGCCCAACAGCAAGACGATAATAATCATTCATACCAAAAGGTTGAAAGTTGAAATGAGTGACTTTGAAGGTATTGAAAGTCACAAGACGGCACTTGCACTTTCCACATTTACAAGGCAATCTAGATAGTGCATCGATGTTCGCCAATAAATATGAACCTATATAAACTCGGACAGCAGTAGAGTTGTGTATTAGCTTCTTTAAAACATTGTGAACATAGGCTATGAGTATCGACAAACTTATCCCATTGTTAATGTAAGTTGAGCATCTATGGCCCTTCTGATGAGGAAGAGGACAGAACGGAGAGAAGTAGAATTAACATTAAAGGTAAACATTAGAGATGCTAAGCCCCAAAAAGTGTTAGATATACTAAAAGAGAACTAAACATACTTGCTCTCTGTGAGCCTAGGGCTAGGACCTGAATAATACTTCAGGTAGCCATCCCAAGGAACCATTTTCAGGCCAGCTCTATGAGAGATCATGCGCCTAACCCTGCAAAAAGAAACATATACATCAGGTAACGAGGTAATAGATAGATTCAACACAATATTTATAAGAACAAATTATATGTTCTGTTAGGAAAAAGGGGGAGATCAATCACCTCTCGGCAAATTCAATGGGAGTTTCGTCAGGTTTTATTGTCTGGGGCTCGAGATACCAAACATCACAAACAACAGCCCAAGACGTCATTAGCTGAAGCAGATGCATGGTAAATGATTGCCTGTATATATGAAGCATAGGACAAAATTCCCCTAAGATTAAGATAACCAGACCATCAAAAACGTCTAGCTTTCATATACCAAAAAACAAGTATCGGCAGTTGGCAACAATATTCAGGATGGTTTTTTTAAGATCAAAATTTGCTTGCTTCTCATGCAACAAGCACAATAAAAAAATTGGACAAAAGGATTCAGAATAAAGATGGAATATCTGCCAATTTTCACTTTTGCCATATATTTTTTCCCAAACCTTTGCTCCAACAAGGCATGGTACTTAAAACAGGTTAGATTATACATAAATGGACATTTCTCCAAACAGTGGCGGATCCAGGATTTTGAGAATGGTTGGTCACACCACCATCTACCGAAAATATTACAACCAATAACTAATAATTAGAAAAACCTTCATAAAAAGTTCCATTTCAAAAGCAATGAAAATCCATATTACAGCCAAATAGTACTTACAAATTATCACAGTTGTTCTTGGCGATTTTTCATATTTGAAATCAATTTATAATGTTGTTAAGCGATCCCAAATAACCTTGTTAAGCTACCAACTTAATAGCCTTGAATGTATAAATTAGTATGTGTCGCTAATCTACTCATCTCATATTAGTTGTCCCCAACCCAAAACTTATATTTAAACATACTAAATGAACGTAATTAACAGTATGCACATAAATCATGAAGGCAGGTTGTAGTAATGCTTTATCTAGTCACATTTTTGCATGACAAACCATTTTGGCAACTAGAATCTACTACTCAAGAATTAGAATAGTAGTAGACTAGTGGGCCAAGTACTTAAAATAAGGAAAGTTTAAACTACTCCCTCCGTTTTTTAATTGCTATATTGTTGTATGCACAACAATTTAGGCTCCCTCGTCCTTATCTTCAGGTACTTGTTTCCAATTTTGCATGTCGGCACTACCACTAACATCACCCCTAACTCATCGATCCAGACAGAGTGCCACTCCACTCATCATTCTCTCTCCTCTTCCAATTCATTCCTTCCTTCAAAAACCCCCAATTTCATCAAAACCCTAGAAATTGTCGCAACACTTTCTTCCATCACCAACTTCTCTCTACTGCTACAACAACTAACTTAGAAATATCAAATTACAAATCGGAATCGAAAATGGCGAAACCGACAACATTGTCATTCCACCTACAATCGCTAAGGAAGAAGAAATGGTTGTTGACGATCTTAGCTCTGTTCTCGATTTCTACCCTGATTGTGTTGCTCATACAAGCTAATAATTCTCCTTCTTGCGATGGTCACCTCTTTTATGGCGCTAAAAGTTCCAGCCCCATCCTAAAATCGTGTGCACCTTCTAAAGTTATAATCCTCTTTATTTCATGAAGTCTACAGGGGAGTTAGAAACAGAGGAATTATTGTTAAAATATGAGGTAATAATTTTTGTTTTCCCCCAATATTGGTTGGTCACGTGACCAATTGGGACAATAGGTGGCTCCGCCACTGTCTCCAAAGATTGTGGTTGCCAAAAGCATTCACAATAAAGAAACCGGGGAGCCTTCTAAATACAACATGACTTTTTGTTCTTAAACGAAGATAATCCTAAAACAAGAGTTGCCATATACTTCCTCCGTTCTTCTTTAATTGCAACGATTCCCTTAGTTGTAAGTTTCACATTAACTACAACGTTCCTTTATTTGGTAATATCTTCTCTCTATCTCTCTCCTATCACATGGATCCCACTTTTCATTTATCTCTATCTCTCTCCTCTTCACATGGCTTTCTTAAATAATGTGCCAAGGGGTGATGTTGCAATGATAATAGACAGAGAAAGTATAATTTAATACTGTAAACATAACCTGAAAACTAAAAGCATGCCAGAAGAAGCTAAGAGAACAGCAATATCAAACAAAAACGAAAGACACAATAAAAGTAGCACTTCCTTTGTTTATTATTACTTGTTCGACCTTGACTTTCACATTGCCAACATACAACTTTGACCATTAATATCTTAATCTATTAGTGGGGTGTGTAAATAGTGTGAAAAGTCAAAGTCGAACAATGTGTAACATAAAATCTCAAGAAAGAAGGTCTTACTTCCTACTGTTCCAGAAGGCATCAACAAAAATCTTGTTGTACTTGATTGCCACAGGACAAACAGTGACATCAATCTCAAATGCACCCTAAACAAGAGAAGAGTTATAAGAGGAAATGATAGTTAAGCATTTCAAAGAAGACTTAGAGTCCACATAATTTCATTCAAAATTACACAGCAGTTATCTAGAAACCAAATGGAAGTCCATTTACCACATGACGATATACTCATTATTAACACAAGTTCCTTCAGAAAATATTAAAAGAGGGTTATTGTCAGCCCCATGCGCATGTTCTCTTAATCTGAAACATGAAAGCTTAAAAGTATTAGAAGAGTCTTCGTAAAAGACAACTTTTACCCATTAAGAAACACACACTTTCTAGATGCAACAACACGATCATCTGCTTTTGTACGGTTGAACCAGATACATCCAAGACTTTCCAAGATAGTACTTTGCAGCAATCCTGCACCAAAAGGAAAACAGAGGAAATTAGGACATCACAGAATGAACTTCCCATTTGCAACCAGAACAATAATATGAAAAAACCTATGTTTGGTATTCGGAAACTAATGCTTCAGCTCATCTAATGTCTAATTGCAACTTGCAACATTAGACGTCCAAAGCTGTACGAGAAATAAAAGATGCAGTGCTTCACCAATTAGAACACTGAATTTGCAGCCACAAAACCACATTAATGATCTACAAATTTGACCAGTTAGCTTCTTAATATATATCAGTATTACATATCTGCAGCCCCAAAATCCTTACCAACCCAACCAGGATGCTTCTGCATGATGGCAGCAAATGCAGTCATTTGTTCCAAAATAATAAAATCAATCATGGAGGTGTGGTTGGCCACAAAAACCTGTTTAATGAATAAAGATTAAGAATGCTTCAGCCTTGTTGTCAGTACAGCTTATCTATATAGCACAGGACAACGTTATTGGAAACAGGAAAACAGAAAAACTAACACCTGCTTAGGCCTCATACTTGGCCGAGGACCATGATACTTAATCACCCCCGTCCATGATGCAACAAAAAAACTGCAGATCAATTTCACCAAAGAACGCTGGTAGAAAATTCAAAGAAACAGGAATTACCACAGCAGGTCTTTGAAGAATACCAATATAAACGGCGATAGAGAACCCAAGAAACACATCTATTTTGAATTAATACCTCAACAAATCAATACAATATAGCTGCAAACTCATAGCTAATGAAGTAAATTACTGAAGTTATTCAAATTCAAAACAAATTTAACAAAAATCTGTTTATACTCAAAGCTAAATTGTATGATACATCTCACAAAGTCAGCTATTCTTTCTACATCATTTCTGTAGTTCAGGAATTCCTCGAACTCATTATACCTAAATTCATCAATACCTGCATATTAAGCAGAAAATTTGGCTTGACTAGACCTTGTCCTCCCTCTATCTGGAAATGATAGTCATGTATGCTTTTGGGATTTCTAAAAAAATTGCAACTTTTTCTTAAAATCATTAATGATAAATTGTTGTTGTTGTTGTTGTTGTTGTTGTTGTTGTTGTTATTGTTATTATTATTATTTCGACGCTTTTCCATAATAAAAAAAAAAAAAAACTGCCGACAAGCATCACATCAACTAATAGAAGATATACAACTACCCACCTTGGGCTACGTGGGGTCAGCAGCCTTGGGCCACTCCACCCTGCCCCTATCCAACAGCACCGTGGCAGCCACGTTCTGTTCAGTCCAACAGCCCCAAAGCTGGTCTTCTTGGTCCGCGTCCCCCTGCTCAGTCATTTTACACAGCAAGTCAGTCCCCAGGCAGTGTCGCTGAGTATGCTCCAACAGATATTGAAGCCGCAATGCACACTCTCTCCTTGACACCGCCAGATGAAAATTGGTATATGGATACCGGTGCAACATCTCACATGACCGCCAATGGAGGTACTCTCTCGTCTTATTTTAATTTGAGCAAAAATCATGCAATAATAGTTGGTAATGGAAATAAAATTCCGATTCGTGGTTATGGTTGCACTTCTCTCCAACACCCGAACCCACCCTTAAAACTCAATAATGTTTTGCATGCTCCACAACTTATTAAAAATTTAGTTTCAGTGCGCAAATTCACTTCTGATAATCATGTTTCTGTTGAGTTTGATCCATTTGGGTTTTGTGTAAAGGACTTGCGGACGGGGAACCTTCTAATGCGGTGTGAGAGCACAGGCGACCTTTACCCCATCACCACATCTCCGGCATCATCATCATTAGCTCCACCCTCTATTTTTACTGCTATTTCTTCTAATTTATGGCATTCCCGTCTAGGTCATCCGGGAAATGCCATTTTAGATGCTCTTACTAAAGCCAATTTCATTTCTTGTAATAGATCTCGTAACAATTTTTGTGATTCTTGTCCTCTTGGGAAGCATATGAAATTGCCATTTTATGATTCTACTTCAGTTACTTCCATGCCCTTTGATATTGTGCATAGTGATTTATGGACGTCCCCCATTTTAAGTTCTTCTGGCCATCGCTATTATGTTTTATTCCTTGATAATTACAAGTAATTTTTTATGGACTTATCCTCTCTCTATAAGTCTCAAGTTCATAATATATTTCTTTCTTATCGTGCTTATATTAAAACCCAATTCCGAGAAAGAAATTAAATGTTTTCAATGTGATAATGGCCGAGAATTTGATAATGGCCCCTTCCATGAATTTTGTGCCCAACATGGTATGCATTTCCGTTTTTCATGTCCCTATACTTCTCCCCCAAAACGGAAAAGCCGAACGCAAAATCAAATCAATCAACAATATTGTTCGGACAATGCTTGCTTCAATCTTCCGTGCCACCATCTTTTTGGCACCATGCTCTTCAAATGGCTACATATCTTCTCAATATACTTCCCACAAAAATTCTCAATTATAAGTCACCCACTCAAATACTCTATCGAAATCACCGTCTTACTCTCATCTCCGTGATTTTGGATGCCTTTGCTACCCCCCTATTTCCCTCCACTACCATTCACAAACTTCAAGCCCGCTCTACACCATGTGTATTTTTAGGCTATCCTTCTAATCATAGGGGTTACAAATGCTATGATATTTCAAATCGTAAAATCATTACATGTCGGCATGTTTTATTTGATGAGAAACAATTTCCATTCTCTAAACTACATACTCCTTCCACTCACTCTTATGATTTTTTAGAAAATGGTCTTCATCCCTCTATTCTTCATCAAATGCACACTCAAGCTTCTACTTCTCAACAAAATTTGGCCCAATCGACATTACCTTCTCCACCCACTCGTAACCGGCCCACATTCCTTCTTCTCCCACTTCTAGCTTTATTCGACACCGCCACACGCCCAACAATGCTCCACCCGGGCCCAACCCGTCCACCGGCCCAATGACAGCAGCCCATCTCCTCAACATAACTCGCCTCCTATTATTTCCTCCCTCGCCCAACTGCTACTCACTCCAACTCCTCTCTACAGGATCCGCCTACCAACACTACTCAAAGCCCACCTTATATTCCTCCTCATAAGACACCGGGCCTACCGCACATGTACCAAGCGACTCTCATTCCCGCCCTCAACCCCCTCACGCATGACCACAAGAAGTCATAATGGCATTATCAAACCCAACCCAAGATATAACCATAATTTCAAGCACCATTTCCATCTCCCCTATCGCTAAAAAATCCCATTAGTGCACTCCATGACCCGAATTGGAAAGCCGCTATGTTGGATACTTGGATGAATATAATGCTCTCATTAAAAATAATACTTGGGAATTAGTGCCTCGTCCTTCAAATGTCAATATTATAAGGTCTATGTGGATTTTTCGTCATAAAAAGAATTCTGATGGTTCGTTTGAGCGGCATAAAGCCCGTCTTGTAGGTGATGGCAGGTCTCAGCAAGCTGGAGTGGATTGTGATGAAACTTTTAGCCCCGTTGTCAAACCAACTACTATTCGATCTTGTTTTGAGCATTGCTTTGTCTAATTATTGGCGTATTCATCGCCTAGATGTCAAAAATGCATTTCTTCATGGCAACCTTAATGAGACAGTCTATATGCATCAGTCGATGGGTTTCAAAGATCCATCATCTCCTGATTATGTTTGTCTATTGAAGAAATCATTATATGGTCTCAAACAAATACCTCGTGCTTGGTATCAACGTTTTGCAGACTTTGTTGCTACTATTGGCTTCATACACAGCTCTTCTGATCATTCTCTCTTCATTTATCACCGTGGCTCTGATATTGCTTATCTTCCGCTATATGTTGATTTACATCATATTGACTGCTTCTTCTAATAAATTAAGACTCTCTATTATGACTCTGCTTGCTAAGGAATTTGCTATGAAGGACTTAGGTCCTCTCAGTTATTTTCTTGGAGTCATTGGCCACTCGCTCGCAGTGGATTGCTTTCTTTCTCAAACCAAATATCCCGAGGAGATTCTAGAAAGAGTCGGTATGCTCCGGTTGTAAGCCCCGTCCCACTCCCTGTTGATACAAAGGGCAAACTCAGTACCGCTACTGGGGATACCTATGATGATCCGACGCACTATCGTCGCCTTGCTGGTGCATTGCAATATCTCACATTCACCAGACCTGATATCTCTTATGGTGTCCAACAAGTTTGTTTACACATGCATGATCCAAAGGTAACTCACATGGATGCATTAAAACGCATCTTACGATATGTTCAAGGCACTCGTTCTTATGGATTGCATTTGTACAAATCCAAACTTGACACTCTTATATCTTTACACTGATGCTGATTGGGGTGGATGTCCTGATACTCGACGCTCCACCTCTGGTTATTGTGTGTTTCTTGGTGATAACTTACTTTCTTGGTCTTCTAAACGCCAATTCACTCTCTCAAAATCAAGTGCTGAAGCTGAATATAGAGGGGTTGCTAACGTTGTCTCTGAATCTTGTTGGTTGCGCAATCTGCTCTTGGAACTCCAGTGCCCTATTCATAAAGCCACCATGGTTTACTGTGACAACATAAGTGCTATTTATCTCACCTGTAATCCTGTCCAACATCAACACACTAAACACATAGAGATGGATATTCATTTTGTGCGTGAAACGGTTCAACGAGGAGAGGTGCGTGTTCTTCATGTTCCGTCTCGTTATCAACTTGCTGATATCTTCACAAAAGGACTTCCGCGCGTACTATTTGATGATTTTCGGGACGCTCTCGTCCGTCGGCCCTCCCGCTTCGATCAGGGGGTGTAATAGAATATGGTCAAATATTCCTTTGTATATATTTTAGGCTAACGTATATCTTGTATAACTAAAATAGGAATGTTGTATATCTTTGTAATAGATTGGGTTAGGGGGGGTAATATGGGTAGTACAATATAATTAGTTTGCCTTGGGGAGTAAGTAAGTAATAGCTCTATAAATAGGAGGAATTAGTGTTAGGAGGGGGTATGAAGAATATATTTGAGAGTTCATTTTAGTGGTTAGCTTTGGGAGTGTGTCAAGTCACTCGAAAACTTGATAATTATCCTTTATTTTCTGTTATTTTCATTATTATCAATCTATATCATCTTCATCTTCTTTTATTCTACTGTCCACCATATCCAGTTTATTACAAATGGTACCAGAGCAGTACAATTCTAGGAGAGTAGAGTGCTGATTTTTTAATTAAAAAAAAAAAAAAAAGTTCATCAATGGAGTTCGCCGGAGAAAGTGCAGCGAAACAGATGGAAATGTGGATCCGAGAGGAGTTCGCGTATATCACACGCAAAAGAGATCGAGGTATCTCGAATCTTGAAGAAGAAGCGAGAATCCGGCGAGAGCTTCAACTCCCTGAGTTTAATGGAAAAAATCTGGATGAATGGATTGAGGATTTGGAAGATTTTTTCCATTTCTTCCGATTAAATGAGGAGGCGAAGTTTAAGGCTGCCATAATCACACTTGCCGGCGACGCACAACAGTGGTTCGAAAGGGAACATCGGTGGTGGCCTTTCAATGAATGGCAAAGAATCGGAAAAACAAGTGAAGCTATATTATGGTTCTTCACGTAAGGCACGTCCAACCGCGACAAAGCTCGGCGACTCGTGAAAGGAAGGTCCGGTGGCTATCCCACTACCATCGTTGAAGGGTCATGCCGTAAACATTTTAAGAGGTTAGAGGAACCCCTAGATCTCGTGGAGGAAGGAGATTCAAATAACCTCCAGGTAGCCAACAGAAAAGAAAGAGGTGGAGGAAGATGCGCCGCAAACTCGCGACAAGGTTAGCTCCACCATACCTATCGTGTCAAAGTGATTCCGCGGATGAAGAGACACACAATCGGACTTTGGTGAAAAGCAAACATGGTGATGGTCTCGCCTGTCGTCGCCGGAAAGTATGGAGGTGAAAACAAGGAAAACGTGACCACCATTAATGTGGAGAAACTTTCGAAACAAGAGGTGGTCACTCACATGGTGGTTCAAGTGGTGGCGATTGGAAGCTATCACAAATGGTCAACCTAAGGGAGGGTCGATTGTGAAAAGAATGTTTTCATGGGTGGTTTAATTGGTGGTGTATTCGAGAGGCGGTGCAAGAGGTTCCGGTGGTCCGGGTTTAATGGCCTAAATTGTGAGTTAGGTGTTGGGACCACCACTTGTGGTGGCTTGAAAAAGGCGGAAGAGGGTTTCGTGAAGGGTGGAAGACCGGGAGATTTCGATGATGGATTTACCTAAGCAGTGGTCAAGATGGGTTCGAATGTGGTGGTGCGGAGGCGCGGGTCGTGGTGGTGGAACCCGGGCACTTTTCCGGTGAGAAAACCGACGGATGCTCAAACTTTGCCTATGGCGAAAATTGCGGAGGTGGAATTACCGGAGTACAAATGTACATGTGGGTATTGGAGAAGAAGCTTATAGAGGAAGAGGTGTATGGGAGAAGCTTCACAGGTGGGAAATATCTAGAAGGAGGAGGTAAGGATTTTTTGGTCAAAGCCCAAAAAGTTGACATCACCCCTAAGGCAAGGCACGTGCTTCCATTCCTCCATCAAAAAGACAACAAATCTATTTTGTTTAGTGAAGCAAAGTCTGAAGTTGGGCTCTACCCTTTACAGCCCACTCATTATTTAGTTCATGAGGTCAGAACTTTAAATGGGCTTATAAAATCTAAGTCCAACTTTCTTTTATATTACTCTACCCAAGTTTTAAAACAAGACCATCCTCACTCCTCCAACCCAAAATCTAACGGCCCATGTGGACATTTTATTTCTAAACCCACTTTCCTCCCACCAATTCTGAAATCTATTTACCCCTCTGATTTTACTCAGTCCAAATCCAATCTCTCTTCTCATTTTTTCATCTCCCATTTTCTTTCCCTTAAGACCAAACTGCCACCATATTGCAAAACCAATTTTGAGAACCTTGCATCTAAAACTAAACTCACCAATTTTAAACCCAAACCACCCAACTCACCTCTACATCTCCAAAGTCAGATATTACTCCACAATTCCCTTCTCAATCTTACCAACCCACAACCTTCCAATCCCAAGTCACACAACACTACTCCCACTAAAACTTTGCTGCCACATCATAACAACATCAGAGATAATCTCTTCTTCGCTGCACCACCAGAGGAAATACAAAGACTTACCAATGAGGAGCTTAAGCACCAATGGAAGTTGGATATCAATTTTCAAAAGGCCAATGTCAAGTACTGCGGAGGCCGGGAATTCATTGCCAATTACTATCCACCTTGAGGACAAGGTGGAAGTTTGGGCGGCCGGTATTGTAATAGATTGGGTTAGGGGGGGTAATATGGGTAGTACAATATAATTAGTTTGCCTTGGGGAGTAAGTAAGTAATACCTCTATAAATAGGAGGAATTAGTGTTAGGAGGGGGTATGAAGAATATATTTGCGAGTTCATTTTAGTGGTTAGCTTTGGGAGTGTGTCAAGTCACTCGAAAACTTGATAATTATCCTTTATTTTCTGTTATTTTCATTATTATCAATCTATATCATCTTCATCTTCTTTTATTCTACTGTCCACCATATCCAGTTTATTACAATCTTCTAGTCAAAGATTGCCCTTAATTGTAGCTTAGCCTATAACGTGTATTATGTTATATATATTGACAAGGATCAATAGAAAAGGCAGGCAATTATCTTCTCTCATCAACAATTGTTCCTAACATGATTGTTGCTGCTTTATATACAAAACATGCTTTTTAGCACATGCACATAAATACTTGATAGGTGTTGTTTTCTGGCAATATTTACAGTTTAAAAATATAACTAAACTCACGAGATATATTTAAATAATTATTGGACAAGCATGTGTATAAAATTAAAAATGCACAAGAATACAGATGAACCGTACCTCTAACTTTTTCCTCAGTGAATCCTGCCATTTCAGTAAGAAATGAACTGGCATGTAGAGAGAGAGGAATACAATCCATCCTATCGTCAGAACTAAGACCCTGTGTTAATTCAGAAAGCATAAGTCAGCTGGAAGAGTAGCACCGGTGCATAAGTTCAGCACCATTACACGGCGGCATGCCATGAGCTTCTCTATATCTACATAAATCGCATAAACCTATGAGTAAAACTTTTTAGATTCCAGAAAGCCTCAAAGCATCAAACAACAATTTGGACAGCGGACTCACCCTTCTAATTGAGTGAGGACTATTAAAAAAAAAGTCAAGGACATGAGGCATTTCCGATGCACCAAAAGAATGTCCAAGATTTAAACTACCATGGCATGACTTTCAATCATCTATACCGTGCCGCTTCCCATGTAGCTAAAGACACCAATACCAACTTCACTACAACATATTGTATAAATTTTCAAGCAACTTTTTAAACACATCATTTCAGTATGGCCATTAACATAAACTTGCACCAAATCATATTAAACATATTTGACTGAACAAAATTCGGAAACATGAATTAGTTCACATTCTCATGAGGGTAAAAGTGACTTTGACATGAGTAAGAAAGCCAATTGCCAAATTCTTGAACATTGAATATATTCATGTCTTCTTGTTACCTCCTTATAACAGAGTTTCAGATCAAAGAAATTTTCTCAAATGCCCTCTGATCTTATATCAGAAGATTATTAGACATTAACATCGAAAAGAAACTCATTCCAATAGGTTTGAAAGCTAACCTTATTGGGAAAATGATCAAGTATCTAATAACAACTCCACAACACCACAGAGGAAGTAGATAGATATTCCAGTTCCAGGGCTCTGGAGGATTTGCTTTAAAGCAACGCGTAAAAGAATCCTGCACAAATATTACATAACAAGAGGGTTGAAAGAAATTGTAACCCAAACATGTAAACTTCAAAGCATTAAATTGAAAGAATCCTACATGTGCGCTTCTTTTTCCATTTCATCCATTCTCCTTCAAGAATTTGAGTTGGGGCAACTAAAGCCCGTATTTCATAGACAGGAGTACAGGACAAAACAATTACAAATAACTCCTCAAATAACACTAGCCAATAGTATAACCAAACTTAGTTCATGTCAAAGCTCATTACTGACAGATATTGCAAAGCCAAACATACAAACTGAACTCTATATTGAACTCCAATTGAAATTAAGCTTGCTAGAAGAAATAACTAAACATAACAATTATCTAAAATCAAGCTCAAAGGAGCACAGGCATATACAGCTAAATTCACAGTTTGAAAAGTGAATGAGTGAACATGAATGATTTGGGATCAGCTAACATGTATTGTTTGCGGGACATATGAACAAAAAAGTGAAAAAATTAGTTTGAAGATTTGGGATCGGCTGACATGAATCGTCATAAGAGATCGTTTCCATGATAAATGAACAAAAAAGTGAAGAAATAAGTTTAATACAACAAGGAAAAATGAAAAGGCAAAAGTGAGGGAAGTAAGACAGGAGAAAACACAAGGAACAAGAAATCAAGGGATATGTAAAGAGAAAACCAAAATAAAAGGATGAAGATAAAATTTGAGGGAGTTTTATAGAAGGTAATGAGAAAAAGACAAATGTGAAGAAAAACGAAGCATCTTCATTACAATGATGTACCTACAACCTAGTTAGAGTTTCGTAGGCCTCTTACACAATACCCCTATCATTTCCCTTAGGGGGTTTTTACCATGTTCATCTATATTGGTAGAGTTTTTTTGTAAGTTGATACAGCTGTCGTACTTTAAATGTTTCCTATGTTGCTTTCTCTCTTTCATGCCAACATATGATTCAAATGGTTCGATACTAACACACTTGACAATAGCAACTAGTTTAATTTATTATATCCTAAAAAGCAAGAAATTTATAGAACACAGGCTCATCATCTAGCAATCACCCACAGAAACAAGCAGATCCACCTTAATTTAAGACAATCAGGCGCACTTGAAACAAGGAAATCAGTCCCTCTGTGATACAAACATAAGACCAGCCTTTATATCAGTAAAACCAAAATTCAGAAACTCCCATCGTTCTCATACACAAATACTGGATTAGTCTACTTCAGAATTTGCGGTTGGAGAATTCTTTACTACCCCCCCCAAAAAAAAATTCACACACAGCCTTCCCATCAAAATCCAAACAGAAAGGTACATGAGTTTTTCAAGGGTTCCAATATGCATTTACGACCAACCAAAAAGTTCTTGAACATGATCAGAATATGAAAGACATTAACAAAATTGATCTAAATGATTATACTAAACTAACCACACCAACCCAACTTAAAGAATTCCAAAATCGACATGTGTATGGTACAATTATACAATGAAAACTGCCTCCAAGCAATAAAAAAGAATAGTCGCAATGTGGCAATACAGTCAAATTTCCTAGAAAGCAAATCACAAGCAAACAATAAAAACAAATAGATGCCCAAAAGACAAAGTGGGCAGCAATTAACAAGAAATTCTAAGAGGGTATATCATAAAGTTCACATAATTTTGTTCCTACTATCTTTTCAATCAAAATTGGAACACTCACATCAACAATGGCACCAGCAGCCTCAGTAAGAGCAGGAGAAATATCAATTAAGTCCCTCCTGAAATGAAGTTAATTCAATGCCACAGTGACATCGACGTATACCCATTAAAAATAAAAATAAGAAGGTTAAATTGTAGGAAAAAGAAGAGAGAGAGAAGTACAAAAGAAGCTTGCCATGAGGCTCAGGGAGGGATTCAGAAGAGAGATAATCTTCAAGGTTAGGTCGATCCAAATCCAATTCAGAGTTTACTGATGAATATAACTTCCCATCTTCACTCTCGCTCTTATTCTCACTCATTTCTTCACTGTTCTCTCCTATTAGGTCTTACTTCTTAGCACTGCCTTTTCTTTGACTGGGTGAGAAAGAGAGAAGACAACAATGTCATTACTAGGTTGCACAAATTCGAATACTGAACATTGGAAACAACAACAACAACAACAACTAAGCCTTATTCCCAAAGTGATTTGGGGTCGGCTAACATGAATCGTCAACTGAAACCGTCACCAAAGGAGATGGCATCGCCAAGAGTGATAAAAAGGTTTTTTTTTTTTTTTAAAGCAAGGTTTACACCAACAAGTTTTAAAAGAGGTTTTCAACAAAAGGTTTTAATACCAACACAATTGAGAAAAACAAATAAATGCAGAAATCACACCCCTTCCTCCACATGGATACTGCCCCTCCACTCACTTCTATCCAACGTCATGCTCTCCTCAATCCCAAGTAACCTCATATCACTTTCAATTACCTTCATCCAAGTCATCTTAGGTCTTCCCCTACCCCTTACAACTTGGTTACTCCTCCACTCTTCAATTCTTCTCACCGGTGCATCACCTGATCTCCTTTTCACATGACCAAACCATCTTAACCGATTCTCCCTCATCTTTTCTTCAATGGATGCAACTCCAACTTTTTCCCGGATCACTTCATTTCTTAATCGGTCTTTCCTTGTGTGGCCACACATCCACCGCAACATACGCATCTCCGCCACGTTCATCTTATGGACGTGGCATTGTTTCACCGCCCAACATTCGGTGCCATATAACAAAGCAGGCCTAATTGCCGTACGGTAGAACTTTCCCTTCAAGCTTTGGGGAATGCCGGAATCACAAAGGAATCCGGTGGCGCTTTTCCACTTTAACCAACCCGCGTTAATTCTATGAGCCACGTCTCCATCCAGTTCTCCATCCTTTTGGAGAATGGATCCTAGGTAACGGAAGACGTTCGATCCTTGAACCATGAACATTGGAAACGCCAAGAAAAATTAGAGGACATGTGTACAGTAAAGTAGAATATCACACGATATAGTAAAAATCAAAATCATGCTTTTTTCAATAAATCATTAAGAAAAGCCATAAACATCCGACTAATATGAGAAACCAAAGAACTACAACGATAAAATCGCATTAGCATAAAAGTTACTAAGTTAAAGATAAATGCAAACAGAAGTGCTATTACACACCAAAACTATTCCACGTCAAAACCAGTAATTACTTTAAGGTTCATCTTCCCATTCTTATACATCCTCTTCCTCATAACCTTTTCCATGGCCATTCCACACAAAAAAATCGACATCCCGAGGTTCTTATCATCAAGTTCTTCCTCACATCATATGCTCAATATTCATCAATATCATATGATCATTAAACTTCATATACTCATTTTCCTCTATTAAGAATCAGCACATACATCCAATACCTCCAAAGTTCGTCGATTCGCAAGACAATATAAAATAAGACATGCCTTCAATAACACCTTCATTGTTAAATTCACAATTTTTGCCCATAATTCACAAATTGACCTACATGTCAATCACTCGTCATATATTTTCCGTCTTAAATTCTTTTTTATTATTTAACATTCTTTTAGTAAAATTTGAAAACAAAAGATTTGTGACCATATCTTTATATATACTTATCTGTTAGTCATTTTAGAAAAACTTTTTTACTATCTATGGGAACCAAATGACTGTTAAATATTAAGAGAAAGAATCAAAACCTTAAAAATGACAAATCATACTACTCCTATTTTATGCATCAAATAATCGACCAATCGAGCCCGTCCCTAAGCCAGGGCAGGCCATTCATTCCTGATTTCCAGCCACAACACTTGAAAAATTGATCTAATGAAATAAACAAGAACAAGTGAACAATCGCATTAAAATATGCACATTTACAAATTGTAACATAAATTCTCTTATCATTTGGTTTCATGAAACAAACATGAATTAAGAAGTTATACCAGAAATTCGAATCATAAGTTTATAAGATGTAAATTATCCCTAAAAACATGAAATAACATATATGAGATAAAGAAAAAATAAGTTGAATTCATGAAACAAACAATAACAACCGCATAAAACCAATTGCATGAATAACGTAGATCTTATAAATCGCATTTTCACACCAAAAATCGCAACAAAAAACGTCTAATCAAAGTAGATTCATCTAAGGAACAAAACAAGAACCTGGAACGAGTTTCTGCAATTCGAGCCTCGGAATTTGCGTATGAGTGAGGAAGCTGAGAGGGTTTTTTTGACGGGAAAGCTGAGAGGTTCTAAAGTGTAGGATGGGCACCAAAATTCGCAACAAAATTCGCCTATATACCCATGCAATTTATGATTTTTTTTATGCAAAAGGCCTGAATAATACTCTAAAAGATACAGTATAAAAAAACTTGAATGGAGTCAATGAACTTATTATTATGCACCGGAAATATATATTATTATGCACCGGAAATATATAATATAGTCATGATATAGTCAGTTTTTGTATGATATAATCACATTTTATATAGTCAGTTTTTGTATGATATGGTCAATTTTCCAACATAGTCAATTTTCTTATGATATAATCGGGTTTTATCTAATATAGTCAGTTCTTGTGTGATAAAATCAGTTTGAGTGCACAATAAATTATTGTAAACAAGGTCCAACCAAGATGTATTGAAAAGTTAATATTACATGATATTATTTTATTATTAACCTTATATATACATGATATAATTACATGATATTTAAATTAATAATAGCCTTATGTTTTTATTTGATTTTGGTTCGGGAGATGAATTACCCTACTAGACACAGTGAGAGTAGGGGGAAGGATAAGCGAAATCCCTACCCTTAAAGTTGCCCAAGTGGGAATTGAACCCCCAACCTCAAGGTTGGAATACACAATTCTAACCACTAGGTGATCAAGCTTAGCTTGGTATTATTATTAGCATTATATGTATATGAGTTATGACATAATTACATAATTATTCTGAAAGACATAACAAACATATATTAAATTAAAATATCATTATCTTAACTTTTATCGCTGCCAAGTGGTAGATAAATTCTCCAAAAGGTACCTTATTCTACAATTTGTAATAAATTTAATTAATATTATGAAAAGTTTGAATTACCAATATTACATCATGATGATAATAGATAACTAATTTTTTTTGAAAAAAGTCATTCATATTTCGTAAAATTTATACTCCATACATTGTAATAAACTATAAGAAAATACTACAAATGACATGTGCATATCATCATATTTTTACTAGGGAAGAGAATCGATAAATAATAATAACAATGATAATAATAAAAGTAATAATAATCAACTTTCTTGTATTCATAAATTTAAGCAGAGAATAATAACTTTACTTGATATTGGTTGAACTAAAATTGTATGGGTCTAACCTTAAGACAAATGCAACTGGTCTAAAAATTGAATCAACTACACCAGATAGAAACTGAAAATGAAAAAGTTGGAACATAATCAATTCAGGGAAAAGAATAACGAAAATCAAATGAATTGAATTAAACTGAATTATTTGGTTCGAACCAGAATTAAACTAACGGACTAAATCAATACCTCTATTTTCATATATCAATTGACCTTTTAACGTTGAAATAAAATGTTCTAAACAAAAGCTTGCAACACCATTACAATTAGCACCAAATTTTGACTCACTTTTCATCAACTTTTGACTCTAAAATACAGAAAAAAAAAAGTTGAATAATCGACAAAATTAATTTGAGCAATAAAATCAGTCAATCGCCCCTTATATTTAATAAACTACTTAGTCTATTTCTAGCATACACATATTTGGCTCATTAATCAATATGCTACCACTTCTTGAAATTTTGCATATTTTGTTACAAATGATATTGTACATAAGAACCAATATATCACCACCACAAAATTTCTTCATAAACTATCCACCTTAATAAAAAAAAATTAAAAACCTAACGAACTCACATAAAGTGGAATTTTATATATAATGTTTTTTTTAAAAAAAAAAGGGCCTTAAAAGCTGCAGTGGAGAAGTAGAAAGCAGTTCATTCAACTCTTAGGGAGACACAAACGGATTTAGATAAGTTTAGGTTACCAATCAATTGAATACCATAAAATTTAAAATAATATTTTTAAGACAAGCAGCTTGATATGAATACAAAGTAGTTAATACTCACTTCCTAACAAGTAATAACTATTGTTTGTGTAATACTTGTATATTTTGATTATAAATAGAGATGTTAGAATGCTTTAACGGTACAAGTTATAGTTAACCCAAGCACATTCAGGTCATGTCAGCTTTGATCATAACATATCGTTTTATCAAAAGGGTTAAGCTTACCATATCGGGAACAGGTTGAAAAAATTTAAAAAATTTCAGGGATTACTTTAGTTTAGCCCCAGATTATCGAGGACAAATTGAAATCCGGCTCAGGTTAAAAGTAGGGGTGTTCAAAAAATACCAAAAACCGAAAAATCGTACCGAAAAACCGGTCAAAATGGGCGGTAGCCATGCCCAAAGAATATGGATTAAACGATTCGTTTACCAAACTAATAAAAATTATGGTTAAACGGTACAATTATGATTTTTTTTATAAAACGGTTGACCGAAAAATCGAATATATTGATTTTATTAAATTCTTTGTTCAATTTTATAATAATTAGATTAATTAATTATTTGTTTTTACTAAATGCATTAGTATGTTAAACAGTTAGTGATAGGCGTGTCACGCACCTAACAAAAATAAATAACCTAACTAATCCTCCTAAAACTGTAGTAGGGTAAGTCAGGGTCGATCCCACAGAAAGAAAGTTGTTCTATGATTAGCCCTTAAATAATGGTAAGACTAAAGGAGATTAATATCAAGAATAATGGTGGAATAAACTATACTAATCAATATCAAAATAAAAGACTCTATAGTTAAGTATCCTCACTAGCATGAATGAACACAATAATAATTCCTACCCTAAACTAATTAATTAAATGTTCACAAGGAAAAGTACACCCTATAAAATACCATAAACCCCTCCCGAGTATCTATGGCTTCCCTAATATGCACTCAAGCCTACTCCCGTAGAATCATGCAAATTAAAGACATTAAACGCGACACTCTAACTTCCTAACAATCCATTCTACCTACTCGCGTGGAGAACTTCATGTCCTTAATTGAAATATTCAAATCCGTCAAAACCCAACTCCCGTTGTGATTAAGACAATGGAATCATAACAATACTAGTTATCCCTAATCTAGTATTGGAATATGCACAATCAATTAAGCAATTAATTTGGGAATTTAAAGGTATAATCATGAATTAATTCACACTAGGGTTCAACTTAACCATAGATTATAAAACTATGAAAACATAATTGAAATGAATAAATATAGAAGAATAATAAAACATCATAATAGAAAACAAGGAGAAGAGAAGAAGAAAAGAGATACTTGAATTAATGGAAGAAAGGTGGAGTCTTGAAGAACAATGAAGATCTACAAGTTTCTCTCTCTAACTTCTCTCTCTAAAAACCCTAAGTATAAACTAATAATGATGATATAATATCTAAGCTGCTCAAAATAATGTTTTTAGTCCTATTTATAAGCTAAGATTAATATAAAAAACATAAGTTAGGTCACGCGGAAGATACGACATTACAGCAGGTTGCACGGGCAAGCAACTATGCGCACGGGCGTGCAGGGTCGTCCACGGTCGAGCGAAATCTCGCTTGGTCGTGCGAGTAAGGCAGAACCATTCGTGGCTTTTGATTGCAGGTTGCACGGTCGAGCATAAATCCGCACGGGCGTGCGGGTGAGGCAGTGGCTTCAGCTCAACTTTGAACAGCTATAACTTTTGATACAGAGCTTTGTTTTGCACATGTAATATATCGTTGGAAAGCTCTTGAAGTCTAGATTCTAACCCAGTTAGAATTATCTCATTATCATTCTTTGGTCAAAAGTTATGGGTAAAATGGTGCAGAGGTGTCATATTTCGCACAAGTACACAAAGTTGTGTGTATCTTCTTCACTTCCAATCCGTTTTGGGTACATGATATATCGTTTTGAAGGTCATCCAACTGCCTTAATCATCATATCCTCAAATAGGAGTCCAAAGTACCTGAGATTACATCAAAAGACCAAATAACCCGTGAAAGCATCGTAGCTTATAAAAAGGGACCTAAATATGCATAAATGCAATGTAAATGCTATAATGCTACATGAAAATGCACCCTAATATGCAACTAAATGATGTTAGAATATACACTTATCAGTTAGTAAGTAATTTCTCTATAAAAAAAAAGTCAATATACTAACTACTAAAGCTAAAGTCCCAAAACTTGTGGAGTATGTGTATTATATTAAAATTGTGTTAAACTTTCATGTTGGCAATAAACTTGTGGAGTAGTAATGTAGTATGATTTTTATGTTGAGAAAAGTGAAAATCTAATATATAAATTAAGTAAAATAAATTAATAAAATTTAGAGTAACGGTTAATGGTTAACCGGGAAATCATACCGAAGAACAGGTTAAACATCGACGATAACGGTTACGGTTAACAAAAAATAGCGAACCAAAGCTTCCGGTTACCGAACCGAAATGTCGTTTTGAAACGGTTAACCACCCATGAACACTCCTAGTTAAAACTGATAAAGTAATAAAAAATGTGACTGACGTGTTATTTACTTTTTGTTAACTTTGTCTCTCTCTGCCTTCTCTAGGGGTGCTAATGAGCCAGGGTGGCTCGCAAACTGTTCAAGCTCGGCTCGGTCAAAGCTCAGCTCGAGAGGGCACAACTCGAGTTCGGGATCGGCTCACAACCTTAACGAGTCGAGCCTGAGCCTAGTGGAGTTCGGCTCGAAAGCTCGCAAACATGTTCGTAAAATTTTAAAGTACAAATTTTAAACATTGATTTTTAACCCAACTTGGATTTTCAAAACATAATGCCCAATTTCAAGCCCATTTCAAAAATATAAACCAATTTAAAAGTTTCAGCCCAATTAAAACATTCAAACTAAGGGTTTTCTTTTCAGCCCAATTGAAACATACAAATTACAAACTAAGAAAGAAAGAGTGAATGAGGTAAAATTTTCTTAATAGCCGTTCAACTGTTCAAGGGTTTTCGAAGAACCCTAAATCCCCAATCTCCAGTAGTCCAGTTGGATGCTCAGCTTCGTGGTTTATCTCGGCGAGCTGGGTGGTTTATCTCGGCGGCGACTAGCGTGGTTTGTCTCGACGGCGGGCAGCATCGTCTTCGGCGGCGAGGATGACAGTTAATGTTTATATTTTTCGTTATTTTTAGTTTTCTTTTTCGATTTATCTGAATTTTCGAGCAGGATGACATGTTTTCTTTTTCGATTTTGGCTCGCATCTTATTGAATTCGATGTTTTTATGTGCTAGATAATTCTTCTATTTAGTTTGAGTTTACTGATTTTGTGCGTTACTATATGTTGAATTTCTCGATTTCGCCATACATTCTTCGAGCCTTTTTTTATGTTTTTCGAGCGGGTGTGCTGAAATGTACAGGAAACATTCTCGAGCTTTTTCGAGCCGAACAGTTCGCAAACTTTCTCGAGCGGAGCCGGAGATTTTTTTTTTCGAGCTCGAGCCGAGCCCGGATTTTCGAGCTCGAGCTGAGCTCGGTCACTCCCATTCTCGAGCCGAGCCGAGCCTGGCCATGTTCGGTCTCAGCTCGGCTCGTTAACACCCCTAGCCTTCTCTCTAATCCCCCCATTTTCTTAAATATTCTCATAATATAAATTGTTGCTCAGCACTCAGCACCACGTGTTAGAAAATGTTACGCCCTATTTATGTCTTGATTTTCTCCTAATATTTTAGGCTAAATAATATATTATTGTATTCTAGTATTAACATAATAGTGAGTTTGGATATTATAATTTCATTTAAAAATCCTGGATTGAGTCAATTCATGTATTTGGATGATTAAGAGTGCACATTATGAAATTGACTCAAATTATTGGTTAAATTAAAAGTGCACATTACATAAGGAATCTGAAATTACAAATCAAATCATGTCATTTGAAATTCTCAAGTTTAAAGCTAATTGGCTTGCACAATTATCCTGTCCCCTCATTTACTCTGATACATCAAATCTCTATCTTTTTCTCTCACCTCTCCATTATCTCTCTTCAATTCTCTCGTCGTCTTATCTCCTCTGTATTGATGATAAAAACATAATAGTATTTCATAATAAGGGAAACATTAATATATAGATATTATATGTTAGTATTTCATGATCTTTTTATAATAATGTAGTAATTCATGTATGAGACTTGCATATACTTTCTCTGTTTTTTTAATTGCACTATTTTGTTTTCATGTTTGTCGAGATGCTTATTTGAACATCAATATCTCTATTTGTGTACAAGTAAAAATTATAAAAATTTGATATTTAGAATCCTTGCATTGAAACGATTCTGACGAGACCTCACTTTACTATGTTTTTTCTTATATAATGATGCAAGATAGCTTAATTAAGTTGGTTGATGAATAGTGGCAAATACGAAATGGTGCAATTAAAAAAACAGAGCAAGTATAAGAGAGGACACACACACATATAGAGAGAGTGTGTCGACATCCAATGAGAATGATCTTAAAAAGAGAAGGGAAGGATTTATGTGCATATTTTTTGTACATAAACGTGAATTCTCTCAAAAGATCTAACGACTTAGATGCAGGCTTAGATGAAGGACTCATATTTGCCCAAACCCTAGCTACAGTAAATTTCAGGAATTTATCATTTAAATCACTGAACTAGAGGTGATCAATATGGGCCCAACTCGGCTCGACAATGGGCGGGTTTTGGGCACGAATTTTCGGTCCGTCATCGGGCCCAACCCGGTTTTTTTGGGAAAAACCGGGCAACGGGCAACATAAATATGAAAAACTAGGCTAATTTGTGGCACCGCCTGAAAAGACCGCATGGACCGGCCCGAATTAACGGATTTTGGTGCGGGAATTTCGGCTCGAGGCTTTGGCTCGAAACGGATCACTTTTTTTGGTCAAACCCGACCCGGCCCATGATCCTCTGAACGGTAACGCGTCTCACATGTTAAGGGTAGTAGATATATTTTTTTTGTGTTTGCTCGTGCTGACTCTGTTTTGTAATGTTATTATGAGTAGTGCACGCATATATAAAAAGTAGGGTGTAGAAAAATTCTGCTTTTTGAAAAGAATTCAATCAGAAAGCATTACTTCCAAGTCACATGTCATTATTCATTAATCTGAATAGTTGTAAATTGTAATATCAATTCTTTCCTTGTTTTGAACATTACAAACGACAGGCATGATTTGAAATCTGAAAAGCACATTAAATTTGCACCACAAATTAATCCAAATTATTTTCGCTTTCAAAAGGTTGGTGTTGTGGTTAATCGCCTAACTAACACTAACGAGGGCCTAAACCACACTTGGTACTTGGTACTTGATAGTCGATATTCATGCATGAACCATCCAAGACGAAAAATTCAACATCAATTGCAACTAACTCTTATGTCTAGCGATAGATAGGCCTAAATCAAATAATCAATGCTCTTCAATTATTGGATCATTCAATTACTAATACATGAGCGAGGAAAAACAGAATGTGTGGCAAATTTCTCATTAAACTTTCACCAACTATAAAGATTTAATTCCAATTACAATTTTCGGTGAAATTCTCTTCGGAAAACGTGACATAACACACTACGACATTTAGTTAGTTTTGTAGATATTGTGGAGGTTTAATTGTCTAATTATTTTAAGATTGTCAAAGTGTGTCATGTCATCGTGTTTTGTGAGAATTTTACAGAGTATCATTCACTGAAAGTAATAGTGTCTGATTGTTATATTGAGATAATAAGATAGGAATTACTTCTATAATTAATTAAAATCAAGGGGGAAAATTTGCTACATTCGCCTAGGAGAAGCTAACAAAAACAAAAAAAGAATTTGAATTTTTATACCTATAAATTTTAAGCCCAAAAACTTTCTCGTGATTTAAAATGAAAGTCTTATCCACTTAGTTTATGTGATGTAGATCCCTTTTTTAATTAACTTTTTCCCTATCACACATTCACACTCTTTCCAGATTTCATGCATGTGTCCACATGTCATACGACCCTCTATTACAAAATCAATTTCTTTTTTTGTTATATCTTTCCGCTTTTAGTGAACTACCCTTCTAAACTCCAAGTATAAAATCAAAAATATATATTCCACAATTTCGTATATTCATAGTGTACTATTTTTCTTTATTGGTTATCATTGTATTATTACTATGGCACACCAATCAACTAACAAAACAATGACATATGGGACATAAAATTTGAGTTATATAATATATATACATGTCTAAATTACTTTTTGACAAAAACATTCGAGAATGGAGGAAGAATTTTGAAAATACCCATCACATTCCCTAATTTCTAGATCGTCCACAGTTGAATTCGATTCATTCCCCGTTATGTGTAAGGGCCTGTTCTCCCCAGCTTATTTTCAGTTCAGTTCAGTTAAATTCAGTTCAGTTCAGTTCAATTCCTAAATTTATTCATTACTATTAGTTATAATTTAATTCAGTTCAGTTCAGTTGTTTTATGCCGAAGAGAACAGGCCCTAAGCCATCGCAAAGTGTTTCGGACGGCTGATAAAAAAGCCTAATATTCTCCACCTTTCTTTTTCCCTCTTTAGAGATAAAAATTAATAAAGGATATAGTTTTTAATAAGATATGCATGTATAAGTCAAGTCCGCAATTCAAGTTTTCAATGGGATGAAAACGAAATCGACGTGAGTTAGCTAGATGTCGCATACATCGATCTCTGTCCTTTTTTTTTTTTTTTTTGATAAGGAGAGAAAACTTAGGAAGACCCTTCAATCAGGGGGCCAACCTAAAACATCCTTGCGGACGAAAAGAGAAAAATCAATATCATAAGGAGGATAATTATAGACGAGATCCGAGAGAGAGTGCCCACGATACGCCATTAAGTCCGATGTCTTGTTTGCTTCCCGAAAACAATGCTGAACCTGAAAAATATCAAATTTAAGCAAATTAGCATTGACATCTAAAATGATATTATTAATTTCCCAAGGGACTTTCCAGATATTCTTAACAGCATTAATAACAGCGAGATTATCGCCTTCAATCTCTAGCTTAGAGATATTAAGCGACAAAGCCGCAATAATGCCTTCCTTGAGACCCCAAGCTTCAGCTTGCAGGATGGAAATGTTAGGACCAAGTGAACGGGCTCCAGCCATAAGAGCATCACCTGAAGAGTCCCGGATCACAAAGCCTAGCGCAGCATTACCGTTATTTAATTTGGAGCCATCAAAATTAAGTTTGCAGAAACCAGGAGCAGGGGGGGACCAGGCCGAACCAGGACCTGTGCGAGGTTTATTATTCTTGGTTTTTTCAGCTAGATTAGGCTTAGAGCCCATTTCTTCCGAAGAAAGAGCTTTGGACCACGAGGAAGCAAATTTACTAATAATAAAACTTGCCTTCCTGGAGGAAACCACTTCATCATTAAAAACAAGCTTATTCCTGAAAAACCACACAAACCACCAAACAAAGGAAAAATGCGAAATTTCTAATTTAGACGACAGCGAGAGACAAGCTTCTAGAACAGAACGGAAAGAAGTAAGATCTATATTTGCTAAACAAGAAGGGGGGCTTGGCCAATCAAACGAGGCCTTTAGATGGGAAAAGATATCTAAAGTGAAAGGGCAGGCAAAACAAAGATGGCCTGTAGATTCACCTGCATTATTACAGAACACACATTGTTGCGGCAAATAAATATGACTTTTTTCAAGACGCAATTTAGACGGGATACCATCATTACAAGCTTTCCAAAGAAAGTGTTTAATTTTCGGAGGAATATTAAGCTTCCAAATCCAGTTATACTCAACTTTTTCTAAAGAGGAGGGAAGAATCCCTTGAGCAAGAAGAGCCCCACTTTTAACCGAGTACTCACCATCAGCTGTAAGGCCCCAGATGAGATTATCTGGTTGGGACTCAGAGGGGATATAAATAGAACAAATCTGCGAAACAATATGAGGGGGGACCAAGGAAAGAAGCATCCGAGAGTCCCATTGCCCAGAAGGCAGCATACATCTATTGACAGTCAGATTTTCAGAACCAAGGATAGGAGTAATGATAGATTTTAGAGAATATTGGAAAACCCAATTATCCATCCAGAAGTTAATACTTTTACCATCACCAATCTGCCAACGTAAACCTTTTTTAAAAATATCACGTAAACTTAGGAGGTTACGCCATTGCCAAGAAGCCGATTTAGAAGCTTTAACAGAAAAAATACTATTATTTTTTATGTACCTTTTTCTAACTAATTTGACCCACAAATTATTATCATTCTTAACAATCCTCCACAAGAGCTTCATTTGAAGAGCTTGGTTGTTAGCTTCAGCTTTACGAAAACCTAATCCACCCGCCGATTTTGGTTTGCAAATTCGATCCCAACCAATAAGGTTAGGGGATTTATTAGTGGTTTCCTTATTCCAAAAGAAATTTCTATATGTTCTATCCAGATTCACCAGAATAGATTTAGGCAATAGAAAACTTTGCATTTGATAACTAGCCTTAGCAAAGAAGATTTGATTGGAGAAGAACCGACCTACCCGCTGGGAAAGAGCATTGGCTTTCCATTTAGGGAGTTGGCTAGTCGTTTTACTTACCACGTAGCTAAAGGTTTCTTTTGTCACCTTAGAATGAATAATAGGGCAACCCAAATAGTCCCCTAGATCATTAGTTTCCCGCATTTGAAGGATAGAGGCAAAATCACATTTTTCGCCTCTCGAGATATTAGCAGTACATTGGAAAGAAGATTTATGATAATTGACTAGTTGACCAGACATCGAACAATACTTATCCAGAATTTGACGGATGATCAGACAACTATAATTAGTGGCTTTAGCAAAAATCATTGTGTCATCTGCAAAGGTAAGAAAAGGAACTCGCATACCTGTTTTACCAATGGGAACTCCAATTGGTTTAGTAGGGCCTGAAGCAGCTGAAGAAAGTAATCTAGCGAGAAGCTCAGCACACAAAATAAATAAATAAGGAGACAGAGGGTCACCTTGTCTAATCCCTCTAGAGGAGGAGAATTTATCACCTGGAAGCCCATTTACTAAGACTGAAAAGGATGAAGAAGAAACACATTCCTTGATCCAACCAATCCATTGCGGACAAAAACCTAATTTATCAAGAGTGGAAAAAATATAATTCCACTCTAATCTATCATAAGCTTTCTCCATATCCAGTTTGATGGCTATCCAACCATTAGAACCTGATTTGGTTTTAAAAGATTGAAAGATTTCATGGGCAATAAGAATATTATCCTGAATTAACCTATCAGGAATGAAAACACCTTGTAAGGGATGGATAATCTGACCCATGACTTCCTTTAATCTATTAGAGATGATTTTTGAGATTATTTTATAAATGGTTGAACAGAGGCTAATGGGTCGGAAGTGGTTGGCAGAGGAAGGATTATCAATTTTAGGAATTAGGGCCAAAAAAGTATGATTTATTTCTTTAAGGATTTTTCCAGAGTGGAAAAAGGCTTGAACTGCTCTTATTACACTATTACCTACTAGGGTCCAATATTTTTGAAAAAAGAACGGGGGAAAACCATCTGGCCCTGGGGATTTATCAGGGGCTAGATCAAAAGCAGCAGTTTTAATTTCGTCTCTAGAAACTGACGAAGTTAGGAAAACATTATTTTCATCAGAGATGATGTTATCCAAAAGAGAAAAATCATAGTCAGGATGAAAATAAATTGAACTATCAGAGGAGAATCTAGCTTTGAAAGCATTAGTCAATTCTTGAGAGATAGCATCGGGCTTGGTGATTACTTCACCTGTTGAAGAAACAATTTCTTTAATTTGATTTCTATTACGTCTAATGGATGCATGAGTATGATAGTAAGATGAGTTAGAATCTCCCAAGAGAAGATAATCAGTTTTACTCTTCTGTTTCCAAAATTCGTTGCTAAAAGTTAATAAGCTGGAACGTTTTTTAAGAAACAGATCTTGTTTAGTTTGATAGGTAAGATTAGAAGGATCAGCTAGAAGGGAAGATTGTATCTCCTGCAAAAGTTCGTCAACTTTCCTTAATTGGCGAAAAATGTTGCCAAATTGAGACTTGTTCCAATTCTTGGACTTATCTTTTAATAACTTACACTTTTTAACTAGTCTAAACATATGTGAACCATCAAAATGGGTGCACCAAGTTTTCTTTACAAGGGTGTCATAATCTTTTCTAAGGCACCACATTTTTTCAAATCGAAAAGGAGGAGCCTTTGAATTATTAGAAGGGAGATAATTAAGGACAATTTGACAATGGTCTGACGAAGTGAAGACATGGTGAATTAGTCTAGCTTGTGGGAATAAAGAAATCCACAAAGTTGATGCTAGACCTCTATCAAGTCTTTCATGAATATTGTTATCACCCGATTTTTTTTTCCTCCATGTGAACCCAGGGCCTGAAAATGGCAGCTCTACACAAGGGAGACTACTCAAAATATTATTCATGGTAATGAATCTAGAAGCAGATACAGTAGCACCCCCTTTTTTATCATTTGCGTTTGAAATTTCATTAAAATCCCCTAACATTACATAAGGGAGTTGAAGAGAAAGGGCATAAGTAATGAGTTCAGACCAAAATTCTTCCTTGAATTCTTTCTTAGCAGGTGCATAAATGAAAATGGCAACATAGCTAATATTAGAACTTGCAATATGAATCAAACAAGATATAAATCTAGCAGCTTTATGTATAATAGAGAGACTGAATGGTTGGATACTACAAGTTTTCCACATTAACCATAATCCACCAGAATAGCCTATAGTTGGAATAAAGTCAAAAGCGTGGAAACCACACTGATTAATCATAGCTTGGGAGGGGGGGGATTGTGATTTAACTTCACAAAGCATCAAAATTCTAACATTGTTATGCAGACAAAAATCCCGAGTTTCTACCATCGATCTCTGTCCTTGATTGGGCACAACCGCATAAGGCAGCTAGCTCAACAATCAACATGCATCATGTACTCAAAAGTTAAGATTAAGATCTTAACATGCATATTCATTAAAGAGTATATGCGGTAATTAAATCTCCCTTGAGAGAAGGAGACCTCACTGCTATAGTGCTATTGCCTATTTGTACCCATTAAAAGAAAACAAGAAACCATTTCGATTATATGTTGTTTGGTATAGTCGTGTATAGGGACATATCTATGGTTTCCGATTTTATGCACGAAGATGCATCATGCATGAGAGCAATTATTTTCACCTAATTATTACTATTTCCATTCCTCAATCTTATAGTAACACATTATTTACCCTTCTCAATGTCAAACTTAAAGATATTTCCTTTTAATAGTGAAATCTTATCTCTAATAAGGATAATAATTATTGTTAATTTATTACCATTATTATCATTGTTGGAAAACAATCACAATGTGTTAGCATGTAGCAGGAGGAAGAGAACAAGGAAGGAGAAGAAAAGAACGTGAAGATTGAGCACATCAAGCAGGGGAGACGCCAGGCAGAAGCTTGTGCCCGGGTCGGGCACTTCGGGCAAAACTGGGGTTTTGTCAGTTTCCAGTGCCCGGGTCGCGCACTTCGACGGAATGCGCGATCTTGCTTGCTTGCGAAGTCGATCTTGTTTATTTTCTTGTTTATTTTGTTTCCTTGTTTATCTTTTACGTATTTGTTATTTTATTCCTATTTACTAGAGGTGGATGTATTTAGGAAATAAGATAGAATTTTGGTAACTAATCTTTTAAGGAATTAGACTTGGAGATCAAGTTCTTCTCCTAAACGATTCAGGGTTGTTTAGTATAAATAGGGGAGTCTTTTAGGCTAAACAAGAGGAGAATAACTGAGAGGGATTGTATGATTGTTGTGAGGTTGAATACAATTAATACAATACATTATTCTTGAGGGGAGGAAATTCAAATTTCCTCATTAAACACTTGTCTATATTCTCTATAATTTCTTGCTATACTTTGCATTGCAATTCTATTTTGTGAGGAGAGTCTTATACTTTTGTGAGCAACGATTCTGGTAACCTTTAGCCCACGCTTCCGTTTCAACAATTGGTATCAAGAGCTTTTGGTTAGTTTCGTGCAATGGAAGATTTTAAGGCTAAATACAAAGTAGATTTGTTTGATGGGAAAACGAATTATTCACTGTGGCAAAGTACAATCAAGGATGTTCTTGTTCATCAAGGTCTCCACAAAACCTTGAAGGACAAGAAACCGGATGAGGTGGATAAACACAAGTGGGAGGATATGCAACTTCGAGCTACTAGCACGATTCGATTATCCCTTGCGCCGGAAATCAAGTACAACGTGTTGGATGAAACAAATCCAAAAGATTTGTGGGACAAATTGACGAAGATGTATGCGTCAAAGTCTTTGGCTAACAAGTTACTCTTGAAAAAGGATCTTTACGCTCTTGAGATGGAGGATGGGACATCTCTACAAGATCATCTAAACAAGTTCAATGGCTTGATCACCCAATTGGCAAGTATGGATGTGAAGATTGAGGAGGAGGACAAGGTAATACTCTTGTTGGCGTCTCTTCCCAAGAAGTATAACCCGGTAATTACAAGTTTGCTTGTTGGGAAGACAACTATTGCTTTGGACGATACTGTGGTGGCCCTAATCGAGGCGGAGAGATTCATGAGTCAAGGAGGATCGTCAAGCTATGAAGGAGCGGGGTTAGTAGCCGAAGGAAGCAAGAGGAAGGGCAAGAAGAAGGCAAACAACCTCAACATCAAGTGTTGGGTACTTGTGAGGAGGATGGACACATTCAAACGAAGTGTTCTAAGTACAAAGAAGACTTGAGAGCTTTGAAGAATGTGAGAGGTGGTGAGGCTTCTATTGCTATTAATGAGGCGGATATGTGTCTCATGGTGGAAGAATCAAAAGGTCATGAGGAGGAATGGATCTTAGATTCGGGATGTTCTCAACACATGTGTTCTAGGAAAGAGTGGTTTAGTTCCTATGAGCATGTTGATGGGTTACATGTCTCTTTGCCTAGTGGAGAGGAGGTGAAGATTGAGGGGGTCGGTGTTGTGGAGATCAAGCTCCAAAACGATCAAGTTGCAACTTTAGCCGAGGTTAGACATGTCCCAAGGCTACGGAGGAATCTAATTTCTTTAGGGAGGTTGGATAAGTTGGGGTATGAGGTTCATATGCGAATTGGACTTCTAATGGTTACCAATGAGGAGGTGGTGATCATGCATGGTAAGAGGAATAAGCAAAACCTTTTCATAATGGAGCATGGAGGGATTTTAGCTCAAGGGGAGACGTGTAACACATTGAGCTTGAGGGGAGAATTGTTGGAAAACAATCACAATGTGTTAGCATGTAGCAGGAGGAAGAGAACAAGGAAGGAGAAGAAAAGAACGTGAAGATTGAGCACAGCAAGCAGGGGAGACGCCAGGCAGAAGCTTGTGCCCGGGTCGGGCACTAGAAGTGCCCGGGTCGAGCACTAGGAGTGCCCGGGTCGAGCACTTCGGGCAAAACTGGGGTTTTGTCAGTTTCCAGTGCCCGGGTCGCGCACCTAAAGTGCCCGGGTCGCGCACTTCGACGGAATGCGCGATCTTGCTTGCTTGCGAAGTCGATCTTGTTTATTTTCTTGTTTATTTTGTTTCCTTGTTTATCTTTTACGTATTTGTTATTTTATTCCTATTTACTAGAGGTGGATGTATTTAGGAAATAAGATAGAATTTTGGTAACTAATCTTTTAAGGAATTAGACTTGGAGATCAAGTTCTTCTCCTAAAAGATTTAGGGTTGTTTAGTATAAATAGGGGAGTCTTTTAGGCTAAACAAGAGGAGAATAACTGAGAGGGATTGTATGATTGTTGTGAGGTTGAATACAATTAATACAATACATTATTCTTGAGGGGAGGAAATTCAAATTTCCTCATTAAACACTTGTCTATATTCTCTATAATTTCTTGCTATACTTTGCATTGCAATTCTATTTTGTGAGGAGAGTCTTATACTTTTGTGAGCAACGATTCTGGTAACCTTTAGCCCACGCTTCCGTTTCAACAATCATGATCATCTACGTGATACTATTTCCTTCCCTTCGCATTATATGAGCGAAACATGGCTCTTACAAACCAAAAGAAGTTTTTGTATTAGTAGCAAACTCAAATTGAAAAATTATATAATGGGATAGTACAGTTTGTTTATTCTAATTGTGTGCATATAATGAGTAACATAGACGGAAATTTGACCTCAATTCGGAGGGAGAACTATACCTTTATGTGTCCTATTAGAAGGAAAATCTAGTAGGAAAACTCCTTCAAATTAGATTTTTTTTCTTGTATCTTTTATAAAATCGAATTATGTTTTGTGTTTCGAATCTAATTTCCAGATTATAAATACAACTCTATATTACTTTGTCAACTAAATTATTCGACTTTTACAACAATATTTGTAATAGGAGTATGTAATAGGAGTATGTAGTATTAAATTGGGGGTAATAGTCAGGGGCGGATCCAGCGTGGGTTCAACTGAACCCACAAAAATCTGGAGAAAAAAAGAAGAAAATTGACGAAAAATCGGAAACTATACATTAGTTATAAGTTTTTTGCACCGCGTTATAGTTTTTGGTGTCTGGTTCAGTGGTTTGCTTCTGCAAATATTCAGCTCTTTGTCCCGCTGACGCGGGTTCAAATACTTGTGGAATGCTTTTGTTTACTTTTTTCCTTCTCTCTTTTGTTTTGTTTTCTTTGAAATGTCAATATCTTAATTAAGTTGTTAGCTGATTTTTTCATATTTTGTTTTATTTTGTTTTCATTCTATACAACATTACCTTTTTGTTCCTTTTTTGATTTAGATAGAGATCAACTTTATAATTTTGTTTTGCTCTCATTTAGTTTTAAGTTTTATGGAGCATTTTGTTCATTTCTTTTTTAGGGAAAATTTCCCAAATAATCTCAAGTTTTACCCATCATCTTATAATAATCTCAATTTTTCTTTATTTTGAAAAACAACGAAACTTGAGTGCTATCTGATCGAAATAATATGAACTCTTCAATTACCTATATACAATGTACCCAAAATGTATCAGTGACGGCTAAAAGTAAAATAAGAGTTTGGATTACTACGAGTATCATCCCAAAATGAGAAAATATATATGGGATTATTCGTATCAAATTTCCCTTTCTTAATCCCCTAAAAAAAAAACTACTTTTTTTAATTGTTTTTAAAATCCAAACTAATGTTTAACTGTGATTGTATATATTACTTTTGAACTTTTTGCCTTCCAATTTTCAAATTTGTAAATAGTTAATATCTAGCTACTTGGATTTATATTTCTTCCAAAAAATTAAGGATACAATTGTCCTATTGTACATCTGTATTTTTGAATGCTTAAATATGTACTACATAATTGCTAATGCGTAAACAACTTTAATTTTATTTCTCTTGAGTTCTTAAAGAGGGCTCCGAACCCACGTGCGTCACATCCTGGATCCGCCACTGGGTAATACTTTTATTTTCTGAAGGGTAAGATGAAAGATGGGGCGGAATTAAAGATCACTGATCTTCAACCTGTAATTTCTAGTATTTCACTTGGGGATAGTACTTATGTGAGCTGCAGCATGCTGCATTGCTGTCTCATGAGTCATGCATGCAGGCGTAGACACACAATTATGACGCATACGTGATACTACACTGAGCTCACACTATAGCCAATTATTCACTTGCTGTTCTGTTTAACTAATGACGTGAACCACCCACAGGAAAACAGCAAGTTATATGATGTACTATACTATATTGATTACTATTGAACGTTTATGATCTAATTATATACGCTGGTTATAATTTACGAAACATACAAGATTGAGACAGCGGGACCGTGGCATCGCTTGTAATTTGCTTTGCAATTCAGACTCATTGGAAGTGAGATAGGTATATAATAGCGGAAACCACACCCCTTAAAAGCCCCTAATGGCCAGGGTCTGATCTCAAGACATTTATGATTATCATGCTGTACCTTTATCACGAGGTTAAACCTTATTCGTGTTTAAAGGATCCTCTTACCAAACCAAAAAGCTTGCCATAAATGTACCGACTTATCAATACAGAGAGATAAGGAGAGTGATTAGTGATAATGATAAATCTGAGAAGACTACTAGACTAGTAGTACAATTTGTAATACACTGCTAAAAGTTTTAAACTTTACCGGTAATACCGGTAAAAGTAGCTTTCTTTAACTGAAGAAATTTTGTCTTTCTGACTTTTAGAAGTGTGAAAAGTCAGAGGAAGACGTTTTTTGAGGGTAAGATGTGGTTAGTTATCCACCCTCCACCTGCCCATTTGCCGATATTTGTTGTCAAGTTAATAGTTATCGTTACATCACTTATCTCTAATGTTAAACAGACAAACGCCTTGCAAATTGCAATCTTTTGCTTTCATTGTTGAAAACATAATGTGACAATTAAATTTTCTATATGATATGTCCATAAATTATATTCATAGTAGTCCCTTTATTCCTTTGAGAAGACAGTGCTATCATAGACGCATTGATTCTTCTAATAAGATAGATTGTTGTTTCACTCATGAAGTATGTCATCTTTGATTAAAGGTTTATGTGAATATTAGTATTATTCGTTCCCTCCTTGTTTCTATTGTTCGTCTATTGTCGTTTTTTGAGTCTGCAAGAAAAATTTTAATTATTAATTCCTACTATTACGTATTTGTAAAAATAAGCTGTCCGTGGAAAGATATAAATATATACTAAACTGAATTCAATAAGATTTTATATGATTATTTTTTTTATAATTATAATCTTAACTCTATAACCGAAACATTAATCATAAAAAACAAAAGAGTGTCACTCGTACGTATACTTTGTAGAGCTTTTGCTTCGGTGTTCGGTATTAACATACACAAATTATTTTTGCTTGGTATCACACCAATGCTGACCCCCTAATTATAAGTTCTAGTTAATAGTATCAATAGTGTATATAAGTGACAGAAAGAGCATTAATAGTGTATTTTTATACATAAGTTTTGCATTTGACAAATATAATGATCAAGCAACAAGTTTTTATTTTTTTTATACATAAAAAGAAGTTAGGACTCCCAAGGAGTAAATGACCAAGCAACATCTATACTAATATATTAAAAGATGTTCCTCAACAAGGAACTGTGCCACGTGGCGCTCTCCCTTAGAGTTTTGACTTCATGAACTCCACATACAATTAAAAAAAATTAGATTATGCATGGTATAAGATTCGATCCCATGACCTTAAGCTTGTGTACTAATGTCTTAACCACTAAACTAAGTAATATTTGGTGTTATAATTTCAATGTAAAATACTAATAAATGAAATATATAAGTACCCGGGGCATAGCCCGGACCTAAAAACTAGTTGCTAATTAAGACGTAGTATAAAATATAACGCAACACAAACCTCACTAGTTACCACTTAATCACCAGCCAGTATAAAGTATTGGCCAGCTTCGTTTGTTAAGCGGCTACCTTATAATCAAAACTTGATGCGATGTTTACTGTTCAAGCTAGTAAGCAAAGTCATTTGTCCTACTCCTACATTGATTCATTGATGAATATGAGTCTTACCTGCTTTAATTTCAATCTCTCATATTACCCCCAAATTAAATTCATTGATGAATATGCGAAAATTATAAGTTAATAAATGCATAACAATTATGCACATAACAACGAGAACATGGAGTATAAAATATGAACGTCTCTTGGATGTAATACCAAAACTAATGTAGAATACGTCATAATGTCATGCCTTCAACAAAAATGATATGGATTATACTAAATAATGGCGTGAATCTCACGTCATTTTTGTCATTATTTCATATTATTTAAGTTTTTCTTTTTACAAAAGAAGCGGTGGTTTATGAATTATTGCACCATAAATTATAGTGTAACAGTTACTCCCAAGAATTTGTAATAAAATATTGCGACGAATTCACACGTCACAAGATAACAAGGGAATATCGGCACCGCTGCTCTGCAAAGAGCATCGAACTAATTGGCATCCGGACTGAAAACAATGCTAGCTACCTACTATTTATTTATGGATTGGTCCTGCTTCCTACTCTCTTGTTTGCGTGCTAGCATCTTTTCCCAACTTCTTCCACCAACATGCTTTCCAATCAAAATTCCCATTTTAGTCTTCAGCTAGTCTTCTACTTATTAGATAATCCAAACTGTTTGGACCCCCGATCCTGGCCCAACAACGATGTTATCTGTGCCCCCTAAAAGATCCGTCTCGTATCTTTCAGGCGCCCATCGCCTGGACAAAAACAACTTTTACCATAAAAAGCGAGACAACTTTCCTACGGCATGGATGCTCCCCCAATAGGGTTTCCCTGTCCGGGAAATCCCCAACATTATAAAAAGCAAGTTCAATCAATGAACAGTATTCAATTCTCACCTAACAAAACCAGAGCATCTCTCTCTAGAACTGTTCACTTTCTCTCTCTACCTCAATCTCAACTGACTTGAGCGTCGGAGGGGCTTTCTCGGGAACACCCCCGGGCTAGGTTTCTTTGTTTTGCAGGACCTCGGTTGACAAGACTCGGGATTATACTCCAATTCGGGATTTTAACCTCTCTAAACACACTAACTCTTTTGACTAGTTTCTAGGCAGAAACAGTTTGGCGCCGTCTGGGGACACTACATCTCAAAGCTACGTACCGAGAGTAACATGGCACCCCGAAGGAAAACAACCCGAGCCTCAATACCTTCACAACCAACCCCGATTCGGTCCCAACAACACAATGTGCTGGTCGAGTCACTAGCCATTGACGATGAGGGATCTACCCCTCGTAACGAGGAACACAATGGTCCCCAGGAACAATACCATGCTGATCAAACCCCCATCACCATGGCAGACATAGAAAGAATAGCTCAGCAGTTGAATGCAAACATGCAACGCAGCTTGCAGGAGCTCATAGCGGGAATCCCCCAACTAAACCAGGGGATACCTCGAGAGTTGACCCAAGGAGAGCTGCAACCCAGGGGTGATCCAAACACTCACGTCCCTAACCGGGACGGGCAACGAGTGGGAGGGGAAAGGCCCCGACAGGACAACTCCCGTAGGACACCCAACTCGGATGCCCGCGAATCATCGAAGAGAATCGTAGGCGTCGGGTGGAGCAGACGCTCGGAACTTACTTAATGACAAAAGGAGAGCCAACCAGGAGAAGACTCGCCAGGAAAGAGCAAGCTCAATCTAGGACTCCTAGACGGGGGAGGGAAGTGTCCCCCTCGGGTCCAAGAAGACCAGGGACGGAAGGGGAAGGAGACTCGGGACCTCCACGAAACAAAAGTCCCATCTTGATCAACAGGGGGTATTGAACTTCATGACGCCCTTCGATCGGGAGATCATGGAAGTCCCTAACCCCAGTAAAGTCAAGGTCCCTCAGATTGAGCAGTACTCGGGAAATAACGACCCCGATGATCACATGGCTGCCTATGAGGCCCAGATGAGTGTACAAACAGGGTGTGAAGCAGCGTGGTGCCGTTACTTCCCGACTACCCTCAAGGGCCTAGCACTCAGTGGTTTTCGGGCTCTCCCCGGCATTATCACGAACTTTTCCGTGTTGGAAGCGTTATTCCACCAACATTTCATTGCGGGCGTCGGCACAAAAAGACAAGCATCCACCCGATGTCAATCAAGCAACAGAACATGAAAGCTCGGCCGATTACATCAAGCGCTTCAATGAGGAATCCCTCAAGATCTCCGACCTTCAAGATGGGGTAGCCTTCACCGCCTTGATGTCCGGGACTCGCCCTAAGCAAGTTCGGATGGTCCCCGGCCGAGAATGAAGTCACCACATTCACCGAGGCCATGAGTCGGCCCCGTAAATTCATTCGGGTCTCGGATATTTGCAAGCCCGTTGTGGAGAAGTCGAGGAAAAGAAAGGAAGAAACCCCCTACCGGAATCCAACAAAAGCACTAAAAAGCAACCAAAGAACTCCTCCCGAGAACTACGGATAATGGGAATGACCCCCGCTTCAACGAAAATCGGCGTGAGATCTACCTAGATCCGAAACACAAGTCGGTATTGCCCATCCCTTCCCCAATAAGGACCTCAAAGGAAAGAAGGGATCGGCGATCGTGGTGTGAATATCACCGAGAATGTGGGCACACCACTAAGGATTGTCGGGAATTGAAGAAGGCCTTGGATCACTTGGCTGATCAAGGAAAGTTGAACAGATACATCAAGCACTCTCGGGAAGAGAAAGGAAAGGAGAAGGAAGGAAAAAATGACAGTGACAACACCGACGGGTATGTCGGGGTAATAGCGGGGGCATGCCTCGGGTGGCCTAACCTGGCCGAGCCCGCAAAGCTCACTCCGCACGCAATAAAGCAACAAGTCTTGGAAATTGAGTCCACGAAGGCGGGATGCCCCCAGTTATGACGTTTGGGGGCTCCGACCGGCACTTCGCACACCCCCCATGACGACCCTCTCGTCATAGAAATGAAAATTGCCAACTCTAGGGTCAAGAGGATATTGGTCGACAAGTGGTTCTTCGCGGACATCATCACGCTAGAATGCTTACGTGTTGAAATATACCGAGAAGGACGTAACCCCGACCGGTCGGCGGCGATAGGCTTCGGGGGAGCATCCGTGTACCCCCTCGGGTTCGTAAAGTTGGCTGTGAGACTCGGGGAAAGAGGCAAGGGAAGAAGCCTACCAGTCGACTTTCTGGTAGTCGATACCCCACTTCCTTATAACGCCATCATGGGCAGGCCCACTATGAACAAGATAAAGGCGGCCATCTCGGTATACCAACTACTCTTGCAATATGAGACCGACGAGGGTCAAGTCGGGAAGATATATGGAGATCAACGAGACGGCCGGGAGTGTTACACAAACAAGTTTTAAAACACCAACTTCGAAGAAAGACCAAGGAAGAGAAAGAGGGAAGACCCCGCAGAAACCCCGACTGGCCTCGGGGTCTACCTATTAGAAAACCCAAAACTATACGAACGACCCCAACCAGTCGAAGAAGATGAAGAAGTAATGCTTGACGAAGGCCTTGGGAAAGGGGTAAGGATCGGCAAAAACCTTAGTCCCGAGGTCAGGGAAAAACTCTTATCGGGTACGTGGATGGAAGAGATTATCGGGTACCTAAAGGACGGGTTATTACCTTTGGATGAGAAAGAGGCGATAGCCTAAAAAGGAAGGTGGGGTGGTTCATCCGCGGGAGGGCCACTTGTACAAAAAATCTTATACCCACCCCCTACTCAAGTGCGTAACTCCTTTTGAAGGGAACTACATCCTCCGAGAGATTCATGAAGGAGCATGCAGCCCGCCACCAAGGGGCCCGGACTATAGCGGGAAAGCTTTAAGGGCCTGGATACTACGGCCCCTCTTTGAAGCATGACGCCGCTGAACTGGTAAAGAAATGCCCCAACTGCCAAATTCATGGGGACATCCCTCGGGCTCCTACTAACCCCTTAACCACCATTCAAGCTGTCTTACCCTTCGATAAATGGGGGATGGACCTTATAGGCCCGTTCCCAGCAGCCTCGGGGCAGAGAATGTTCCTCCTAGTAGCCATCGACTACTTCACCAAATGGGTCGAGGCCGAACCACTAGCTTCAATAACGCATACAAGCAGTACGAGAACTTCATCCGGAGGAACATCATCACCCGTTTCGGGATCCCAAGAACGCTCATATCGGACAACGGGAGACAATTCAACGGCGGGCCAACCGGGATTATTGTTCCGTATTCGGGATTCAAACACGGTTTTCAGCCGTCTCCCGACCCCAGACCAATGGCCAAGCTGAGGCAACGCAAACAAAGTGGTGCTGAATGGGATTAAGAAGTCACTGGAAGGAGCAAAAGGGTCATGGGTCGATGATCTCCCGGGTGTGCTCGGTCGGCAAGAACAACAGTGAAAGAAGCAACAGGGCAACTCACCCTTCAGCTTAGTCTATGGAAGTGACGATGTTCTTCCAGTCGAGGTCGGGATACCTTCTCCAAGGATGACCTTCTACGAGCATGACAAGAACGAAGAAGAGAAGAAAGTCGAGCTAGACCTACTACCTGAATCTCGGGGTAATGCGCTACTCAAGTCAATCCGCAACAAGCAAAGGGTACCAGGCAATTCAACCTCAGGGTGAAAGCTAGGCCAATTCATGTAGGTGATTGGGTGGTTAGGAAGGTCGAAGCCACGGGGTTGACACACACGAAAGGCAAGCTAGGGCCTAAGTGGGATGGGCCTTACAAGGTTACGGAAGTAATCAAGCCGGAACATACCGACTCGAGTCATCCGAAGGCACCCCACTGGCCCGACCTTGGAATGCTGACAATTTGAAGAAATATTACATTTAGAACTATGCCACTTGAGATTCATTTTGTAAACCACAACTCGGGGCAACCATTTATACCCTATTAGAGTTGGCGGAAGTTTGGGAACTTGGCCACACTTGAGCCTACAGTTCATTTTGTAGACCACAACTCGGGGCATCCATTTATACCCTATTAGAGATTGGCGGGATTTTGGGAACTTGGCCACACTTCGAGCCTACAGTTGAGCGAGACCCCCGTGCTTGGTTAATCCTAGCGCCACATGGCTGACTCGAGGCATCATTCAACGAACATCGGCAAAAACATTATTGTTCCGCCAACCAACCGCACTGAAAATCAAGGATCTAGCTCACTCCGATTACTTGGCGTGGGGCTAATTGTTTGGACCCCGATCCTGGTCCAACAAGGTGTTATCATGCCCACCTAAAAGATCGATCTCGTATGCTCTCAAGGGGCCCATCGCCTTAAAAAAAAACAACTTTACCATAAAAGGGAGACAACTTTCCTACGACACATGGATGCTCCCCAATAGGGTTTCCTCGTCTGGGAAATCCCCAACATTATAAAAGCAAAGCAGTCCAATCAATGAACAGTGATTCAATTCTCACCTAACAAAACCAAAGCATCTCTCCAGAACGGCTCACTTTCTCTCTACCTCAATCTCAACCCGACTTGAGCGTCGGAGGGGCTTTCCGGAACACCCCTGGCTAGGTTTCTTTGTTTTGCAGGGACCTCGGTTGACAAGACTCGGGATTATACTCCAATTCGGGATTTTAACCTCTCTAAACACACTAACTCTTTTGACTAGTTTCTAGGCAGAAACACAAACCATTTACCTTTCTTAGGGTAAGTTTATACTTCCTCTATTTTTTCTTAAATTGCACCATTTCGTTTTTAGTAGTTTTCATTAACCAATTTTATAAAGCTATCTCACATCATTATATAAGATAAAAGATAGTCAAATAAAGTTTTGTTAGATTCGTGTTAATGCAAAGATTCCAAATATCGGTTTATAATTTTTACTTATACGCAATTAGAGATATCGACATTTAAATAAAGATCTCGACAAACATAAAAAATGAAATAGAGCAAAAAGTACCTAAATTGAGATATTATTGTATTTTTTTATCTTATAGAGAATATTAAACCTATATGTAACATTCCTACGCCCCTCCCCGTACCCCTCTTCCCTCGGCTACCCTTGTAGCCTGAGAATCCCCTCCTCAAACTTTCTTCAAGTTAAACTTCGATGGTTCAGTTCGCGGTTCGGATACAACGACCAGGTATTATCATCCGTAATCATGAAGGTCACCTATTACACGTCAAAGCTTTCATTCTAGGCCACAATCTGTTCTCATTGCAGAAGCCACATCACTTCATCAACGTATCAAGTTAGCCTTACCTTTGGGTATTTAAAACATCATTATTGAAGGTGACAACCTGCTGATCATCAACGCCCTTAAGAATCTTTGGTCTACTCCATGAAAGATTGCTAATATTCTTACGATTGTAAGATCATGCTCACTCAATTTACCTCTTGCCAAATTCGTCATGTGTTGAGGAAGTTTGATCGATGCGGCTGATTGGATAGCCAATATAGGGCACCTAATGTTTTCTAGTTTCGATGTTTTCCCTTGTAATAATTATTCTCTCACTTCCATTCTTGTATCCTACACATTAGGTATTCCCCTCAAGAGAAAGATAACCTAATGTTCTTTTCTTACCTTTATTTAAAAAAATGTAACAATCCTATGTCATTAGGTATAATATGCCCAAAATATTGTTTTTTTCTAATTAAAACGATTGGCAATTGAGCCGATTTCACAAATGCTATCTCTACCAAACAATATAATCTATTTACACATTGTTGCTGTGAAATAACAAGTTTTACTTTCATCATATATCAACTTTATACAAACTTCATACTTCATTCCATATATGATTTTACATCATTACTACTATATTAGCATTCATTCCAGCTTTCATTCATTATTACTATATTAGCATATACCTACACAGTTACATGACATACATAGGCCTTTACATCAAAGATCTCCTCCCCACATATATACTTTTGTGTATACCAAAAGAAAAATAAGAACCTGTGTAATAAGGCACAAGCTCTTACCATATTTGTTGCTTCTATTGTTATGTATAAGTCTTTCCTAACTACCTATATATGTACATATACAGTACCCAAAAGACAGTACCTGATGCTGCTAGCTTTGTGTAATAATATACAGAGTGCACTCGTGCACGCGCCATCTTAACTAGTTTCGCATTACCAAGCACCAAATTGATATCACGAGGTAGCTGGCCGTGCGGTAATTATATTGCATTAGCATGCAGATTTCAGTATTGTATGAGAAGTGCTCCAAGAGGAGCTCTGTGAGGAACCCCCTTCCTGCGCTTGGCAGACCGGTATTTAGCCCCATCTAAGCCTGAACCTGAACCAGAGGATGTGGTTCTAGGTGGTGTGGATGGGGTAAAACTCTGCAGCTTCTTCTTATAATTATAGCTGTAATTATAATTATAAACAATACCCCCTTTCTCATCATAGTAATTGTTCAAGGATTCTTCTGAGTCTGAATTCGTGTGTCCTGTCTCCTCGATCCTCCTCTTCTCAGTCCAATAGTTTTTTGATGTCCCATTTATCTGTCAATAAGTTGTAATCAATTTAAATTAGTTACTGCATAATTGGAAAACATGATAGTGAATCAAGAAGAAACGGTTTTGACTAGAGATGACATTAGGCTGGTCCGACCCAAACCACATCATAATCCAGCACGAAAAGAGCATAACAAAATACGAGTACAAGGCAGGCATGGCACGACACGACACAATGTGGTACGTGACAGGCACAACTTGAGCCGTATTTTTGGATGAAAAAGCACAATACAAAAGATTACAACAAAATCACGATTCATAAGCCAACGCGTAAAAATCACTTTAGATAATTGCAATCACTAGAATAACATTGTAGCAGTTATCCGGAAAACACATCGATGATGCGATAACATTTGACCAAAAAAACAATTACTTAGTGTAGTAGGGAAAGGTCATTATCAATATGATGAAAGGGTAGCACACCAAGATTATTTATTAAAACGAATAGTCAAAAGCTTAATAGTATAAGCAACCATTTACTATAGTTAGCAAAAAGTGAGATGACCTTAACTGAATGAGACACTTGTGGTTGTGAGAAATTAGCAGATTAGAGAAGTCTAGAATGGGAAATGTGTACAACTGCCGCCTCTCCAATCAACTAAATTAACTTATGCAAACATCCAATTTAGCTTAGGTTAGCTATAGTTACATTGTTCTTTAATTTTAGTGGAAATGCAACCCCATTTGCATCTCCTACACACACATTATTCTACCCCACTTCTCTACCCATTGATTACGAAACATTCTCCAAGAACATTATCTCATTTTTTCCCCAATATTCTGGAATCCATTATCAAGTATATATGCCAATTGCCAAGCATAGTCTAAAATTTAATTCTTCAACATATAAATAATCTTAACCAAAGTTAATCAGAATATTTCTTTTTTGTGGGTTAATGAGTTCACATTGATTAATTAAGGTATTGGAATTGGATGCTATTATTGTAATGCTACTCCTCATCAAATCTAGAACAAAATCAACAAATTAATCTCATACCGGACAAAATTCGTATAATTGAAAATTATACATATTTAATTAAACAAACGGCTACCATTAAAAGGGTTGTCTAGTTCATAACAATAATCAACTAGACAACCCAGCCCACGAGAAATTTCTAATTCAATGTAAGAAATTAGAAATTTCTCGTAGCATTATATACTTCCTCCGTTCTTTTTTAATTGCAATGTAGCCAAATGGTGACGTTACAATAAGAATGGAACAGAGGAAGTATTGAATTAAGCCAAAATAAATAAATAAAAGCGAAATCGAGTAGGAAGAGATAGACAAACCTTGCAAGAAAGTGAGCAGAAGGAGAATGAATCAAGAAGACTCCGATGACAAACAAGGCAAGTGTTGGTAACGCCTTTTCCAGGACGAGGTTGTGGCCTTTGATTCAAAAAAACAATACGTGCACTATTGATAATGTAAGTTTGAATTCCAGTAATATCCACATACTTTTGTATCTCCGTTACCCTTATAACATCATGGTACGACGACCTCCTTATCTGCAACCATTAATTCCATGTTCATATATATATATACATCAATTATAAAACCCGAGTATGACTCAAGTATTACCTAGTACGAAATAAATAAAAAAGGCGAACAAGCATGACTCGGGTATTACCTAGTACGAAAATAAAAAGAAAGTACCTGAATAGCGTGGTGATCTTTGTGAGACGATAGACAAACAGAACAAAGAGCACCATTCATACAATCTAAACAATACATATTGCACTCACACTTATGAGCATCAGGGTGAGTTTTACATTGTCCAAAAAAACTAGTTTTAAGAAGTGGTTTTAACCAAATTGGCCACTTCTTTTTCTCTTCTTCTTCACTCTCTTCTATTGTTATTCTTGGTCTTGCTCCTTGTTCCATTATTCCCATCTTTCTATCTTGTTTACCTTTGTGTTTTTTTGATTTATAGTGGAGTTTTGCGTTTTGAGTTTTCTCTCTTTATTTTTTATAATAATAATAATAATTTGTGTAGAATGGAATTGGGTCTCTTTATTGCTCAATATGCGTTACTATTTGAAGATAATGATCTGACGATCATAAAACAAGATATGGGGGTATGGGATGAAGAAAGTTAAAAAACGGTGAGAGAAATGAGTTATGATGAGCTAGTTTGTGTTTTTATGAATTATCAGGTATGACGAGGAGAAAGTGGGGGAGATAAAAGAAAGAGTATTAGGAGTACTACTTTTCGTCTTATTATTAAGTGGGTCTTGTTTTTGTGTATGGGTGGGTGGAATTTCTAGTTGGTTGTTCTTATCTTCTTCCCTCCTTTTCTTTCTTCAACACCTCCCCTCTATCTTTCATTACCAATATATGTGTATGATACATCCGGATATATATTACTATTACCTCATTTTCTTAATGCATGTAACATCGGCGAATGACATATAAACTAAGGAGAAAACAATAGAGAGTGAAATATGACTCATAAGTTTAAAAAATAAAATAAAATTTTCTTTATATAGGATATATCAATATGAGAAATGTTGCAAGTATTATGGAACATTTCAAAAAGGAATATGTTGCATGTACGAAGAAACAGATGTAGTATTTTATATATTCTTTCTTACCATTATAAAGTAAGAGGATGTACCATATTTTCAATATAAGTTGAGGTATATAGTGAAGTAGTTGTTCAAATAGGGGGTGTATATAGTGGAGAGATCAAACCAGAAAAAATATTCCCTCCAATTTCTAAGATCTTCCTATATACTGTAGCCAATAGATACCAAGACAGAGAGAAGAGAAAGTGTAAAAGTCTAGGACAAAAGGTTTGGTTGTTAGAGATATATATAATTATGTGCATCCAATAAGTAAGATAAGGTAGTGCAAAATAAAACAAATTAAATTTACCAAATAAGGAATAAAGTAAACGTAAGAAGATCTATTGAAAATAAATTTAAAAAGAAAGTAGGAGAATCTTTTTAAAAATTAGGAAGAGTTAACTATATATTAAGGGAAAACCTTAACGAGTTGGGGAATAAAGAGAATTTTAACTTACCAATGGTGGGAATCAATCTCAAGACCTCTTAAATCAAGAGAGATATTTACTAGTATTAACCTAACCCTCACTCTCTCCTGAGTATCAAATATGGAGGGTGTGAAAAATTGAAAACTCGTATATGATGTAAATTTTTTTTTAAGGTAAAATGAAGGGGCTGCTTTGATAAGGAAATCCCCAATAAGCGCTCTATAAGATTTGATTCCTATACCTTAGGAATATGAGTTGGAAAGCAAAGCCACTACTCCACCACCTCAACCTGAGTATATGATGCAATTATGAGTACCTTGATTTGTGGGTACAATAGGAGAGGATAAAAAAAAAAGCACATGACCCATTCACTTACACACATACTTCATGGAAGTACACTTCACCATTCTAGACTCTAGATACTCCCAAGTCCCAACTTCTAGAATATTTTATTTTTACTTCACCATTTTGTTACTATTACGTTTTTCAAACTTTTATATCATTTAAATACTTTTATTTGACCATTTTTCACTTTTTTTAAAGGAAAAATATAGTCACATCAAAGCATTGCTAGATTTATGCTCATTATATACTTTTAAAATATTAATTGTATAAAAATCTTATTAATAGATAATTAGACATACTAATAGTTAGAGTCATACAATAGCAAGTGTAAACTACATATGATGAAGAAAAATATAGGAAGTAGATGGTTAATATCATATTGACTCTACATAAATTATTAGAAGTTCAATATGTAATTATAGTGGATGATTAAAAAAGAGTATCTGAATAATTTAAAAGTCCAAACGTTGTGATTGCTATAAAATGTAGTATATTATTATGAGAATGTTATTAGATAGTAACTTGCTACAAATTTTTCTAATTAAAGGCAAATATATTAACAATTAAAGTTGTGTATTTTGCAAACTTAAATTCTTTTCTTTTGAGTTAACTAAACCGAAACTTAACCGAACCGAAATGAATTAAACTGAATTGAGTTGAATTGAAGTAAAACTGTGATATAAAAGAAATTGAACTGAATCGAAACGAGTTGAATTGAATCAAAACCGTGACAAAAAACAGGCCTAAAAAGTTAAAATGTTGCCATTTTAATGAAGAGATAATTGAACATAAATAAGCTTGACACGAGGGGTTATGGATTTGCGAGTCGAATATAATAAAAAGAAAGAAAACCAGCCTCGGCCCACGCGGAAAGAGTTGCGTTCTCTTTAAGGAACTTCATCTCCTCACGTGGTACGTCCTCCTTCAACTTTTTTCTTTTTTTTTTTTTCTTTTTTTGAGGGGAATTTTTTTTTTTTTTTTCATCCCTAATTTTTTTTTTTTTGAAAGGTTTTCATCCCTAAAAATTATTGTAAAAGTTAGCGCCTTTTTTTGACTTATTTTCGCTTTAGTCTAGTGCACTTCGCTCATTCATTTTAAGATTTTCCTCTCACAATTTTCCATTCAATTCGATTGATTCGGGTATAGCTTCGGTCCAGATAGTCAATTTACTAAGTCCAAAAAAAAAAGCCTTTTAATAAAAGTGACATAAAAACTCGTCATTAGCAAATAGCAATGTAGTTACTGAGACTCTGAGAGGCCAATATTTCTCTGGTTTCGAAGCTTATTTCTTTATTCTATATTATTATTATTATCCATTAGTTTAATTAATTGAAGGCCGCATTATTTAAGTTAGGCTGGAGGGCTAATGGCCACAACACTTATCCACTTGCAGATACAGCCAAGTGTCCCATTTGCTTTTCCCACTTGGTCCATCAATTCGACACGTAGTCATCCATTACTGCTTCCTTTCTATTTCTTTTTTATTTTATTTTTTATATTTATTACTCCCTCTGTTTTTAGTTGTTCCAATTCTCCATTTCTCCTTTATACGTTTTGCACAACATACAACTTAAACCTTTAATATTCTAATTATATATCAGTAAAATTATAAAAAGTTGATATTTAAAATATATATATATATAGACGAATCCAACAGATCCCATATTTTTCCTTGCTGAAAAATAATCAATGAAGGTCAAATTAGGTTAGATGAATAGTGTTAAAAGTTAATATGAAACAACTAACTGGGGGTCGGATTTTGCGTACGCGCGTAAAGGTCTACAAAGACAAGGCTACATTTTTTAGGGCCCAATATTGTAGTTAAGCCCAGCTAGAAAGAAATCGATATTTTTCTCAATTACAATGAATACTCCTTTCTCTCTCTTCTATTACTGATACCTCTTTTACAAAGTTTCACAAGTCACACTTCTACTTAATAGGGGCCTCACTTTGTTATAAGAACAGGTAGACCTGGCAAAGTTGGTCCTGATCCGAAAATCCGGCCCGAAATATCCGATCCGTGGTCCGATCTGGGTCCGAATCAGACGGTCTGAACATTGGTCCGAATCCGAAACGATCCGGTCCGGTCCGAATCCGAAACGAAATAAGTTTGATCCGCTACGCATCTGAAATCCGAATGATCCGATATGATCTTGCTTGATCCGAAATCAATCCGATCCAAAGGTAACCCGATCCCAAAGCAATAAAAAATTATTGGCTTTCATTAGGACTTTGATCCGAAGTATCCGAAATTGACCCGTTTTAAAAAAAAAAACGATTATCACAAGTACTCTTTAGCACAAGTTCTATGCAAATTAGTTATGTATACCTTTAGAAAGCACGAAAAGTAGCAGCTTCTATATATACTTAACAAAAGCTCATAGTAAAAGAAACCATCGACCAAAAAACGTAACAACTCCATACATAATAAAGATGAGACAATCCACCATCCGATCCACAACCATCCGATCCGAAAAGCATCCCAATCCGATGATGATCCGAAACATAATCCGAAATTCGGTCCGATCCGAAACGGCCCTGGTCCCGGTCTAAATTCGGTCCGAATATAACTTGATCCGAAAATCGGCCCGATCTCGAATGGCCCGGTCCGAATCCGATCCACTTGGCCCGATTACTGGTTCCAAGCACGGCCACAAGAATCTTAAAAAGGGCCCTGCAACTAACAAAACATAAGAAGTAAGATAATACCGTTGGACTACTTACATTTTTTTCTATTTGATATTTAGTTACATTATTTTTTGTCACCATAAAATACTTGCTTCATTCAAAGTTGATACATTGTTCCTTAAAAAAGAAGAAAAAAAAAGTTGACACACTGTTTAATTAGAGTGTAGAGAATAAAAAAAAAGTAGTGACAAAATGTGGGAACCTAATTTTTAAAAGAAGTTAAGAATAACTAATTATTATTATTATACAATGGAGCAGATAATTGAAGATGGAAATATAAGAGAAATTTAGGTTGGATATTTAACCTTAGGTTATTAACCCAACCTAATTCTTGGTTAGGAATAATATAAGATTAAAAAACCACTCATTAGTTGCTAGTTTCGAACCAACAAAGAATGAAATGGAAATGAGCATGATAGATTAGAGCCTATCAAAATCATGTTACTTTCTTTAAAATAGCGAGAGCCCGAGAATGAAATAAACCTATTTACATCCACCAAAATCTCCCATCTTGTTAATTGCTTTTACCTTGATTAAAACTATACTGCAATTTGTCGTGAAGATATTATTGGTGGAAGAAATTGGGCGATTGAAGTGGACGGGTGGTATGGTGGAGGCACAAAAATCAAAACTTCATCATTCACCAGACCTCTGTCTATGTAACGTGTATGTACACTCTTAGTGCATAACTTCCTCTCTCTTTTTTGTTGCAACATTTGTTTTTTCACATTTACCGAAACACTTATTTGAACGTTAATATCTCATATTGGGTGTAAGTAAAAATTATAAAAATTTGATATTTGGAATTATCGCATTGAGACAAATCTAATAAGACCCCACTTGACTATGTTTTTTCTTATATAATGGTACGCGATTACTTAACAAAGTTGGTTGATGAATAATGCCAAACAGCAAATGTTGCAACTAAAAAAACAGAGGTAGTATTAGATCTTATATGACGACTAATATGAAAAAGGGAGTATATATAGGTAAATTAAAGTTCTTGTAAGAAGAGGGAAAATATGATTTTTTTTTGTAAGGAATAAGATTGATCCCTGTACTTCTAGGCTGGTTTGAAGATAACGACAGTCGACAATACTATTACTATCACCTGTTGCTCATATATGTAAAGGAAAATATGTTCATTATGTTTTAAAAATAAATATCAAGGACCCTTGGGTCCAATGGTATCGCTTCCTATCTCCTACATGGGAGACTAAGGTTCAAATCTTGATGGAAGCATAATTTCAATGTTGTGGGGAGGGAGGATGCGTTGGGCCTCTGGATTAGTGACCCGTGCGAGGACAATCAAGAAGAAAAAATCTTCTTACCATGGGGTTCCCGTAAGCGGCCTAAAAAAAAGCTTTAAAAGTAAATACAATTTGGCATAAAAGAGTATACAATATGATAAAAGAATATATGAATGTAATGAGAATAACATTACTCGATGGCATAATACACACCATACTCACAAATTGACGTATAATCCAAGCATCGACACTTTGAGACTATTTTGGCATTAGCTCATTTCGAGAACTCTTCAAATGGATAAGTGTACACCATTGTATTTGAAGTGGACCCTAGAATTTATAGTCGAAGTGGCGGATTTTCTAGTAGTTTTAAGTATAAAGCTCAATAAGAGAATTGCACACTAATAATAAAATTTCTATCGATAATTCGAACAAAGGCTAATAATATAACAAAAGGGCAGTTACTTAGGAGTTGGGATATCGATTAAGGCGGATTCGCTCAATTTATTTTAACTTATATTAGATCTTATAAAGATAAAGATAAAGATAAAATCGAGATAAGATAAAATCTTATAAAGATAAAGATCGAGATAAGATAAAATCAGATGTTGGACACACACAATAAACTATCTTATAAGATAAGATAAGATCAAATAAGATCAAATAAGATAAGATAAGACAAAATAAGTTGAATCAAATACCCTAAGAAGACACCAAACGACAATGTATAAGTCTCCCACAACCTTGAATGTAACGAATTTGAAGTATATATAGTGTGTTAGTTTGATTTAAATGATAAAGTTTGTATCTTACAACTTTAAAATGTTGAGACCATATATAAGTCTCCCACTACCTTGAATGTAATGAATTTGAAGTATATATTGTGTGTTAGTTTAATTTAATTGGTAAGTTTGTATCTTACAACTTTAAGATGTTGGGACCAAATGCTATTAACGGAACTTTAGAGGCGTAGTTTACCTTTACCGTTCTTCCACTCTAAGGAGTCTTGTCTATTCACAAGATGATATTGATATGTAAGGTACTTCTTTTACCAACCTAAGGTCCTGTTTGGCACTAGCGTTTTAGGTAGCAGGTAGCGGTTGGACAAGATCAAAACGCTACTTAAGAAAATTATGAGTGTTTGGTAAGGTAGTGGTTGTAGTAGCGGGTAGCGGTTGGAGTAGATTATGAGTAGTGGTGGTAGAACGTTACTAAAAGTAACTTTTGAGATATATAGGTAGCAGTCTAGCAAATAAACACTATATAATAGTATAAGGTAGAATTGTTAACCAATTGTTTTTTCCTTTTTTTGTTTATTAATTGCTTTATTTTTTGGGCAATTCATTGTTTTTTTCTTACAATAGCAGGGATGTGATTTAAATACTTATTTTAAAGATATGATATAACTAATATTTCACAATTTTTATACTCCTCATTCCTCAAGCATTTTAGTTAAAATGGGTAATATAAATTTTTTGAGGGTTGAATATTATTCTAAATTTATACAATTCTTTGAGCAGTTAAAAAGTCGTATACTATTTTTTGTGTAAGTTCTTTGAAAAGGATAAATATTGAATTTAACTATTGAACGAACATATGAAAATGCTGTAGTTCATTCCATATTTGAATAATTGTCATTTATTGTCTTGTACAATTTCGATAGCTACTTTTGCGAAACACTTCTAATTGAACAATTACTTTAATCGCTAACAATTCTTAGTAGATAACTAAGTAGTTATCCCCAAAGCATTACAATTCTATGACAGTACTAATCGCTACTAGAACCGCAAGTTTTGCCAAGCATGCCATAAATCGAAAAAAGTAGTCCATCCGTTTCTTTTAAACTATACACTTTCCTTTTTGTTTTTTTAATCTACACACCACACACGGTTGTTTTTTCTATTTTTAATAACATGTCTCATTTACTTTCTCCTTTTTTTCCACCATTTTTTAATATTTTAACTCATTTTTTAATATTTTAACCTATTTTTAACTTTTTTAGAACTTTATTTTGGATTTTTTTTAAAAAAAAATTCCTAACTTTTTTTTTAAAACTCTTATAACTTTTTAAAAATAAGCAAAAATAAAGTGAAAAATACATAACCTAAAATATTGAAAAACAGAGGATCTGCACTTTTAGATTCCAAGATGATGGTGATGTATATGTAGTGGTCGGTTGTTCACTACTTTTCTTTACATTATTATAAAGCAAGAAAAGACATTGTAGTAATGCAAGTGAAAGTGCAAATTTTCTTTTACCCTGCTATTTCTCTTTGGAGAGGGTTGATAAGATTACTTTGGTTTGCTCTGAAAGTTGGAATTCTAACTCAGGAAAATTTCGTGTTGATTTAGGTGACTCAAAAGAGGCTAACTTTTACACGTTTCTTAGCAGATCTCAACTATTCAGACTATCACTTTTTACAAGATCATGCCACAGCCACACCAAAAATAAGTCGACCTTGTAATATGCAACTACAGCTGGTCCAATCTAACAGGAGCCGTTTTAGTTCAGCTGGCAAAGCCTCATTTCATTTTCTCCTGATTCTAACTTTCTAAGCTAATTTTTTGTTAGGATATTTTTTTAGATTGGTAAAGAGAAGTACCCTACTGGTCTTATGTTAGGACATATTTACATGATCGATCTTTTTACTCATGTACTATATGTTAGTTTGGCATACCTATTACATGTATGTAATTCATATCAAGATCCGTACGATTAGAAATAACCTTTTTTTATAAAAGGCTATGACTCACAATGATTTGTTGAATTAATTAAAAGAGCATTTGTGTAAACTTAATCATTTGCACTCAACAAATATCCCTTTAGACCTTTAGGCTTATGCGTGAGAGGATGTATTAAATATAATATTTTCCTATGATATAATACAAGGAAATATTTTTAGAGTGCAAGAAGTTTGACTTTGACTTAAAAATTATTGTTGCTAATTCAACAACATCATAATAAGATTCTACACAAATCAATATTATAAACAACTAATTCAAATGAGACGAACTCATGATAACTTATAAGACACTAAAAGTATCTTTTACTAGGAGTAACCGAGTAGCTACGAAGAAATCATCTCATAACCTAGATTAATCTTTGCAAGGTTTTTTTTGACAGAATCTTTGCAAGGTTACAAGAGGGCTTGGAGTTGAAACAATTCTTAGTAGGCTAGTAGCTACGATTCAATTATGACCAACGTAAATTATCCTGATTTTCCACATCCCCATTAAAAGTGATAAAAAAACAATCAAACTTCTCCTATTCTTTCTAGAATTTAACTAGTTGTTGCCCCCGGTGATTTCCCGGTTATTGCGTATAATTCGTTTATTATTCTTTTATGAAATTAATTGAAATACATGCCTACATATCAGCGTATGCATTTGGACACGTGACTACCTCCAATGCTTCATAACTTTCAATTAGTATTGAGTACCGGGTGAATAATAAATTTATTGTGATATCATTCACTTTTTGCAAAAATGGATCACTCTTTTAAGTCAAAATGAGTCATTTATAAACAAAGAATAGTTGTTTACCTTGAATGAGTCACTTGAATATAAGTAAAAGTGACCCATTAAGGACAAAAAGGTTACTTGGGTCTAAAGGGTAGGCTTTTTATCTTAAAGAGATCACTCATATATAAATTTATAAGTGTCTATTTAAGACAAATAGTTACCCGCGTCTCACAAACTCATATCATACAATGGATCGGTCCTTTAAATTAGTTGATTCGACACGACAAAGTTTGTAATATCATTTTTCGAGTCATAAAGACATGTTACATTTCCGTTCCTATTTATACATTAATTGAAATTAACTACAATATATTTTTCTCAAATTTCTCCTCCAGAGGAAATATTTGTGTTTTCTATCTTGTAAAAGGCTAAGCATAAATTAAGGGTTGGTGGGCTCATTAGAGATTGTGATAATGCAGCAAAGTTGATTTGATGTTTTATTATCACTGTTATGATAAACTGAAACTTGATAGGTAATATAACTTATAACATGGGGATATATTAGTATATTACTAATTTACTCATTTACTTGATAAGTCAATTAATGTAGGAAATCGAATTAGTGTGCAACTTAAGAAGATAATTACTTCTACTTACAATAAAAAATCAATATGAGCTTGTAAATGAGTTGGTTAATGTATTTGTATCTCAAGGGAGAGGTCGTGTGTTCGAGTCTTAACACCCACATTTTTATTGTATTGTGTCAATTGCTTAGAAGGGGGGAGAACATGTGGCAGCATGACAATTGTTTGTCTTGAGTTATATATATATATATATATATAGATATAGATGGGAGTACCTTGTATCAAAACTAATTAATTGTGATGGTCACATTCAGCCATCTCTACAAGTTGCACCCACAGGCCACATCTGTACTAGTAGTCTAGTTGTATATTTCCTCCATCTTCTAGGCGTTATGAATGGTTGAATTATGCATGTCTTATCATTTAATTTGTCAAAGTTTTGGGTCACCCAATTTATAAAATCTTCTAATTCCTAAATACTTGAGAGTTGAAATCTTAAAAGATTGAATGAGAGGGGTAAAAAGAAGAGAAAATTATGTGGACATTTTAGGAGTAAAGCATTTGACGTAAGAGTTGACCCACATCTTGTCCTGATACTTGCATGTCTAAATCCATGGGTTTTTATCATGGGCTTTCAAATGACATCACAACAAACAGACCGGTACAGTGTAGCGTTGGGCCTGTTTGCTTAATTATTGGGCTAATAGTCCAACTTAGACAAGTTTCTCCGTGTAATGCCAAAAATGGGTCCACTATGTCCTTTGTATAAATAAATATCTTTACATTCAAAGATAGTACAATTGCGTCTTCACCAAAAAAATAGGATAGTACAATTACGTGACTTTAATACTCCCTCTTTGGCTCTATCTCCTAAAAGTTTACACACTTCCTTTTTCATTCAATTTCTAAGATAGGTGTTTGATCATAGTCAGTCATGTCTTCAATAATTACAAAATGTTGATTCGAACCTAACAAGATTCTATATGTTTAAATTTTCTTATATACTTCCTTCTTTTTATAACAATCACAAGTTCGCAACGTATGAAATTTACAAATTCCATCTTGACCTTTTATAGTTTATACGTAAAGATAACATAGTCATATGAGATCTTGTTAGATTCCTCTCAATACACCAATATATCAAGTTTTAGTAATTTTTACTTATGGATAATTTAATATATTAATGGCTAAAGTTGTGCATTGGAAAATATAAAACACTATATGTTGCAATTAATATAGAATGGAGGAAGTGTTAGTGAAAACTAATAGTCAAGATTATGAGCTTTCATTTTGTCAAACACAAACGGGTATGCGGTGAGTTTTACTCATAAGGAGAAAAGTTAAGCTACCTAATAGATAATTTACCCATTCAATAAACATTGTAAGATAATGAGATGCAACTCAGCAATAGCGATCTAATTGTCAATCAAGAAACTTAGCCATCCAATTAATAGATGTATATATTTCTGTACTCAAAAGTTTCAGGTTTATAAAGGCACACAAAACTTAAAGAGTAAGATTAGCAAACATTAGTAAGATAGGTGCTTTATAAAAATCTATAATTTTGTGATTTGGCTCTTTAGTAGTTGATGAACTTTCAAAACCGAGTGTCGCAACTTTTGCAAGTTGTTTCGTACTTACTCAATAATTTACAATGACAATCAGGCAATGATTGTTCAAACTTTGTAGTCATATGTTAATGAAATACTCGCCATGATTTAAAGCCTTCCGGAGGTGGATCTTCCAAGTTTTCGGGTTTTTTGCCCTCAAATACACCACCAAATTGAAGATCGGTGGTTTTCTTGAAGGCGCGCCACAAGACCAACAAAACGAACCAAAATCCAAGGATTTTTTTGCAACCCTAGAATTTTTTAGCCTCCGCATCTAACTCGTCCATCAAATCAAAGAGCCGTTTCTTTGATTTCGGAGTTAACTCATCCATGAAATACCCAAAATCACTCAAAATACCCAAGAAACAGGGGACTCGTTTCTGAAATCACTCCAAAATGACAAAATCTAGGTTTATAATGATCGCGAGAAAGAGTAGATAATTAATCTACTGTATTTTTCAACAATTTTGGAGTAAAAAACCCTAGATCCGAGGGTTTGAAGAAGAAGAAGAGAGAGGAAAGTGACGGTCGAAGGAGAGAGAGAGTCGGAAGGAGAGAGAGAAAATGACGGAAGTTATGAGATTAGGGTTTTGGAGGGAGTAGTTATAGGGGGTTGGGGTAGGGTTAAATGGAGGGAGTGGGGTAATAAATAGAGTTAGGTGGGTTGGGTAGGTTTAGGGAATTTGATTAAGTGGGCTAATTTTTTGGGCTGAACTTTTGGATGTTTGTTTTATTATCATTTGTAGTAATGTTGACAAATGTAGCAAATAATAAGAGGCACACAAAATGGCGAAAATGTAGAAATAAAAAAAAGACGGAGGGAGTAACAAGAATTGCTAGTGACGCCAGGCAATATATGAGGAGGGTGTCTTGTTTATTGAAGTATTTTTTTGTTGCTTCAAGGAATCCTGATGCTCTTTAGTGCTGAAACATATTGCTTTCTTTATTATAATATATTTGCTTACGTAGAGAAATATGTGAATGTGTGTGTAGGAGAGGTCGATTATTAGTTTTTAAACACAACATATGTGGTTATATCAAATTCAATATAGTTATAAGTTTTTCTTTGAAATACTTGCTAGCGACTTTCAATCAAACTCGAATTCCTAGAGCATAAAAATACATACACCCCTTTGATGCGGTTGTGCGTAGCGTAGTGGTTTGAGCATCTGTCTCTATTCAAATAGGACTTGGGATCAATTCTCACGCCCTTGACAAGGCGGGATCCCTTTTATTTCCCTCAATTTGTGAAGGTTTATCCTTAGTCACCTAAAAAAACAAACATACTTTCTCATGCCTATCCTAGACTTGATTTATCATTTGTTTACATCTTGAATTCATCACTTATCTCTTAACGCTCGAACCTAATTCTAGTTATATTGTTTTGCTTGTGCATTATGTTATCGATTGTCGATTTAAAATCCAAGAAGCAAATCACCAGGTTTAGGTCCTCAATTTAGAGAACTAAACTCATTAAGATTGATTATGAATTATGATCTCACTAAGGATAAGGTCTCTAAAGGAGTGTTGGACATCATGTCTAGACCCAGGGCTCCGGATCAAAAGAACAACTTTATTCTCGAATTTAGCAACTATCAAGGCCATGTGATCAGCGACAATTTATTGAGGGATGATAAATATCTAACTGTTAGACATTTGCTAAACATCTAACAACTATGTGACAGCACACAAGTGGGTGCACATGTCATGCTCTTATTTGTGCAAAAAATATTACTTCTGCAATTTTGAAACTTGTATATCTCAAAAAATATGTTTTAAAAAAAAATAAAAAATATACCAATATTTATATATTTTTATTCTCTACAAATAGACATTCATTTTGATATAATTTCATCACATTTTTATTTTACCCTTCTCTAACTATTATTTAGATTTGTGGAAAAATCAACACAAACACTATTTGTTTATACACAAACAATATATGTTGTGTACACAAATAACATACGTTGTGTACACAAACAACATACGTTGTGTACACAAACAATATATGTTGTGTACACAAATACTATTTGTTATACGCACAAAAACTACTATATGTTTATCATGAAATTCACATATTTTTATTCTCTACAATAAACACTATCTGATTATACACAAACACTATATGTTGTTTGTGTACACAACATATGTTGTTTGTGTACACGAGGTTGAGGTGGTGGAGTAGTGTCATCGCTTCCCACCTCATATTCCTAAGGTCAGGGATCAAACCCTAATGGAATTTCATTTGAGGATTTCCCCATATCCCCTTCAAATGAGTCCCTTAAAAAAAATAATAATAAAGAGAATGAGGGAGTGGAATGGTGGTAAGCGGCTTTCATCTTCCACCCATATATTGTGGGTTCGATTCTCATCGGGGGGTTTGGGGTAGGTTGTATTTAGGTGCCCTGTGAGAGGACGTTAATGTAATTTATCTTACCAAATTTAAAAAAAAAAATTGTTTGTGTACACAACATATAGTGTTTGTGTATAAACAAATAGTGTTTTAGCAAATATTGTTTGTATTATTTTTTCTACATATCTAAATAATAGTTAGAGAAGGGTAAAATAAAAATATGATGAAATTATATCAAAATTGGTGTCTATATGTAGACAATAAAAATATATGAATATTGGTATATTTTTTTATTTTTTTAAAATATAATTTTTGTGATATACAAGTTTCAAAATTGCAAAAATAATATTGTTTGGATAAAAAAAAGCATGACATGTGTCTTCTTATGGCTTCCCTTACATTAAAAGACACCACTACCCTTAATAAGTTCTTGAAAGGACCGAAATACCCACTGCTAGATGTTTGCAGTTAGATGTTTGGCAACATCTAAGAGTTAGATGTTTATCATGACTCCAATTTATTACGTGATTGTTAGATCTATTCAGCATCAACATCATCTCAATATATTTTTGTTTGTACCCTATACTAGTTACCTAACTTACATTTTCTAAAAGTTTTAGTTAAAGGAGCTCACAACTTTTCCTACTTACAGAGATCATTACATTTAGATTATATATTTTTATAATACTATCTAGTTCAATAAATATATTATATGAACATATATAAACTTAGGGCCTGTTCTTCCCAACTTATTTTCAGTTCAGTTTAGCTCAGTTCAGTTCAATTCAGTTCAGTTCGGTTCAGTTCAATTCCTAAAATTTTATAATTACTGTTAGTTATAATTTAGGCTAGTTCAATTGGTTCGATTCTGTCCGTTCGATTCGATTCGGTTCGATTGCAATCGGTTCCGATTGGTTCAATTCAATTCAATCGATTCAATTGTTTTTTATATCGAAGAAAACATCCCTTATGCATTACCTTCTCAAAATCCAAATTTCTACTGTCTCATGAATATTTCATATCCTAAACTTTTTTAAGCGACACATGCGTGATACATGCCTCCAAACCCCAAATGCATTATATACATTACCTATGTATGTGCACATATAATGCCACCACCCCTGTAACTAGGGCTGTTCAAAGACCAGGGTCGGACCGGAATTTGGACCGGACCGGACCGGACCGGACCGAAGATTCCGGTCCGGTCCTCGGTCCAAAGAAAATCCCGATTCCGGGTTTCGGTCCGGTCCGGTCCAAACCCGGAAAAATTCGGTCCGGGACAGGTGGACCGGAATTTCGATTTTTTGGTAAAAAAAAAAGTTTATATGTTAAAAAAGCTTAAAAGGTAGTAAAAAGTTAGAAATTTAGAACTACTATTTATAAACTTTAGAAATATTGTTATTAATATCATTAAAATTTTAATATATCTAATTTATAAATATTTTTAAATCAAATAAAAAATATCTTTTTTAAAAAAAATAAAGATTCCGGTCCAACCGGACCGGACCGGACCGGAAAAATTCCGGTCCGGTCCAGGTCCAAATTTTTTCCAGATTCCGGTCCACCGGTCCAGCCGGTTCCGGTCCGGTCCGGTCCTGGACCTGTGAACACCCCTACCTGTAACCGTAGATACTCTAAAACTACAAAGGCCTGAAAAGAAAAGAGAGATGAGAAACGTATGTAATTATCCTTATCCAAATGCTACGAGACTACGACTAATGAAAGGATTGATGGAAGGGTTGTTAGATGTTTTTTTTTGGGTGTCAATGAAATGCTAAGTGTAGTGACGTAGACGGAATTTGATCTCGGGTTTTTGGGTATCACCCCACGAACTTTCTCAAATTAAGTTAGTTGTCATCCACAAGGTTGTTAGAGATGTATATAAAGGATTTAAACATGGAAAAGCTAGAGGTGATCATGGGCCGGGCCGGGACGGGCCAAGTTGCGGGCCGATATTCCCGCTCCATAACCCGCTAATTCGGGCAGGGTCAAGTGGGCTTTTCAGACCATTTTCCAGTTCGGGCCAAAATTTAGACTTATTTTTCATGTTTAAGTTGCCTGTGGCTCAGGTTTTTTGCCCAAAAATCGGACCGGACCCGAAGCACAGGTCGAAAAGGCGTGCCCAAAACCCGCCTATTTTCGGGCCGGGACCATGTTGATCACATCTAGGAAGAGTATATTAGAGGGCAACCTTACACGCCCAATTTACTTGGTATTGGCAATTCACAAAGTAAAGTACACTAAAACAAGTTATAAGATTGTACACCCAAAATTGACCAACAATAACACAAATTAAGCCTTGATGTGATGAGATCCACTTGTCAAGGCACCCATCAAACAAAGTGCACCCTCCTCATGTCCTTTTCTCATAAATCCAGCACTATACAAAGCCCAATAATGCCAGTTTCGTGGCAAACAACACCACCTTTTTCTCTCTCCAAAACTTTAACATTTTCTCTACTTTGTCTTTTGTAAAGTTATTGGACTCAAATTACAGATGCCTTTTATACAAAAAGAGAGAGAAATCTTTTTATGGAGGTTGGAGCCTGTACTGCTACTGAGTGAAGAGCCCACTGAAGTGAACAGAGTGGTACGCAGCCCGTACGTATCAATTTAAAAACCTCAAAAAAAGTACAGCCGCACAAGTGTTGAATCCTCATTGGTTCTCATCAATCAAAAGCCATCCGTCAAAAGTGCGAAACCCAAGACCCGACCGTATCATATTTCACATGGGCTATCATATCTTCCTTTCTTTTCCATTGTTTTTCATATTTCTCGTACTAAAATACTTCCTCCGTTCCATAATAAGTTAAACACTTACTATTTTAGAACGTTTCAAAATAAGTGAAACATACCTTAAATGGAAATTAGAAAGTGACAAAATGACAAGAGTACCCACCACAAACAGCTTGTGTGGTTTCTTTTCTCTCTCATCCTTTTGATAATGAAAAGGGTATTTTATGACTTTTTGACTTTGAAAGTGATGTTTATTAAATCTTTGTCTGCGAATCCCTTATGTTTACTTTATTATGGAACAGAGGAAGTAATATAGTTCCTCCTGTTTCAATATACTTGACACACTTTTCAGGCACGTTTGTCGACGTTGCATAAACTTTAACTATTAATATTTCTAAATATCTACATATAAAAATTATAAATAGTTGACAATATAAAATTATATATCGAGACGAATCTAGCGAATGCCTATATGACTATATTCTTCCTTATGTATAAATAAAAAACACGGTCAAAAGAGAGTGTGTGAATTCAATGCAAAAGTCAGATCGTGTCATCTATTTTGAGACGGAGGAAGTAGTTCCCATTTCATTTTGGGCCAAGAATTAAGGAAGTAATGATTTTGGATTTGTGGAGTACTTACATAGGGAATTGTTTTTTTTTTGGAATTATTGTCATTAAAAAATGAAAAAAAATGGGAACATTAAATGGGTGGGCATGTGAAAAGATGAAAGAGCGAGTAAAAAATACTTTTTGTTATACGCAACTAATGAGATTGAGGGAGTATTAAATAGAGAGTCAAAACCCATGTGAAAAAAGAGGAAAGGGAAAGTAAAAGTGATGTTATACAATGAAAACAAGGGAAATGGTAAGAACATTTTGGGACACCCAAAATGGAATGCGGGAACTATATTTGGGGGAGGGGGGTAGTAATAGTTAAGGGACCTAAAAAATTACTCCCTCCGTCCCGTCCCTCAATAGATTTTTCATTTCTAAATACACGTTTGTCAATGCATGTTTATATCGTTAATATCTTTAATTATATATTGCTAAAAATTACAAAAAAGTTTGATTTTCCTAATGTACACAATGAGACGAATCAAACATGACCCCAAATGATTATGTTTTTTCTTATATATTGAAAATTTCTTTTGAGAATTTTCTTTACCTATGTATAGTGCCCAAATGAGAAATGTGATTTCTATTACGGAATGGAGGTAGTAATTGGAAAGCAAAATTGTATTGTTGCATTTAATAACTTCAAATAGTATTAAGGAAATTTGTTCACCATGTTACTTTAAAGAAAAATTTAACATCATTTCTATTTATCAAACATTAGATGATCGTGTATTTATGTAACGAAATTCATTGAGTAAATAATGTATCAGTAGTTTTTAAATGTAATTTAATCTAATTATATATATATAGGGGCAAGATCACATGAGAAATCTTCCCTTATATTGAAAATGAGAATGAATCTCAACCACACGATTGGATTAGAGTTACAACACGTGTTCATTAGAGTTATACCCCCGAAAAATTTCGAGCCCAAAAAAAAATTCAATTTTTTTCAAAAAAAAAAAATTCTAATTTTTGTTTTTTGGAGTTACATCAATTTTTCATTAGAGTTACATCACTTGTTCATTAGAGTTATAGTGCGTAAAATCCATTCTCTTTTCTCATGTAAGTATGCATTCTCATATGAACTCACTTCTCTCTCTATATATATATATATATATATAAAATTTTTAATAGGTAAGAAGAAATCGTCTGGGCTACCTCTGCACATGCCTCCACCCTGATTCCCACTACAAGCCATACATCCCAAACTCCCTCCCTCCCTCCTCAAATCCCAAATAAATGATTGGGGGTAGGATTCAACCCTAAGACTTTAATTAAAAAGATGAGAAAATTCACCATTTAAATCAACCCAAATTCCTACTCTAATTATTATATGAGCAATAATGTTTTAATCATTTTATGTGAACATTAAACTGCTCAAAGACTTATAATCCCATAAAAAAAAGTTGCTTATAAAATAATTTATTGTTTTTCGGAAAGACGACTCCCTATATAAACGACTTCACTATGAAACATTGCATTCACAAGATTGAATTCCCTACCACACAAAACTCCTCTCAATTATCCCATCATCTCAATTCTCACCCTTATTAAAAAAAAAAAAAATGGGTGCAGAGAAGAAAACAATAGGAGGAAGATGCAAGAGGCTAATATTCACATACGGTACCTTAAAAAAGGGCTTCTCCAACCACAAGTTAATGGAGGAACTCGTTGCGTCAGGAGACGCATACTACGTTGGTTCGTTTCGCACAGCGGAAAAATACCCTTTGGTTTGCGGACCATATAGGGTACCTTTTCTTTTAAATTTGCCCGGGCAGGGCGATCGAGTATGGGGCGAGGCCTACTTGGTATCCGAGAAAGGCCTCGCCCGTCTCGATGAATTAGAAGGCACCAGCCGCGGGCATTACCAGCGGCTGGCGATTCAAATATCGGACTTGCCGAATGATTTAATGTTTGATTTTGCTGAGGCCTATTACGCGCACGAGTCTTACGCACATCAAATGTGGAAAAGGAATGGTGAGGCGGGGTATGTGACTTATTCTCATAAAGAGGCTAAAGGTTATGTTAAGCGTCAAGATCGGCCTCAACATCTTACTTTCTTAGATCATATTTCTAGTTTTCTTTCGTCTACTTCTACTACTTGTTGATTTGCTATTTAATTTGATTTCTTCTTGTGTTTGAATTGTACCTTAATAAGAAATTTGGGGAGAAAACAGCAATTTTAGTTGCTGTTTCTTTAAGTAGTTTGCATTGTTTCGCTCCTTTCTTAATTAATTAATTAATCATGTAACACATATCTGGAATATGCGATTGTATATATATATTTGACATTACCGTGAATCGAGAAATGTGGGAAACTATTCACCCTTTAAATGTTCGCAATGTTACAATTAGACTTTATTCTGTTTATCAATTATGACACTCTGTGTGGAGTAATTTTCACTGAAGATAATAAGACATAATTGCTACATTAATAAGTTGAGGGGATTAATTTCATAATCAATTATTGTAAGGGGATCTGTACTTTTTGTGCAAATAAAAATTATATATAACTTATTGTTTATGCAAATTAGTTGTCATCATCTAGCCCTCATTACTCTTGTACTTGATTGATATTTTTTCAATTAAGTATTAATCTTTCATAGTTTTGGACAAAGTTAGATAGTGTAGTTTGAGATGGGGGAATACTTATTATTATAGGGTGCAAATGCACTATGATCACTTTCTACGACTTCCACTTTTTACGACAATTTACTTGAGTGTATTATGAACATGATACACCAAATACTATTTTTTGACCTTATTTACATATCCAGACCCCCCTAAATAAGCAAAGTGGAAATGCTCTAGATGAAAAAAAAAATATAGTCTTTGATGTACATACTTACATCAAACCCTAGTATACAATGGATTTTCTAGTAACTTTTCATCTACATAATTAAGGAGAAATAAGGTGAGATATATTGTTCAGCATCATATCAATGAGTTTACATTATGTATAGTAGTTAATAAATAGCTAATAATAAGGCTACAAGGTTTAATAAGATCTAATTTCAAATAAGTGAAAATAAATTCAACTAAATTTTGATAATAAAATTACATAAGTTCAGAAAAAAGTTGATATAAATCTAAGAAAAGCTAAAATATATATTCAAATAAGCAAATTTGTGTGTAAACAATAACTCTCTACCTCTCCTCTCCAGTCTCCGATGAATGTGCCTTGACTACTTTCCCAAATTTTGATATATCATGCATATGTTAAACAACTACATTCGTCAAATCACCAAATTAATCAACATCAAAGATACCTTGGAATATTTTGTGGTAGACAATTATACCAAGTCGTCAGTAGTATAAATTTTTCAAGGGATCTTTAAAGTTTGTAATTTTTTAAATTGGTTAGAATATAATTGTTACACAGTTACACATTTACAAGTTACACCCATCAATTATACGACAGTTGCACCAAATATTTTAAAGAGAGTAGCTCCCAAATTTCAAAATACTAAACTTACATAATGATACATCAGTACCAACCAACAAACACTACGTATATCATGTAGAATATATAGATGCATATAGCGGAATTTCGGGAAACAATTTCCTAACATCTATCATAGGATCGCAAACATAATCAAACATATGAATCATTCAATAGAGATTAAATATCAAACCTTTGTAGCGTGATTTCCCTGTTGTATATATGCAAGCTTTGAAGATCCGAGAGCCCCAAGTGTTGCTCCTCTAATCAGTCCACGAGCACCAGTTGAACACCAACGTTTGCTAGAACGGAAGAGAAAAGATCCCTTGTTTTTTGGTGGTATAGGCGCCGGTTAAAGGGAATAGATTTGGGTTTCACTTCTCACTCTCTCGTGAAAAGAAACTGATTAATGAAATTGATAACCTAAACCCTAATATTATATCCTATATATAATAGAAGAGTCATAGGCTTGTTAGGAGAACTAATTCTCATCCTATTCCCCTTTGGACCGGCCCAACCCTAATCCTAAATGGATTTGGATTGCTTTGTCCAACTTGTGTTACAATGTGTGACCTCATAGGATTAATATATTTTAGTTATAGGCCCAATCAATATTGTCCTATTAATCATATTTATTCTCTAGCAAGAAAATAAGATTATTAAAATAATTAACTTTAGTAGCTTCATAATATTATTCCTATTTATATTTAGTAATTGCCGGGATGTCTAAGGACATATTCCTTCAATCTCCCACTTGTCCGAAGACAAGAGCGCAATGTTAAATTCCTTAAGTCACTTAATGTCAAATTTGATAACACAATGTTATTCTCAAATTTATGTTCCTTGATCGCTGAGTTCGAATTGCTCAAATAAGGATTAACTCTTTAATCCTATTCCACATGGCCATGCAATTTTTCAGTTCTCGCTCATCAAGAGGCCCATACACCATTCCTATTAAATAGGAGGACTTATCCATTCTTGTATGACCATAACTCCCACTCAATTCTTAGCCCACCTGATCACTGCCTTTATAACCTCCTTTTACGGCGCGGCGTTTAACAGTGTCAAAGTTAAACTAATTATATTATGGTTGTTAAGACATACTCATGTCTAAGGAATCCACTAAATATAGTAGTTTGATTCTACTTTTAGAATCTAATTAGGTCAAGTCTCAATGTATCAACTATACATCCATATAATCAATTAGACATCTCTATGTCTCCATAGCCCATGGAACTGCGCTGTCAATTAATTATATACTAGTCTTTTAAATAAATCACTTATGTCCAATTTAGTGATTTAGACTAGGGACTTTAAATAAATTGTGATTTCTGTTCACTTTATAGGGTTCCATTATCAAAACGTTTTCGATAATCCTATTTGAAAACACAAATTATTTGGACATTTTATATAATACTAAACCAAACAATTAAATAAGAAAAGAATTTTTATTGATAAACATTCAAAGCATAATAAATGTCTTTACAATTGTAAACATGAAGTAAACAACCTAAAGCCATTCTCCCATATGCTTAAGCCCCATAGACCTAGTATGACACTCATGCTTAGGTTGAGCAAGCGGTTTAGTCAGAGGATCTGCTACGTTATCCTCAGTATGAACCTTGCTTACTTTCACATCCTCTCTACCAACGATTTCTCGAATGAGATGGAATTTCCTAAGCACATGTTTAGACCTTTGATGCGATCTGGGTTCCTTAGACTGAGCAATGGCATCATTGTTGTCAAAATACAACTCAATGCCATTCTCAATGCTAGGAACTACACCAAGCTCACCAATGAACTTTTTGATCCAAACAGCTTCCTTTGCTGCATCAGCTGCTGTAATATACTCAGCCTCTGTTGTAGAATCCGCGATGGTACTCTGCTTAGAGCTCTTCCAGTTCACATCTCCTCCATTGAGACAAAATATGAAACCAGATTGAGATCGGAAATCATCTTTGTCACTCTGGAAGCTTACATCGGTGTATCCAGTAACAACCAACTCACTATCTCCACCATAAACCAAAAAATTATCCTTTGTCCTTCGCAAGTACTTAAGGATGTTTTTCGCTGCAATCCAAAGGCGCATCTCCTGGATTTGATCGGTATCTCTTTGCATATACTCAAAGCATATGCAACATCCGAGCGAGTGCATATCATGGCATACATAATGGATCCTACTCAAGAGCATAGGGAAACATTACTCATACGCTTGACCTCATCGGGACTCGAAGGACACGAGTCTTGCCAAGTGTTATGTCATGTTGTATGGGAATGAAACCTCTCTTGGAGTTTTCCAGCTTGAACCTTGCAAGAACCTTATCAATATAAGTCTCTTTACTAAGTCCAATCAGTCTTTTCGACCTATCTCTATAGATCTTTATTCCCAATATGTACTCAACCTCTCCTAGGTCTTTCATAGAGAAACAATTTTTAAGCCATTCCTTGACTGACTCAAGCATGGTCTTATCATTTCCTATGAGAAGTATGTCATCCACATACAAGACCAGAAAAGTAATACTACTCCCACTTAACTTCTTGTATACACAAGATTCCTCTTCATTTCTGAGAAAGCCAAATTTCTTGACTGCCTCATCAAATCTGAGGTTCCAACTCCTTGATGCTTGCTTTAGTCCATAAATGGACTTCTTAAGCTTGCATACCCTCCCTGGATTTTCTAGATCTTCAAAACCTTGAGGTTGTGTCATGTACACATCCTCTTTCAAGAACCCATTCAAGAAAGCGGTTTTGACATCCATCTGCCATATTTCATTGTCATGAAAGGCAGCAATCTCAAGGATTATCCTAATGGACTTCAACATGGCTACTGGTGAGAAGGTTTCATCATAGTCTATACCATGAATTTGTTTGAAACCTTTCGCCACCAACCTTGCTTTGAAAACACTAATGTTTCCATCCTTGTCTGTTTTCAACTTGAAAATCCATTTGCATCCAATGGGTTTTACCCCATCAGGCAAATCAACCAAGTCCCATACTTGATTTTCAGACATGGAATCCATTTCAGATTTCATGGCCTCAAGCCATCTTTCGGAGTCTTGACTATCCAAAGCATCTTTGTAGCTAGTAGGTTCTTCTGATTCTAAAATCGTTATTTCAGAACTTTCAGTCAAAAGGAAATCAATATATCTCTATGACGGTGTAATACCCCTCATGATTGCTTTAAAGGGATTTAGCAGGCAACTCATTCCAACAAGATGCATCTTTCTTTTAGGGAGCTCATTTCCTTAGTTACTCCACAGTTAAGCGTGCTTGGCTGGTAGTAGTCCAGGGATGGGTGACCTCCTGAGAAGCTTCTCAGGGTGCGCATGAGCGAGGACAAAATGCACCGGAAGAACTTGTGTTGGTTATTGAGGACAATTGTTGGCCCTGGATGCGCATTGGTGACGATATACCCGACTCCGTATGGGTCGGGGTGTTACAGACGGAATGATGGTCCTACTAGACCTACGATGGGGAACAACAGAAGAAGTTTCTACCTCACTAGGTTGAGTGACTTCGCATGGAGTATCTCCAAGTGGGACGGTAGGAGGTACGTGAATTGAATGCACCACCTCCTGAGCATTTTCATGCCGGGCCGCCTCTTATGAGGTGTTAACCTCATCCATTTGTTGCTCATCTCGAACTTCTTCGAGATATACATTTCTCCCACTTGTTTTTCTGGAAATATATTCCTTTTCCAGAAAGACACCATTACGAGCAACAAACACTTTGTTTTCGCTTTGGTTGTAGAAGTAGTATCCCTTAGTCTCCTTTGGGTAACCCACAAAAAGACATTTATCGAATTTGGGTGAAAGCTTATCAGAAAATAAACGTTTTACATAAGCTTCACAACCCCATATCCTTAGAAAAGACAATTTTGGAACGTTTCCAGTCCACATTTCATATGGTGTCTTTTCCACTACTTTGGATGGTGTTCTGTTAAGTGTGAATGCCGCTGTTTCAAGCGCAAATCCCCAGAATGAAATAGGAAGATCAACAAGACTCATCATGGATCGAACCATATCAAGTAGAGTTCGATTCCTTCTTTCAGATACGTCATTTAACTGTGGTGTTCCTGGTGGAGTCCATTGTGAAAGTATTCCACAATCCTTCAAATGATCACCAGATTCTTGAGATAAATATTCACCACCACGATCGGATCGTAATGCCTTAATTTTCTCCCCAAGTTAGTTTTGTACTTCATTCTGGAATACCTTAAATTTTTCAATGGATTACCGCATGAGGTAAACATATCCAAATCTGTTCAAATCATCGGTAAAAGTAATGAAGTAACTGTACCCTCCCCTAGCCAACGTACTCATAGGTCCACACACATCCGTATGTATGAGGGCTAAAAGGTCATTGGCCCTTTCACTTGAACCTGTGAAAGGAGACTTTGTCATTTTCCCCATCAAGCAAAACTCACAAGTATCAAATGATTCGAAATCAAATGATTTGAGAATTCCATCTTTATGAAGTTTCTCAATGCGCTTTGAGCTTATGTGGCCTAATCGACAATGCCATAGGTATGTAGGGTTTGAATCATTTGCTTTATGTTTCTTGCTGTCTATGTTATAGATGTGGGTTTCTAAGTCTAGCACATATAAACCATTTGATAACTTAGCGGAGACATAGAACATATCATTCAAATACGCAGAACAACAATTGTTCTTTATTGTAAATGAATAACCTTCGGAATCCAAAACAGGAATCGAAATAATGTTCTTTGTGATAGCAGGAACATAATAACAATTATTAAGTTCTAAAACTAATCCTGAAGGTAAAAGTAAACTATATACTCCCATTGCCAATGTAGCAACTCGTGCTCCATTGCCAACGCGAAGATCTACTTCTCCCTTTCCCAATGTTCTACTTCTTTTGAGGCCTTGCATATTACAAATAATGTGCGAACCACAAGCGATATCAAATACCCAAGAAGCAGAAGTTGCTAAGTTAACTTCTATAACATACATATCTGAACTAGAAACTCCTTTCTTTTGATCCTTCAGATACTTGGGGCAACTACTTTTCCAATGACCAACCTTGTTACATGTGTAACAATAGTGCTCATCAACAACTTTTGGGTTTTGGTGTAGTCTTTTGCTTTTCAGAAGTTTCAGACTTGGCAACTTGTTTGCTTTCGTCCTTCTTAATAGCAATCCCAATCCTATTGAGCGATTGCCCTTTACTAACCATAAGAACATCCTCATATTCTTTTCTAGGCTGGTTAGGGATGTTTCGCTCAGTCTGAGTTAGCCTTTCATGCATTTCTTGCATCGTTGCTTCCTCCCCTTGCATGTGAAAGTCGTTGAACTTTTGAGTTCTGAGAACGATTCCCATATCCATTTCACTTACAATGAAACGTTCAGCATTCGATTTGTCCTTCGAAAGGACGGAGCGCAAATTACAAGTAGAATTGTTGGTGTTGATATTGTTGTTACTAGACATAATTACTACAACAAATAATAAAGCAAGATTCAATCAATGTTTATCAAGAAAGCAATAATTAAACAAAATTTTAATTACTACTACCCTTTATTCAAAATGAAAGTCCCCCATTGAATAAAGAAATAACCAAGATCCCCTCCCACTACAATCAAACGGACTTTGGCCCTGCCTTCAATTTATAGTTGTTGAGGTAAGTAAACACTTTACTAATTATAACTAATTATAATTCTTGGTAGACAGGTTAACAACTCCTTGTTTACTCCTATCTCTTAGCTTCAAAACCCAAAACTTTATCTTTTGATGATTTTGTTGAGTTAAACCAAACATTAACATGTAAGTTTCTAAAACCTACCCTACTATCCCCGGAACTATGAGCAACACCCTGCTTTGGCAGAACCTATTACTCATGATCTAAGGCTTTATAGGTGTTGTTTGGAAAAGCAATTGAACTCAATATTACTTTTGGGGACCTAAGTTTGCTAATATGGTCAATCAAAAGTGAACACATGAATCAATTAACCAAAAACAAACTAAGAAGCAAGCATTTAAACAAAATAAATGCAAGATTTTAATAAAGCAATAATTAAATGATCTAGTATGGCCCCTATACTTAGGAAAATAACTAATCTTCATGAATCCTCCCTTGAATCTCCATGGATCACCATCCTTGAAACTCCTTGGATCCTCATGCTTGATTACATAATTTGAATTAAATAAATAACGAAAATTTAAAGTTACAAAAATACAAACGATTCGCAGATCGTATTTAATTTACATTCAAAAATAACGATTCGCAGATCGTATTTACTATCCTAATTTGGGCCATACTAGTCATATCATTCAAAATATAATATCATACATATTACATTAAACATCCACGCATTTATAATATCAAATAAAATAAACACAAACTATTTACTTATTAACAATTAATAAGCAAATCAACTTTTCCATAATAATCATAAAACTTAACAAATTTAAGCTAGAAATTATTTAGGATACTTTATTATTTTAATTCAATTACTTATTTAAATATAGCAAAAATCTTTATTAATAAGTTAATTTGCATTATTGGAAAGTTTTAAATTTATGCTCAACTTTGAAAATCAGATTTTCTTAAATTTTTTTTTTTAAAATTAAACGTTGACCGTTGACCAGCAGCACAAGGCTGCCAGCCAACAGCCAAAACCCCACACTTAACACGCACGACTTACCGCTGCAAACACCAGCCATCACAGCACACACTGCACGCTTGCCACCCACAACCAGCATATAATTATACATCTAGTCAAACAAGTTTGCCTCTAGAATCTATGAAAATCTAACTTCCTAGGAATGAAAACCCAAGGGGCAAGGGCCAACACCCCAACCAATTACACCACGTCAACATTAACAATGTACTTTTCTTTAGGGCTCTTTCAAAGTTCCACCTTTGACGTTCATTATTTTTATCCAATAACTTTTCGAGGTAGTACTCCGTTTGTTGTTAGAGCATGCCCACTCATGCCCCAAAAAAACATGCCATCCCTCTCTTTCATCAACTTTCTCTCTCATCTTACAAAAGTTAGTCATGCTTTATTACTTATTTTAACAAATGCACCCCACCTCAAAAAAAAAAAAAAGAACATCATCTTTCTCTATCCTACTTTTTACTATACCCCACCTTATTTTCTCTCTCCTACATCAATACATTATTTGTACATTTTAATATATAACAATTACAATATTTAAAAAAAATTCTTAATTTATCACAATGCTTAATATATAAAATTACATATTTAAAAAAAATTCTTTACAAAATTCAACAAGTGTATAATAAATTCACGTATTAAACAAAAATTAGTATTCTATATAATAGCATTTGATTATTAAATATAACTAAAACTGAATAACTAATTTATCACAATGCTTAGTATATAAAATTAAACAATTAATAAAAATTTATTTTAAAAATTCAGTAATTAATAATAATTATTGTAAGAAGTTCAACTATTAATAAAAATTCAACTATATAAAATACGAAAACTGATAAATACAATTTTTTGACTCACCTCAATTGTCTTCAATAATAATTTCTTCAAAAATAAAAGCTTCCAAAGATAAATATTCAAGTGTGTATAATGTAGAGAGAGAAAATAATTAATTTTGGAAGTGTGTCAAAATATAACAAAATGGATGTCTATTTATAGATCTCAAAAAAATATGACCGTTGGTGATTTTTTTTTTTTTTTTTGATTTGTATTTTTAAAGTTATTCAGATTACAAAATCTGAATAACAAAAATAACCGTTGGAAAGTAATTCCACGTGTCAGCGTGCGGTTGGCTGGGCGCGCTGCCCAGTACTGCCCCTTCCTCCTCCTTTTACATGACTTGATCCATGTTTTGGGTCATAGGATGCCCAAACATGGATTAAGTCATTCTATGACCCAATTTAAAGTGTGCAAAATCCATGGATGGAAGGCTATGTTTTTTTTGACCTTCATGGATGACCCAATTTCATGGCCAATTTGTCCATGAGTGGACATGCTCTTAGGTGTGAGATGCAGGATGCTATTAGATTCGTCTCATTGTATATTCTCAAAATATAGTTATTTTTCATTGTTTTTACTAATATGTGACTAAAAGTCAACTGAAAATTGCATAAAAGACAAGTTAATAGATCTTTAAAAAAAACTCAATAAAGTTGCACAATAGAGCGGAAGAAGTATATTTATAACTTACTTTAATATATTATGATAACTTAACACCGTTCATTATATTTATTCAATTTATAAGATTTGTTCGCATCGACTAGCGATACATATGCTAGCAGCTAATGGACAAATAACTAGTTTTTTGACCCGGACTATGCCCCGATAATTATAATTTTCATTTATTAATATTTTACTTTGAAATGATAACATCAAATATAAACTTGGTTTAGTGGTTAAAACTGTAGTATATAAACTTGAGGTTGCAAGATCAAATTTTATACAATGCATTTTCTTATCTTTTTTTTATTGTATGTGGATTACATGTTATAAAGCAACATAAGCTGAATTCATATTTGTAATGGACTTTGAGTGTAAGTTCTAGAGTTGGAAAGTCTCCTCATCATTGGGTGTGGTATCACTATAAAAGTTTCCTTCCTCTGAGAAGGAATACCTGGTGATAAGTCGAGGTTATCTTTCTCCCATATTATTAATAAAATGCAGATATGATTTATCAAAAAAAAATAGGAAGAGTGCTACGTGGCGCCATTCCTTGTTTAGGAACGCCTTTTAATATATTTGTATAGATGCACTGCTAATTTTTTTGGTGCAAAAAAATGCAGTACTCATTTTTTGGTAAAAAAAGCTCTACTATGAGTCTATCTTCTGTCTATGGCAATGCCACCAACTCTTCTAGCCACACATACTGACCAGTGACCAGTGAAACTTATCTGAACTGAACTTATCTGAACTGAACTGAACTTATTGGATTTGAAACTTAATTTTTTAAGGTGAAGAGAACGCACCCTAAACGTGACAATACCAAGTTCACTTAACGCTAAAAATATTCAACAACATTGAGTCCACTTACTTTACAGTTATTGCAGAATTTTGCCGGGGGTAATACAACCACAACAATGACAAAGTATTAAATTTACCTAATAGTTGTAAGACCCTCCTTCCATTCCTATAACAAGAGTTTGATTTATTGGATCATTTGGGTGTACATCCCAAGTCCCATATTGGAGAGATAAGAAAGAATTACCTAGTATATATGAATTCACCTACTACATTAGTATGAGATTTTTTGGAAAGGAGCCCAAAATTGAATCTGTGCAGGTTAGTTCCAAAGCGGACACTATCACACTAATAGTGGAGCTGTAGGTGAACTCATGGGCCCTACACAATTCTCACCCCTTGTAAGAAGATCCCTATTTTTTCCACTTAAATTTTTTAAGTATATAAATAATTTATGTTATTTATAATTTTTAAATATTAGTAATTGATACTTATTTGATCTTACGCCCTCAAAATTGGTAAATCTCCTCTTACATAGTATATTTTTTTGATAGGTAAGATGAAGGGTCATAATTGATCGGAACCTTTCTTAAGTCAATCCAATTTGATTTAACGTAAAAGGCACTTTAAGAGAGGCACGAAAGGGTAAGGGAATCTCTTCCTCTAACTAATGAAAATTAAATTCAATGTCAAGATGCTCTCCTTTCATCTTACTTTACATGTACTTTTTTTTGCCTCACCTTAACCCCTTGGTAAGAAGAAGGCCCAGGCCATAAGACTTCCATGGTCAGTGGGCCATTCTGTGGTCAACGCTTGAGAGTAAGGGGACATAAGTGCTTCTTACTTCCAAGACAAATAGGTAGTGCAGAAACTTGTGACCTCATAAACAGAAAGCAGAAAGACGCCAAGTATAAGAGTAGAGGTAACGCAAATAGATTAAAAAGTAAAGTCGACTATCAATTACGTAAAGATGTAACGAAGCTTTAAAAATAAAAATTTCATAGACTATGGTCCAATGAGATCCCATAAATCAATGTTGTTTGTCTCTCTTATTAGAGTATCATTGAGTAACAGCCAAAATCTAAATTAATAAAACAGACTCTCCCAAGTTGTATTTGTTTATTGTTCTTGCGTTTTTAATTAGTCAATTCCCTTTTTAAAAGGATGGCCACTCAAAACCAAATTGGACCAATGACATTTAGAGATATGACCTTCTGAATATCCCAAAAGACTTCAATCTTCCTCTCCTCCGCGCAACGCCCCATTGTGGACTCTTCTCTCTAGAACAGTTGAAAAGTTCAATTTCATTCTTAGTCCCGATTCTTTTAGACTGAGCTGAACTTAACAAAATTGAATTGAAATGAGTTAAGTTGAACTGAAGTGAGCTAAGATGAACTAAACTGAAACTAGTATATAACCGATTAAATCTAGTTTTCAAATACTAAATTTTCTATTATTTTAAAAAATATATAACCATTATAAAAAAAGACGCGTCTTAAAAACCTTAAAAAGCGAAATAAAAAAAAAGATGAAATTTATTACACTTCATATTAGCAGACTTCTTTCCACGTGACGTTTTCCTTGTTTGGATATAATGGGGGATTGCGGTTAATAATAGAAAGACTAGGGCGAATAGGGGTGGATGAAGTTGGAAGTAGATAAGATTTAGGCTCCGTTTGGTAGGGCGTAAAACATTTTCAGTGTAAAATGATTTTCATGGAAAACAATTTACAATGGAAAACACAATTCCAAAATTGGTTTTCCATTGTTTGGTTCACGTAAGAAAAATGATGAAATGAAAGGAAAATGAAAGGGAAAGTAAGGAGGTTGTGAGAGGAGTGTCTGAGAGATAAGGAAAAACTGTTTTCCTTCATTTTAAAAGGAAAAAGGTTTTCCATCATTGGGAGAAGAATTTTACTCCAAGGGAAAATGGTTTTACACTCCTATACCAACCAAACAATGTAAAACTGAAAATAGAGGAAAACAGTTTTCCAGGAAAATGTTTTACGCCCTACCAAACGGAGCCTTAGTGATTGTATAAGAAGGAAAAAAAATGAGGCAGTTAATATCCTAATTAAAGGCGTAATAGTTACCCACAATCCTAGATGATTGTCAATCATTACGCAAGATAAGGGTTATAATTCCCGCTTCCCTCTAGAGATTAACACATCTACCTTACTCATCCGGTAAGCTATTCACTAGATGTGAAACGATTTAAATATTATTATCAATGTGAGTTAAACTCCACTAATTATTTATGTCTATTTCTAATTGGTAGATTATCTATTGGGTAGACATTCTTTCCCTTTCCCCATCCTTCCTCTTTTCATTATTCTCTTCATTTATTACACTCAATCCAAAACGCCCTAGTAGAAACGATCAGTTTAGACTTTTAGTTATAGTTTCATAAAACAAATCTACTAATCACTCGCTCAAGTAAAATTCGCAAAATAATTATAAAAATATTTGTTTCTCGTGCTACTTCCAATAATACATATCTAAGTACAAGAAAATGACTGAGCACTTAAACAAATATCAATATTCTCACAAAGCAATTACTCTACCCTCTTGTTGCTACTCCAAAGCTACTTTCAATCATTAACATGCCGTACAAAACATAACAGCCTCAAGTACCAGATTCTGACTATTCTCTATTACTATTGTACAACAATAATTTGGTCCTTTCTCCTTCCCTCCCTCTCCTGAGTCCTGAGTCTCAAAACAGTTACAGGAGACCGCGCTCCTTGTCTTGATTAAGAAGGTGATTTGTTAATGATAAAAACGGCAGGACACTCAAACCTTACTCATCTTCAGAATCATTTGCTTCCTTGAGGTGTTGTTGAGTCCTACAACAAATACAAATGGGATGAGAAGATATGGAAATTAGGTAACCTCAGGGAAATAAGTTGCACAAAGACCTGGAGCTCATTAACAGATCTTCCAGTCATAATTGTCGGTGCTACTAAGTTAATTTGATCAAGCTTTTGAAAATCCTTTATCCTCAGTTTCAGTAAAATCATTCTACATTGGAGACCACTATAGTTGGTATCAGAGGCATAAATAAAGTGGCTTTACTGATAATGTTCTACTTCATAATGCTAGACAGAATAACCTTCAAACTCTCATAGTATTGGTACTCGCCCACATACTACTACCACGAGTATAAATGCTCAATTTCAAAAGAGTACCAACATAATCATGAAAAAGTCCAGTCTTTCTACCCAAGACGTGTAAAAGGAAACACACCTGCTTCTCCCACAACATTATCAAGAGCAAGCAACTGATCTCCTTTCTCTAGTGTATCCTAACGATGGAGGCATTTCGTCAACTTTTCTACTACTTAAAGAAGGGCTTCAAGTCCTTGAAACTAAATATTTTGTTAAGAGTAAGAACAGAGTACATAAACACACAACCTGGCTGCAAAGGAGCAAATATGTCTTCAACAGAAGCCGTACATAAGAAGTTGGTCCAAGACCCCGGGGACAGTGGCGGATGTAGGCTTGGTCCCGGTTGGTCACGGGACCAACCATTATTTTTACAAAAAAAAAAAATTTCACTTCATCCCTTTCATGCAATTAAGAAAAAAAAAGCATAGATACTCGAAATTGAAGAAATTAATTCATGAAGGGGTGGGTTTGTTGCTGGAGAAAGAATTTTTGTGTTCGTATGGTGCAGGCAGGCATTATGCATATAGGAGAGAGAAGAAATCAAGAAGAAGATGAAGTGTGAGAGTCTCAGTCGTCTTTTTTTCCTTTTGTTTATTCATTTCCTTTCTACTTTTTCTTTCCTTTAATAAATGAAAGAAAATGATAATGGACTAAACTCTTGACAACACTAGAGTTTCAAGGTTTTGATCCCCACGTGCCCTCAACTAAAGTGGCAATTTATCCCCTCCAACATAAGGTTTGGTCATTTTCCTTCTAGTCTCATATTAAACTAATTTTTTTTCTATTTGTTAATTGGTTGCTTTTAAAAAATGATGAAAGTTTATGCTAAATGGACTAGTTGACACTAATGTTAGCTTCATAATAGAGTTTTTTTCTAGTACTTAGTAGTAATATAAGATTATGAAGGTTGATAGTTTCGTTTCATATAAGGTTAGACAAACAATTTTTTTTCAATAGGTGGCTACATTTTTTTATATTGATATGATTTTAAAGTTAACTTGGGATGTTCATAACAATATCAATATGTTAGATTAAGGAACTTTTGGTGCTATTTAGTAAGAAAACAATTTCAAAGAGAACTTTTGGTGCTATTTATCACATTATACTTTTTTAAAGGTAAATTTTTCATGTTGCGTTTTTTGGGCCCCAATTTAACTATTAGTACAGGGCCTCCAAAATATTTGAGACGGTCCTGTGGTTGTTCATACAAGGAACATAATTATTCTAGTAGTGTTCTAATAGGGTGTTAGTAGTAACGGAACCAAGATTAGATAACTTGAAATAGATTATGGAGCATGAGGATGAGGATGTTTGAACTTAAAAACTTGGAGTTGTGAAAATTTTTAACCATTTAATATCAACTCAACTACTTCTATAACATAACTAGTTCCTTTGATAGATATCTAAACTTAGTTGTTGTTGTTATTCTTTTTTGTATTTTGAAGTACTTATGTAATGATTTTAATTTAGTTAAATTGTTTTTTCTTTTAGCCGAATTCATGTCGTACCCATTTATGAAATTTTGATTTTGGCGTTTTCCATCCCCGTACCCATCCCGGTATCCGTTTCTGTGATACCTAGAGTGTGACCAACCATTCTCAAATTCCTGGATCCGCCACTGCCCGGGGAGTAAGCGCACAAGGGTAGAACTAGGAATCTAGGATCATGGATGAAAAAAGGTGATGGCCATATCAAGGAGATAAAACTCAGAAGTCATAGGGTTTGGACTGGTTTCTCTCATTACATTCCCCTTTTTCTGGTTCATTATAATGATTACCACTGGTCAGCTACTTCTACAACTCCTAATTATTGAACAATCAAGAAACAAATTGACCATCATGTGTCCATGCCTATTTACAAATCAATCATCTTTTCATTTTCTTGTCCAACTATCAAGCTACAAGGGGTAAATGATAAGCTAATGGGATTTATGAATTGCTATCCTGTAACATGGTAACAAATTCCTAACCTACAGCAGAGGAAGTTTAATTGCTTATATGATTACAGCTCTGAAGAATTCTATGAAATCAATAATCTAGTTCCACGGCAATATTAGTATGTCATACCAAAGAGAAGCGTGATTGATGCCAAGACCATTGCATGTGAGTATCATTCCCTTGAATCTGGAAAGATATTCCTGCATTCAGGATAGATCAACAAATTCGTGATAACTGATAAGAATCGGTTTCAATGAACCAGTATAACCCATACAAGAGTCGTTAATCCACATAGCATATAATATATTTTAGACTTTTAGTTCCAGGGAATGAAATATACTAATGATTCTTACCCTGAGAGAGTACTTATCAATTGCATAATTGCCACTTAGATCGTATTCAAGTCGTGTTGCAGGATCACTCAATACTGCCAAATCACAACAGATGAACAAAAGCGAGATGAGAAAACTCAAGGAAAGGAAACATACTCAAAGAAAGTCAAGAATAAGATATCTTTCCTGCATCCAATAGAAGCCAAGCAAAAATAATCTATCATGACCACTTCAAGTCCAACAAGTATCAGAAAAGAAGTTGCAGGACCCATTACAATAGCTAGTCACAATTACCAAGTTACAGAAAACAAGAGTAGCCATATGTTTTAATGAGAATTCTGAAAGACCAAAATGTACATGCATCTGTATTAGAAAGACGTTTGGCTTCTAAAACAAACAATAACAAGATACCCAGATAGACTGTAAGATGCAACAATCAAGATAAAATTACTATGAAATTACCAGTGACAACAAATTGAGATAGTCATAACTGAAACACTTCAGCATTAGTTTATTTCAAACAATAGAGGAAATTTGTACTATAAGAGGAAATCATTATTAGAGACGCAAGAGAGATAAACTCCCTGCAGAAGCACTAAGAAATGAACTTAGTGTTACAATCAAAAGCAAGAGTGAATTGCAGGGTTCCATCTTGAAATTTGGACTAGCATAAACAATACCTCTATAAGCTTCATTAATATCTTGAAATTTGGCAGTAATATTATTATCGCCTCCGTGCTTGTCAGGATGCCATTTCTATGGAATCAAAAGTTGAGTAATGTGAGCATAACATCTATAGAACCAAAAGTTGCACATAAAAACTGCATTTGATCCTTAGAAAGGGTAGATGATACTCACCAAAGCAAGCTTTCGATAACTTAATCTTAAATCCTCGTCTGTTGCATCATAACCAACTTCCAAAATCTTGTAATAATCCTACGGCGTAGTAAATTCCAATCAGATCACATCACACAGCAATGAGCCAATGACAACACCAAACCAAACTAAGTCAAAATTTCAGGGTTTCAATTAAATACATGCCAAATTTATGCAGGCCCTAATCCACATAAAACTCAAGAGAAACATACAGAAAATAATGGATTAAGTCAAACAATGTCCCATTAAACAACCCATCAAAAGAAAGATTCACAATCCATTGTATGCTTCTTCCTGAATATTCCTCCTATATATAAAATTTGAAATAAATTGTCCATTCTATTCAAAACCCATCATTCACACAGAGGTGAAGATGCTGATTTCTACTTCACCCTAGTTCTATACTACCAGATTTTACATTCTTAAGCTAATTCTGGAAATACCCACATCAAATTAACAATAAAAATCAAATTTTCATGTAAAAAACTGCACAAAGGTGAAGAATTTGTAACACAATTTCTCCAATTTCAGTAAAAATCTACAATATTCAATCAGACAAACAATTATTTAATTCAATAAGTGAAAAAGAAAGTAGTTTTGAATGAAAAAAATACCTTGCAAGTGGTAGTGGCAGCGTGATCATTGTCTTCCATCTGATGCTGAAATATTGGTAACTATTAAATCTAATAAAGCTCTTATCTTTACATGCTTCATTTGAGATTTTACTGCAATTTAAATTCTTTTTTTTTTCTCCTCAGAATAAATTCTCTAAGAAAAAGAAAAAAAGTAGATTGAAAAGGAAATTAATCAAGTAAATTTGATTTTAAATGGTAAAGAAAGACAGAGAAATACAGGCATTTTTGTGGGTTGTTGCAGAATGTAGCGGGTGATGAAAAGAGAAGAGGGGTTCTTTTAATTCTTCTCCATTTTACATTTTGGTGATGTTGCTTCATTATCCGGTGTGCACGTGCGGCGCACGTTGCTTCAATGATGAGATGATAGGGGTGAAAAAGTTTTGGCAAATTCCTAAGTTGTGCAAAATCGTCGAGTTCTCAAGTGAAAAAGGAATATGTTTTTCTATTTTGGGATTTGGATTGGTGTAGTAATATCTCATATGGGTAAGGTTACCTATCGCAGGTCAGTTAGTCCAGCTACACAGGTCAACGCTTGAGAGTAAGGGGGATTAAGGGAATCCCTACTCCCAAACACAAGTAGGTAGTGAGGCTCGAACTTGTGACCTCAAAGTCACAAGGTGAGTTCCCACCACCTCCACCAAGCAAGTTTGGTGCAATTTGGATATACGTGGTATCAAATGTCTTATATGAAAATAGTTGGATTTTGGATAATTGTTGTGGTTATGCTGATGTATACGTTATTAAGATGTTATTAAGAGTAGAATCTAGTGCCTTTTACAAAAATCATTGATATTTGTTTAATATGGGTGGAGGGAAGTAACATCTCTTTGTGACACTCTTTCTTTCATCGTCCCACCTCTTCCATATCTTTCTCGTCTTATCCTCATCCTCACAACTATTTGGTTTGTTGACAATAATAGTGAAGGCCAATGATGATGAGTTTTAGACTTTAGTGGCTAACATATCCGAATAGTGGAGGATGATGAATTTTACCGGTTTTGGTGGTGGATGATGGCGGTTATACCGGACATACACAAGTTGATGGTGACTATTATAGTGATAAGTATGTGGTGGTTTTGGTACCACATTGGTCATAATTAAGTGGTACTAACAGTGGACATGATAGTACATGGTGTTTGTGGTGATAAAAATGTATATGGGGAAGTGGAGATACATCAAGAAAATTGTCTGCGTCTTTCTAGTACAGCACAAAAAACTTTTTTGCCTCTGCCTAAGGAGAGGAATAGAGGATGGACATATTTCTGCCTAATTATAATTTGCCAAAAAAAACTAGAAGGGTGTTGATAAAAAAAAGAAATTAAAAACTAATAAAAACACAATTGAAGGATATCTTTTTTGCAATAAATCAATAATTCTTTTTACATAGTGAAATTATTATTAGCAATGTCTTGAAATATCAACTCATGAAAATAGAAGCTCAATACTCACTATGGAAGCACTCACATCTCAAAAGGTTAAGCTCCCATGTATCGAACCGTTAGATTGGCTTTGTTTGTTAGTATCATCTTTTGTTTTCTTCCCATCTTTTCTAAAACAAATTAAAAAGGAGAAGAAAAAAAAATAAAGCTAATAATAGTACTTGTCACCTTTCTGTTGTCAGTTTTCAAAATAAACAATATCCATATAAGTATTGACTAATGTTTAGGTACATTATACAACATATATCATAATATTAACTTCTGAACTTCTAAAGCGAGGCACAGAGAGTGACACCGAACGGAACTCTGAAGTACGGTGGATAATTGATAAACAGCAGTTTCCAGTATGCCACAAAAGGATAACATAAGCAAACCCAACAACTAAAAAATAGAGACAGACATGATTACTCTTGCCTCAAGTCAACCATCCATTTAGTACAGGACTACAGGGTATGCCTACTGCATCCTCGAGAAATATCATTGCCTGAGGAATTTGCACTGGTGAGTAATAAGAGAGTATAATTGCATTGCATTCAAATAATTGCATTGCATTCAAAAATACCTCATTCAATATTCTAGTTTGTGTGAAACAGCATTACATCACAAGTTTGCACCAATAGACCACATAGATCATAAACTATTAAAAAGAAAAGTATTCACAGAAGTCCCCAGATGATAAAGAGAGAAAATATAGGTTAAACTCAATATGGCTCAGCAAAAGCATCAGCTGAAAGACAATTTGTGACAGGTAAGAATGATCCGTTTTCATGATGCGGCTTCTACTTCTTCTTGATCTGACTCAGGTACTGAAGCCGTATTATTTCCACCCCGCAGGCGAGTAGATACATTGTCGATTGCAGCATTGAGTTGGCTCAGTTTGGTATTGAGGGTTTGTCTGGTCTTCTGCTTTTGCTTAAACAGAAAATAGAATGTTGAAGTATTTGTGTAAGTAGTTACAAAAAAATTTAAGCAGTATGTCTAGGCTATAAAGTGATACTTACCTCCAGACCTTCATCGTCATAATATATTGGTCGCCTAGCCTTCCTAAAACCATATTCATCTTCATTCAGCAGTGATCTTCTGATCTGATAACATAGAAGAGCTGAAAACCATGATTTCCATTTTTTACCTCTAAACCAGACAAGAAGAGTCAAGAGAGTAGAGCTATTTTGGGAGATAGGGTATATGCAGCCATGCAGACATGCGACGACTACTCTAGTGCAAACGACTACTCTAGTGCAAATGTAGAATAGATAGCATATACTAATTCGTAATCAATGCAGGTCACAAATATCATCTCTCTCAAACCAGTCTTTCAAACCAAACTACAAAGAACCATACAACAATGATAATGAAGGAGATTAAATAAGAGCTGGTCGTATTAAAACTACAAACCTCATTAACAATTCTCAAAAAAGTTCTTTGATTGGAAAAAAAAATCTCAAAGTTCTTATCCACAACATCAAAAGAAATAACTAAATTGTATACTCTCTCTATAATAAAACTATGTTGCTCGGAGTATTCAATTCACTTGGAATACCCAAGTCAGATGTCGACACTTCTGAAATGGGAATAGACACTTGACAGTAGTTGACACTTCATCTTAGACCAAAAACATGCATCTTTTCCCTGACATAATCAAACACCATAAACTGCTAACCAAGTTTGAGCAACATACAAATATGTTGTTTGATGGACCATTAATTCGTCAATAGACACTTGACAGTAGTTGACACTTCATCTTAGACCAAAAACATGCATCTTTTCCCTGACATAATCAAACACCATAAACTGCTAACCAAGTTTGAGCAACATACAAATATGTTGTTTGATGGACCATTAATTCGTCAATAAATTTCTAAGTTTTTTAGTTTACTTTTTCAATACCTTCGTCCTATCCTCCTTATGACCATTTTATGTATTTTTAACTATTGAAGTAATAAAAAGAGATCTTGTCAAGTTGTAATGTTTTTCTCCGCATTTCAGGATCCTTAGGTGTAGAAAGCAAAAACCTTTAGACTTATAAAACAAAAAGAGAGATATTAGGTCTAGGGTTGCCTGATAGTTCTGATTATGGTTAAATTGCACAGTCTACTACAAAGTAGGTAGATCAAACACCAACAACTAGTTCCCACATATCTTAGCTCACCAATCACATTTAGTGCTCAAATGTAAATGTAAGATCAACTGCAATTTGTAACAATATACAAATATCTCAAAGCAACTTTCATGCAGGGATTAAGAGTTAAATGATAAAACCTAAAGTGGAAAAGCCAAATCACCTGAGGAGCAAAGATATATGCTAGAGTTCCACAAACTGCACTACCCAGAAGAAAGCCAGCAACAAAATCACCACCACCTCCACCTCTGTCATCATTGCTGCTCATAATTTGGTAAACAGAGTAAGGACTCGAAAAGAAAAGTTCACTTTCATTCTCAACTAAAAAAAAGGGGCAATGGAAGTCGTAATAAGTCATATCAAATTCCTTTAATCTTACCCATATCAATAGCATATATAGTGATATCTGATTAAGACGATTCTGAACAAGGCACCAGATCAAAACACCTACTATACCACTGTGTCAAAAGAATATGACACGTTTGACTTCTATGGTCAAACCTTGTCAAATTTGGCCATGATGAGTCGTATGTTATAGACTTATAGTACAAACCATCCAAAAAAGGCAACTTCTGAAATTAATTTATAAAAATTTAAGAGCTAAGAATAAATTTTGGGGTTTTTCCCGATGTACTCTGTTTTTTTTTAGAAATCTGCATTGCACCATCACCTCTTTGAAATATAACCTAGTACCCTTGTGGTTCTGAAAGTGTCTAAGCCCTACCCCTATTGTTATACTTCCACAGTTCCACTAATAAATTTCGTTAGTGAGATGTATTATGCATTTAAATCTTATTTTTGGGGTTTAGAACCCTTTAATTAGCTTAAACTTTTTGTTATTAAGTAGTAAGTTAATTTCCCCTGACTTAATGACAAGAAGCATAAGCTAATTAAACGAGTTTCAAACCCCAAAGCCTAATCTCACCAACGGATTATATAATGAAGATATAAAGGAAGGAACAACATTGAGACACATTTAAAACCACAGATATAGTGTACATTGATGGGGAACAAAAACACATGGACACCCCTAGAGAAATCCATAAAAATTTATAACCTAATAGACTCTCTAACAAATCAGTGGTCAGAGTTAACAAGCATTAACGGCCTATTATTTTAAATAGAGGGACTGCAGAAGTCAATACAAGCACGGTTTGCAGTCCATATCCAACTACTTCACTTTAAGATATATATTGCTATTACACAGGGAACTGGAAACATCTTTACAAGAACACAGCCATGATGAATGCAAAAGAATTGAGGCTTAAATAAAGAACAAAGATGCAAATGCCAGGAGTAAAACCTGTATTCTGCACGAACAGCAAGCTTGTGGTGCACTCCCAACTGTTTAGACTTTCTTGGCATTGCACTGATTGTCATTTTCCCTAAAGAGCTACATTTTGAGAATGGAAGCTCACATGTCCTGATATTAGATCCACCTGTGTAATGAACAAAAGGAGATGGTACTACATGAGCTCGTGTGACTCAATAAGACTGAAACGATTAGCATATCACATCCTTAACCCAAAGTCCTCTTATTTAAACTTATTTTAGTGACACGAACTTTGTAGCCCTTATCTAATTTACTTAAACTATTTATATGAACTTATTGACCCTTATCCAAATCTAATTTTCATAAAAAAAATATATATGTTGAAAAAGAATAGGGAATATCACACTCATCACACGAAGTTCGGCCCAACTACATTGATAAAGGATAGACTTGTTGCTACTATTAGTAGCACAGAGGTTGTAGTAGTGGAAGATGATACGGTGCGAGATAGTTTTTCTAAGCTTTAGTGACCATCGCGCTATTATCAGTCTAAAGTTGCCATGCTTAAGGTGTTTATTCAAGAATGTCAAGTAAAAGTTTGTATTAAATGAGTGTAATTTCCCCAAAACAATATTGCATAAGATGCAACTCATATCCAACACACCAGGAGTAAGATGAACTTAATGAAACATCCAGCATAAGCAAACAATGGCAAGTATAATTTATCAATTGCCGAATTCGACAAACAGATCCACACAAATGAATAACAACAAATTTCACAAATGAAAGCATTCTGATTCTCATAAGCACAAATTACAATACTGCAAATTCATTATAGTACAATCGGATCTAAAGAAGTTCCAAATTACATAACATAAACCTAATTTTTAATAGATTACAACAAATCAAGAAAAATCACTCTTCCGGTGCAAGTGACAATTTCAAGCCATGAGCATAACTTATTCAATTGATTAAAAAAGTAACGAGCAAGAAATATATGTTAAAAATGGTATAATTATCATATTTCCACCTGGTTCCACCAATTTCCAGTAACTTTGTTTCAGATTATCGAAAAAAATCAAAGATTCGGCCTGTGAGTTGCAGAAACTAATTCATTTTTACAGCAGATTACGAAAATTGAGAAGATAAGTTTAAAAAAAGAGAGTTCAGAGGAGAGAGAAAGATATTAGTGAGATTACCTGAAATCGCAGCGGAAGAAATTGAAATCGCAGCGGAAGAAATTGAAATCGCCATGAGTGAAGAAAACAAGAAGAAAATTGAGGAAGGGACAGGTCACAGGGGTATGTGTAGGCCAGTGGATAGAACTTTTATGTTTTCCTTTTTATTGAAATTATCGTCAGCGGATATATCTGACCCGGGGGTGTTTAGGACGGGTCGGGTCGGATTGTGTCGGATCGGATTGTTTATTAATGTGATAAGGTCACTTTGGCGTATCTTCATATATCGGATAATGAGTTATTCGGTTTACTTTTAGGTCGCTTCAAATTCATTTAGGTTAGAGTAATCGAATAAGAAAATTGAAGATGATAATCGTGGTGTAATTTTGTTTATGAATTTATATAGTCGATTTTAAGCTCAATGCTATTTAGAGGTGTTCATAAATATCCGATCCGATAAAATGGATATTCGATCCGCTTTTTTGGTGTTCAGATATTTCGGATCGGATATCCGAAAATTTTCGGATATTCGAAACATGCAGATATTTTCGTATATCTGATCCAAAAATATCCGATTTCATAAACAGATATCCGAAATATCCGATTTTATGACCGGATATCTGAAAAAATCCGGTGACGCGGTCCGATCCGAAACTTTTTTCGAGCTTTTCATAGAAAAATTCAAACTTTCTAGTTTCGGATATCCGATCAGATCCAAAATTTCAGATATCCGAAACTTTCAGATCGGGTTCGGATCGCACTTTCTCCGAAATTTCGGATCGGATTATATGAAATGAACACCCCTAAATTGCTATTAGAGTAAAAATTACATTTGATTAACCATTCAATGAAGTATCAATTAATTTTTAGAAGATAGGTTGATATTTCAATGACATGATCAAACAACAATAACAAATACCATGAACATAGCAATAATAACAACAAAATACCATATACATTTCTAGTGATTACAATGACAAAGCCAATAGTACTATTTGTTAAACAGAGAACATAACAACTCGAATGGATGGGGCAATGCTATACAATATACTACATTGATAGTATTTCCTAATAATCAACCACATACCCATAAATATTATTCTTAAACTCCAAATTGAGTACTTTTTTTTTAGAGGAGTACTTAATATATTTCTCCTTTGTCCCTTTTGCTTTCATATTTACACTTCGAGTCCACCCATTGACTGACTCACATCTTGATTAATTCTTTTTCTTGACTATCAACACATTTCATGGTCCTAAAACGCAAGGATGGATTTTTCTTCAGGTTATGTTTGCTTAAGATCATCCTTACTCTTTGGTCAGTTCACCTTCGTTCATCGTCAAATATACTCCAATAACTTTGTTACTTGGCAGTGTTTCAACTTATTTTGATTGTCGTTCCACGATGAAATCTTCTTGCGGGTTTTCGTTGTTGCTTTCATCTCCTTTTATAGCTGATGGGCATTGTTCATGCTGTTCGGAAACGTCGTTGGAACATAGGTAACATTGAATTAGAGGGCAGATTTTGTGGAAAATTTGTTGTTGAAACAAAAACCTGAAGTGTTGTAAATGCTACAAATTTGTTGTCAATCAGGATAGTATGGGTTATTGGGTCGTAGTGGTTACTTTTGTAGATTCTGAAGATATAGCTACATCGTCTGTATATTAGAATCATTAAGACACTGTTGTGAAGTTGGTGGGTGGTTTGAACCGGAGTATTAATTAATTCCATAATTGATGCCATCTAAATGTTTGTACTAGCACATTAGTGCTCTTTTTACAGTGGCCCAATAAGATTTAATAAATGCATAACTAGCATATTTTTACGAATTGATAAATTGTTGTGACTAATATTTATATCAGTCCCACGAAGTCTTGAAGATATTCAAGAGAAAAAAGCTTAGTTTCCACAGGTTGAATCGGAGAATTCTGCAGAATGAGTCCACAATCATTCATTGACAGTTGATAATTGAAAGAATGATTGCCAAAATAAAGGCAATCCCAATTGAATCACCAGAGTGATCTCAGTAACACCTCCCCAAATAAAAGGAAGTTTGTCCATTTAAGAGACAAACTGATGGCGAAACAACTGAGGAGACAGCCTGAGCATATCAATGATATTCCCTTTTTACCTGAATATGAAAACTAATTGAAGCCGGAAAAGAACACAAATTCGAACTCAGTTACAAAATTCAGACGCTGATCAGTTATGCCTTAGCAATGTTGCTTGGCTCAACATGCCTTATATCACAACCGGCTTTCCCGTTGGACAGCAGCCTACAACCGACCATGTTTCAAGCTATGCCATATAAGCGGAAGCCTTTGAACCAACCAAGTTCAGCTCCTCCCCCCCCCCAAGTCCTCTCTTTTATAGACAACAATACAATCCATACTACTGTTTATTCTGGTTATAGGATTGTGCTAACTAGTTTCGTTTACTATTCATTTAGTTTAGTAGTTAACCCAAGCATCAAACCGAGCCTTTGTCATAGGCAAGTCCAAGCAAGCCACACTCGGGCTTACCTCAGCTATTACTCGGTATTTACTCCTAGCCACTGATAAGAGAAGAGACTCGACAGATTAGAATACAAAAAAGAAAGACGATTTATCTCTGTCCATGGTTAACCACAAACGGCAAACATTGAGTGTAAAATCTTTGTCCAACGATCCATCGCATCACCCACAAGCCAGAGTCATGATTAACACTGTTCTTCACCAGTACAAACTATGTATAAATTCCATTCTCGTCTAAACAAGAGAATAATTCAGTAACTTATTTTGCTATCTTGCAAAGAAAATGTTAATTGAAGTGCATTAGACAAAACTAGACAACAATGTTTGGTACATAGAACAGCAGTTTCGATCATTATGCACTTGTGGACTGTGACGGCTACTATTCTCTTTATATACAAAGAGCCGTGCCTATGCACCATCCAAAAGAGAGAATTTAAAAATAAAAAAATAAAAAAAAGAAAGAAAAGAAGAGGTTGGAATATGTGTGGGCAGGGTGAGATATCAACATATCCTGTCGGGTTATTAACATACGGGACATGGGTTCTCTCAAAAACCCGATGGAAGATCATAGTATATGACCTATTAACTTGCCATATGTGTAACAATTAATATACATAAGAACTGACCTGTCTACTTGCCTGATGAGTTCCTGAAGAGCAGCAGCGAAGTATTTGCCTCATGTCTTGCAGGAAGGGCCTGTTCCACAGTTGTCAGAGGTCTGACAGACCTCCCTGGGCTTTCCATATCCGAGAACGGAAATGCAAGGGAGAGAGAGAGAGAAGCACTGGCATCTTCATCCTCTTCCTTTGGTGACGCTATGTCAGGAGGCCTGTCAGGAGCTTTTCTATCAACTATCCCAGCAAAGAAAGGTAAGAGACCGTTTCTCGACTGTTTCTTTTCGACTCCTAAAGCAAGTTCCAAGTTTGGGGATCCATCAGGCAGCCGATCCTCATTTCCTAACAAAGACACTTTCCAAGGCGATAAGTGATCGTTGGATGGGACACTTTGAGCAGCATGTGAATCCACAAGAAAGAAGCATCTCTCAGCTGATCCAGGGTTCACAGATGTTGCTTTCTCATCAATAGCTTCATTAGATGTATCCTCAGTACGTGAGCTAGTGCTCACATCATGCATCTGGGCTGTGATCCTATCACCAAAAGAATTCGGAAATCTACGTAAATCACACCCATAAAAGCCATCATCCCCTTTTATTCTTTTGCTGATGCATGATTGATCGCCACCTTCTGACACATCTTTGCTGTCCACCCATGGCCTCTTTTGGCATGGGATGAAAGAAGCAGCTTCTGATTTAGGCTCCATCGAATTCTTGTATGAATGTGTCTTGGGTGAATATTGCAAGCTATGGCGGTCCTCCATGCTACCATCAGCAGAAACATTTATATCTACGTACCCTTCTTGCTTCAAGCTTCCCTTGGATTTCAACTCAACTCTGCCATGTTTCCACATGGAATCCTTATTATCCTCCTCTTGCTTCACAATATTCTCAACTTTAACCTGGCCTCCATTTTTCTGTATATTATCCAAACACGGATCTTCTTCCTTCATGATATTCTTAAATTTATCCTCAACATTGTTCTTTACCGTATATAGTTCTTCTGAAGAGAAAACAAAACAGCCCTCTTGCTTACCTACCATAAGCACCTTGGAAGAATTATCTTGTTTCTCCAACATAAGATCTGACAGTGACTTCTTGGATTCATGAAGATCAAGGCTGCTATCAACTTCCTGTGTTGAATGCGGATGCTGTACAGTTATATTAGGGTCTGGCTGACCATGATCTTCCTACAGACAATGGGAAAATGAGTCAGAATTACGTGGCGATGATCATTATATAACGAACAAATAAACAGGTATGTCCCCAAATGACAATCAATTTCAATATATGCTCAGATTGATTGTTCATGTAGAAAGAGTTAAACCCCTTCTCTCCACTGCCAACGAGAAAAATGAAGTTTAAGAATTAAAGCACAATATGGAGCACACGAAGTTCTACTTCATGTGGGAAGTTCCACTAGATGGGAGCTACTTCCAAGGAAATAGACGATGTCCTGTGTTTTCGTCAACCAAACAACATCAAATATTTGCACTCACAAGCACTCCAATTTGCTGTGTATAGCCATGTCAAACCACACATGACACAACCCACTTTGAGAGACGAGATACATTTCGTTTCATGACAACAAAGTTCAATATTTTGAACTACGGCAGGTCAGAATTCAGATCCACGGATACATACTAGCAGCTGGTACCATGTCTCAATAAGTCGAGAAAGTACAAAACTGTGGATCTCGCAATATGCAACATTCAGGAAGGTCCTAATGAACTTCCCACAGACTTATTTTATACCAAACTACTTTTTAACATCTAATTTGATAAGAAAACAACAGTATTAGCAACAGTAGTAGTTGCAATAGTTACCTACAGTAATGACCATTACACCAAGATAAACAACAGCAACAACAACGATATGTCAAATGATAGGAGAAATGGAGCACAAATATGGAACACAAATTTGACACACAAGATGATCATTAACAAATAGGTGAGCAGAGATGTGAAAGGACAACACAAACTCTCTTTCTTTAGTATAGAAATATGAGAGAGCTATCTATTTACAGCCCATATGTAGGCGGTAATATATGGCCATGATGGTAATGAATTTTAGTATAGTTTTGTATGAATAAACTCATGTCAATGTCCTTGGTGATGAGAATCTTACTCGAACATGTGTTTTACTTCATAAATTTGCATTGACTAGCATTACCCGCATTAAGTGAGAATGTAAAATCACATGTTCGGGGATCAAATTCCATTACCATGGTAATGAGGGATTTTCAAATCACATATAATTCCATTGCCGATACTGTTATTTAGTACCGCCTATCAAATGGACCGCTTAGGTCAGCTAGACAGTTCTACTAACAACAGACGTATCTTCATAAGCTGTATATGCGCCAAATGTTGTATGATAACCTTTTCCCTTGCACTTCTTACACCCAACTCTTCTTTTCTAATGATCCTTCAGAATTACACTTCTGCCTGTATCCTGGATGTTATCAGAACACTTCCTTTTGACACACTTAATTTTTATGTCAATTCCACTAGCCGCCTCACTACTAAGAGAACAAGTGGGAAGAGCCACTATAAAGTCAGCGGACCGCAGGTCAGCACCCTGTCACAAGTATCAACAATACAGAGATAGGCCATGTTTCTCTATCAACATTAAGAGGACAAAAAGAAAGACATGAGTATACTGCAGAAACAAGAATGACTGACCAGCAGAGAGAAGAGAAGGCATCTTCAAAAGAGACAATGCACTACACCTTAGAAAGGAGTCAAAATAAACAACATCAAAAGCCAGTATGGAATAATTAAATCAACTAAATCTTTCTTAACTTTTCTATCAACCCAAGCCCTAGATAAATGCTCTTCAGAATTTTCATGAGTTTGAACAAGAAACTATTTGCTAAGTTCACATTTTTACTTATTAGTAAACCATATTTGGCTACATATTTAACAATCGGACAGCACCTTTTAAGGCAAGGTCTAGCCTAATTGGATACTACAAATATGATACATAAACTATGAATTTCACACTGAAAGAGTCAGCAAAAGATGAAGGAAAAAAGGAAAAAAGATCATGGACATCAAGGATTACCAGAGCAGCAGTCCCTGATTCTAAGCATGCTTCGGCACCTACGACTGAAGAATCCTTTCTGGGCCATTTCTCAAGGTTCCCTTGGCTGTTTGGTGAAGTCAAACCAGTGCTACTTACATTACATCCCTGATCATAACAGTTCCCATTAGACATACAGCCAGATTTTTGCAGAGACGATGCGTCTAAAACCGGAGCCTCACTTCTTGATACAACAGCATCACTGCCTGATGCAGACAAGTCTTCAATTGCAGGCCTCTGCAAACATGTGTTCGCAAGTAGAGAAGCAGCTGAGGCAACATTTCTGACTCTAGGAATCGTATTGGGAACAGAAACAGAGTTTTCAGCCCTCTCCAGCGAAGTGTATCTGTCATCTGGACAATGTGTCCTCCTACCTCGAAATACCCCCCACATAAAAAATAAAGTATTCCAACCTGCAAGAAAATCACAAATAACAGTAACATAAATATTGACTACTAGACAACTAATTTCTTTAAAGATGACAAGCACTTTACATGACCATTGACCACCCACAGGCAAGAAGGTTAGTTAAGAAATCTGTAAAAAAAATAGAAACCTTAAATTGACAGGTAATACAGATGAACTTCATAGGACACCAAAAATATAAATTTGCATTTGTAGTTCACATGTCCAGCAGCATCAAACAGTCGGAGACACAGAGGGAGAAAGAGAGCCATACCTAATCGGAAAATAATAGCCAAGCAATATACACACAAGAAAATACTCATGGAATAGAAATTTATAAGAAAGCTTAGTTCAACCTCATTTTGTCACTCAAGGATAGAAGTAAACTAAGACCTGGTAATACAAATGTTTCGAATAACAAAAGTAAGCAAAAGTTGAGGGACAACAAGTTGTAAAGGTATGTTACATTATCGCATAGAAGGTGGTCATATAGACACTTTTTGAGCATTATAGCCTCCAAGCAGCCAAGATTGAAACTCATGTAACAATTTCAAGATTACAGAAGGCAAAATATGTAATTATCGGAACTTACGCTGTGATCTATGAGCAAGGTGGTTCGATGGGAATATAAGGAGTTCAACCCCATTGATAATTCCTCTGAGAGCTAAGTCATGCTTCATCATATACTCCAACAAGATCTTGTAACTCCTTGAATAACTGTGACACAAACAACATAGGCGTCAAAAAGAAAATCGAAGCATATATATAACCAATTAAACACCAACTATGCAAATACAAGAAAAACATATGCAGACACAAACCTGTCAGGATCTTTGGCAAAAAAGTACAAAGCAATGTTATCATCTTGAGCGCCGGCTTCCTTGAACTGGAAAGGCCATGCACCAAGTCGAGATACTTCATTAAAAACCATTTTCGGCGGAAGCTTCCTCACCACTTCAAGCACTTTACCAGATGCAAAGCTTGACAAATGTGCTTGGAATCCACCACAAACATCCGCAAGTTTCCCATTTCTATGTATCTCAAAACCTCCTCTGCAAAGGACAAGCAAAGCTGTCATCATAATAACTCAAGATAGAGAAAACCAAACTAGTATTTGAAAACACCAAGAAAGAAGGCCTGAGATAAGAGGTCATACTGCCAGACAGCATCAAGCTCAGGAATGGCGGACTTCATGAGAATTGGGTCTTCTTCAAAATCAGTAGGGTATACTTTCAACTGCTTTGCACTACCAATAGATGTATGTTTGCAAGAGTTCGATGAATGGTTAGAGAGTCCTGCTTCCCTCGCATAAACTGTTTCCTCGGGTATTATATCCATCGCTTGATTTGAAACTACATCTCCTACATGGTTTCCTTGAGTGTTTGACACAGATAACTCATTAAGCTTCTCAGGCAACTTATTCTTTTTAAATATGTCCTGCTTTTTTTGCATTGCCGCCTCAATTGCAGCTTTCAATTTATTTTCTTCCCGTAACCCATCTTTGGCTCTCAACAAGGAAGCATCTGAGGATATCCCTCGACGATTTCCACTAACCGAAGCACCATTAACACCTTGTCTAGAACGCCCAAAAGTATTCTCTGGTGCTTTTTCATTCTGATTTTCATGCATATCCGCCGTGGCCCCATTGGCACCAACAATTGATCCATCAACAGCCCGAGAGGAATTCAAAGTTGTTCCATCCTTCAAGCTGACATGGCTTGGCTTTGCTTCAGCAGAGCTACTTGTTCCAGATCCCCTGATATTAGTCGATGATGACCTCTTAACTTCACCTATAAGAAAATGTCATCAGAATCACAAAGAGGGAAATAACAAAATCCAGTGCAGTACAATAATATCAAAGTACCTAAAGTAGCCATGGCATCCTGAGACTTATGAACCACATGGCATGCAGGCTTTGACAAACTAGTCAATTTTCCATCAGATTGAGCATTCTTGTAATCACGACTATTGCTTACGGTTAGAGTTGAGGTGTTATCAACACGAGAGAGACGCTTGGTAGAATTAGCAGCTGTTTGAACAGGAAATGAATCCAATTTGATTGAGTTCTTTCTTTCAAATGAAGTACGGTCTCTTACTTGCTTCTGACCTTTCAATTCCTGAACAGGAGCACGTTTTGGGGAGAGCATTTTAACTTTTGGTTCACTAACACTTGAACGACCTAATCCTTTGAAAGACATAGATTTCGCAATCAGCTTTCCTTGCCCATCCTTTGCATCAACTCCTTGCTTTTGCTTTTGAACAACTTCTTCTGAAACCTTTACGTTTGCCTTTGAATTAGAGTTAAAAGAATTTGACTTTAAAAGATTACCTGGAGCAAATAGCAGGTAAACAAAGTTAAAAAAAAAAAACATCCTAAATGAAGCTCTTATAATTAACAAGCCATTTCCAACAAGCTGTGCATGAGGAGTTACCCTTCAGGTTCTGAGGCGAATTTCTAGTAGGAGAACGTGCATTTTCTGAAGCATCCCCAGCAGCTTCGATGCCCATAGATAATTGATTAATTGACTTTCCCTTTGTCTTATCCAAATTCTTAAAAGAAGAGTCCTTAGACAGCACAGGCACACGACTAGGACTTAATGCAGTTGGCGAACCAGTACTTGACTCAAGAGCCTGCTTCTTTGCTGTTGGGCCAGCTTCAAAGCTATCTTCAGTCCTCTTTGACGGTAGTTGTTTATTTATACTAACAGTTTTTAATTTACTACGTTCACAAAAGGAGTCCTTATTATCCAACTTAGAAGAAAAATCCAAGTTTACAGAGGTTGTCCTTCCAAGCGATCTACTTCTTTCAATACCTAATACTTTTAAATGCTCCTGTCTCCGTTCCGGTTCTTCATTGAATTTGCATTCCTCACAGAACCAGTCACCTTCCGGAACTTTATCGAGCATCTCGCGCATACAATACCTAGTTGGAGAAATTGATACATATAAATCAATACCACAATCACACACTTGAAAACCTGCAGCTGAAAAAGAAGATTTTGTACTTACGTGTGCTCTGCACCATCACTGCACCTACTACAAACAGCAAGCAAATCCTCACGGCCAGCATCACCACATATATCACACACCTTTACCTGCCACATTCCAAATCGCAAAGATTGCAAAATAGTTTAGCAAGCGAACAGGTACATACACTTAATTAGAAGTCATATACATTAAAAACAAAAGAATACAAAGCATCAAACAAAAGACGCAAAAGCATTTCTTACTACCCTGTAAATAGAAAATGACATCCATAGAACAGAACGGCATACAGTGAAAATAATGCTAACATTCTAGATGAAAAGCAATAACATCAAATAAAATCCTAGCATTCTAGCAATATGCTTGAAGATAATCATTCAAATTTCAGATAACCGACCATATGAACAACACGGCAAGTGCGCATTCAGCCATGCTTATTTTTGCATATTTGTTAAGTGATAAAGTATATTACAAACAAGCATATATGTATCTCCAATGTCTGTTGAGGTCGGAAAGGTTGACAGGCAGAGTCAAAAGCCCAAGGGGGAAAACATACAAGTGTACACAGGAAATTTGGCATAAAATCAACAAGGAGGTAACACTTTGTTAAAAGTTCTAAAAATTGACTACAAATAAAATAAGATATCTTCAATGTTTAAAAACTCTAAACTAATAACAGTAATGAAGAGGCAGCAAGATCAGCCAGATGCAACCAAGACATAGCTTGAGAGAAATGTCACGTTTGGCACTTATGGCTAGAAATGAATGCTATGGTTAGTACTCCCTCCGCCCCCACATTAGTCTTTACACTTTTGGCTTTCATCCGTCCCCCGTTAGATTTTACATTTTCATTAAAAACAGGCCCCCACAAATAATTTAATACATTTCTCTCCTCACTGCTAAAAAGTTAGGTAACCACACCCTCTCTCATTCAAATTATGGGAAATGGGAGGCTTAGAAATTGGTTCAGAGTATAAGAAGAATGTGTTAGAGTACAACAAATGCTTTAGTCCAAATGAAGCTGTAATGAATTCTCAATTTAAAATGAACTTTTTGCTTTGGTTAGCTTAAACCTATATTTCTTCACAATTTTAAGCCAAGAAGGATTTGTACTCTACCATGTCAATCCAAGTCAATCCAAACCAGAGCAGAAATGGAACAAAAAAAAAATACTTCCTTGATAGGTGATTTTTTTGCTAATTCACAAGAGTCGAGATATAAAAGAGGTCAGGCTTACGATAACAACATCATACCAGCCTAGAGCAAACCAGATTGTGCCATGCCTGATAAAAACTGCTTCAGTCCTGTCATCACAAATACTTTATAAAGCAGCAAAAGAGCCATGAAGCAGCCTCAGCATTTCAGCTCAATAGCAAAGAGAAGGTTCAAGGCATTGGCCCGTCAAAAGAAAAAGAATTTAAGAAGTGGATAAATTCAATCTTCTATTAAGTCTCCATCTTTGGGGTGAATATACCCTGCTATTGTAAGTTATACTCAATCTAGAATTGGAGACAACTGCACTGAAAGTCCCAATTTGAACTCCAACCAAACAACTTAAAACAACATACTCTCTCACGAAAAATTCTTGACTCATCCACCGGACCCGCTAGCTCTTGGGATTAAGGCTCTGCATTGTTGTTGCCTCTCCTTGCCCATTTCACCTTTAAGTTTTACCCAATAATCCTGTCTTCAATACTGCGCTTAAGATAAACCCTCTACTCTCAATTCTCAAGCTCCTCATTGAGCTAGCTCATGCACTCTGACTTAACAATCTCATAAATGTCCATTGCTTCTTTCTCTCAACAACCTCAACTTTTGATTCAATCCTTCATTTAACATACCTCCAAAGATCCAGTTCAGGGTGGAACAATGCTCCATCAGAAATTTTATATCAATGTTTAGGTCTCCTGACAACGATTCGATTTATACACGCTTAAAAAATTACAATTCAAGAGATCAATAAAACCACATCTGGGTGTAACAGATGTTATTACCATTGAGAAGCATCAGGAACATGTCAACAATAAATGGATGTACACATGTCTCACCTTTCCAACATTCAGCTTCAACAGAGACCTCACTACGGACCTCACTAGGTTTTGTTCTTTCGACAGTGTCACTATAGGACTAGTTATATCAGGACTTACATGCAAAACAAACAAAAAGAAAGGCCAATGATAGGCTTGGTATTTTGACTTGATATTCCAAGGAAAGAGACTGTAGTATGTACCACACGTCCAACATTTCCCAGAAAAAGGGAAAGACATGGAATTTACACAATAGTATGGCCGGAATCTTATTAAAAACAGAGCAAATAATATGCGTGGAAAATTAATAAAATGAAGGAATGTTGATGCTAATCAGGAAGTGTAAAACTGATAGATCAAAACAAGATAGTCATTATTCATTAATATACAACTGCACAGAATGAAAATCTCAGACTCAAAGTGACACTTACATCTTCTTCTTCGACATCAGATTCATCGACATCATCTTCAGGAGATGTTTGCACAGAAGGTTCACACTTTTCAGCCGGCTCTGTTCCATCATTTGACAGCATGACCTTCTCATTCTTGCCATGACTCTTACTAGGCGATGCGGATTGACTATGCTTCCTCAATTCAAGGAGCTTGTCTTCCGTAGTATAACCCAAACGTGGACTCCCTAGATTAGACCTCAAATCAGCTACCTGACCTCCTTGACCCAAACTGTTAACTAAACCTGTCTCACATGACTCACTTCTATCGTCTTTATCTGTGCCAGAGCGAAAAAAATCATTCGCCTCATTAGCACTTCTATCATTGAAACTGACATCATTGTCCTGTTCTAGACCTTTCTCGCCCCTCCTCCACTCAGAAGCTAACAGAGTGGAATTTGAATCCTCATTAGCATCAATTGCCTGGCAGAAGTCACCATTATGATCATCATTTTTCAACACCATGATAACTGGTTATGATGCACGCAAGGTGTACAAAATACTGAATTTGCTTTCGGAAAACCACCCCGCCTCAATAAGCACCCTTTGTATCCTCAAACACAAAATATTTCCTGCAAGGGGACAAAAGAGGAAGAAGGTATCTAATGAAATTAGAAGCACAGCAATATCACAGATGTTAGAATGTCAAAACAAGAAAAAGGTGTCACATGCAAGAATATCATATTATCATTCAATACAGCTAGATAACGGGAGAAACAAGCCTTATACTAAGAATTTGAAGACATACAATCTTGTGAAATGAAGTTGGGCGCCGCTCCATTTCACGATTCCAATTGATTTCTAAGATACATCACTTTCCCTTGTAATTCCGCTTTCACGGGTAAACCATACATTTCCAATTTCTTACTTTTTACAAGTACTGCCAGCTAATGTTTCCAGTGAAAAGATAAAGGCTATAATGCTAGGAGCAGCACATAATTTATCCCTTCTCAAGGCAAAACAATTGAATGACCAACACATGGTGAAATACCATTTCAAGTTTCAACCAAATGTAATAATACACCAAAACAGCATAATTTGTCAATTAAAAAAAGAACTTTCTGTAAGTCTAATGATGTGATGGCCCAAAGAAATGTTTCCAAGGAAACACAGCAACTTAGCAATCAGAAATACTGGGATGCAAAGAACAATAGTGCAAACTAACCCTGTTATGTCTCTGAATGCTATCAGGCAATAATTTTTCAGTGTCATTGACTATTACCTCCTTTGTTTATTGATAATATGGCATTTGCTTTGTCAATTGGACCAAGGAAAAAGTGAAAAAAGTAGAGCGAACGAGAGTAAAAGTTAAGAAAAGAGAAAAAGGTAGGGAGGAGAGTAAAAGTAAATGAAAGATGCATTAATTAGGTATGTCAGTTTACCATATCACAATATTGATCAATGTGCCTATTAAAGAAAGCACCCCTAAATGGCAAAATGTCACTACTGAGCAAATAAGAACAGAGGGAAGTACTTGCATTTGAGAGCTTCCACTCTTTAGGGGATATCGATAAGAAAATGTGGACTAACCTCAATCAGACCCAATCCAAGTAACCAGACAGATGACTAAATTGAACAATCTAATACCACCAATACGTGCTAGTACATAGAACAAATTAAACATAAACATAAACATAAAATTTAACAACAACAAAAACAACGATAATCAATAAGGATACTCTACCATATAACTGAGTTTCAGGGTTCAAAGAATAGTAAATGCTTCAAACGAAAAAGGATGGGAATCCCAGAAATACATCAATCTTTCTCTCCACTCCCTCAAGCATCTCCATTCACTACGATTATCGTGTGAGTGTGACGAGCCGAGTGAAGCCTAAGCTCAATCAAAATCTTGGCACCTCCTAAAATATCTCAGATGATACTTGTCCCTAAGACCCACAACTTATTAAGATGATATAAAATGCATTAACACAAAATTATCAAATTTCACAACCCATTTAACAGTCTCTTGACATAACCTCCAAGTACACCCAAAAAAATGCATGTACTTACCAAAACCAAAGTAATCAACAAATTAAAAAAAAAAAATTTCTAACATCATACTGCATAACTAAAATTATAAAGTCATTAAGCTAATCTATCAACACACCACCTAATTAGGGATTGCTTTACAACATTAAAGCCAACAAATTTAAAACCCTAATCAGCAAAAATGAAAATCAATCGATATTTCCCAAATTAATCACAAATTAACCCAATATCCTCTCAAATCGATCCATCAACCACATAATCAAATCATCTTCAAAGTAAAAAGATCAAAAAAATGCACACTCAACATAAAAAATCGACATAAATAAAATTACTACTGAAAAATCCACCAAAACTCAAATTAAAACAAACCTTAAAAAAAGTGAAAGATCGCCCATGGAGGAGAGAGAAAATAGACGAGAGTAACAGCGCCAATGTCACCGTGCGCCGAGGTAGGAGAGAGAAAATTAGGGTGTATTTTTTTCGTGATGATTGTGAGTGATGTCTGCGCTGATATTCCGTCACCGACTGTCGTTTTAATTATTCCTTAATAAATTTATTTTTAATTTAATTTTGGGAGAGTTTTTTCGACTCTTCTTCTTCTCTCTCTTCTTCTTCGCACGAGTTCTTCTTTTCTGTGAGTTTGGGGATTGAATTTCTCGCTTCAACATTCAGAAACAAAAAAAAAAAAAATTTGGGGGAGGGGTGACACTGCGAAATGAAATAAAATTGAGGGACTGATGATGATATTTTTTTGAAGTTATAGGACGTCATTTATGCAAATTGTACATTTAGGATTAATGTTTACGAGTGTGGTATACGCGAGCGTGTGGTATGGGGGTGAGGGGCTAAGGGTTAAATCAAATTTCATAGTATCTCTGAATCTTTGGTCACATTATCTTTGAAAGAGTACTTGTGATTAAGGTTAATGTTTCTAGAGGTCGTACTTGACTACTCCCTCCCAGGGGCTAGGGCCTAGGGGTAGCAGAGATTCCGATACCTGGTTAAGCAGGGTTCGACTCTCGAGCAAAAAGCGGCCGTTAAACTTATTCGATAGTGATTTTGATCCAATAATACTCGGGATTACCCGTGGAATTGGTTTTAAACTAGGGATCGGTATCGAATTCGTATGTTATGTTTATGTGGCCCATAAAAACAAGCACAAGTCCCATAAATGTCCCAAACCAAAAGATAATCTTATCCAAAAATTGGAAAAAAAAAAAAGCAACATGTCCATAGAGTGAACCGGGTACCCGGTTTTGGAACTATTTTCTGCTGGGTCCAGTTTTGAAAATCTAGGAACCGATTGTCGTTTTTGGCTCCAAAACCCAACACCCCGCTGGGTTCGGGTCCAGTGTGATTGATCGGGTACCCGGTCTTGCTCACCCCCTGCTCCTTCCGTCTTTTATTGTTTTTGTCTTTATTGAATTTAATTTTTTAAGAGTTGCATTTTTTTATTACTTAAATAAGTGTTTAGTGTTTTTTATAGAGGTGTGTTGTTTAATTACTTAAATTTATTGTATTATTTTATGTAGCATGAAAAAGAGTTGAGAGAGATTGTGAATATCGTCTACTTATCTATATTTATATGCTTTCTCCGTTCCATTATTATTCCAATATCCCCCCTTGCCACATTTTTTTTAAAGAAAGTCAAGTGAAAAGGAGAGAGATAGATATCTCTATTATGTAAGGGAAGGAGGGAGCTATAGTCTCCCCCCTATAAATGTACTTAACTGCCATTCGTAAATCAACTACTACTAAAAAAAGGGAAAACAAAGTCAAACTCAAATATAGCATAAAAAAATTAACTTAAGTATTGAAGGCAATCAAGTTACAATTGAACCAACAAAAAAATAAACATTGACTATAGATTTAGTACGTTTGTATGCTGAAAAAAGTAAAAAGGAATATTATATCAATCAAATATCTTATCAATCAATTCACAAACACACTTAAGTATTACATCAAAACGGAAAATTCAATCAATTAACAAAGTGAAATGATTTATTTAACACAAAAGACTATGTTAATACAACATAAGAAATCCTAAAAAAAATCACTTAACATTTTTTTATCGTTCATCAAGTTTAATTTTAAAAACCAAAAATAAAGAGTAAGTAAAATAACTAATAAAAGAAGGGTTAATTGATAGAGGCTTAACCTACGAAATTTAGCAAAAAAAAAGTCTAATGTTTAAATTTTTACCTCCTGTTCATGCCCAAAAAGGCTAGAATTTATGTTTAAGCAATCAGGCACGCATCGCGTGCATAAGTTGCTAGTAGATAAAATGGGGAACCCATGTGATAGGAGAGAGATAGAGAGAGTAGATAATACCGGATAAAGAAGCGTTGCAATAAATATGAAACTTCCGATAAGGGAACGTTGTAATTAAAAATAACGGGGTAATATATTAATAATACTTTTGGGGGAATACTAGAGCCCTCTACATGACGTTGACATGGCGTCATGTAAGCTCAAATTTGTTGATCAACTAATTATAATATCATATCATCCTTTTCACCACCAAGCTACACCATCTTCTATGTAAATAAAGCTCCAATTCAAATACATAATGCTTACGCCTTATTTAAAAAAATTCGGAAAAAAGAAGAAGATAAAAGTAAATCACCATGTTAACTTAAAACAATTTCTTCCTCATATTGTTTTTCTACTCCCTCTAGATGATTCGATGGCCACTACTTTCTGCAAAGTTTCTTATTCATGGCAATCGCTTCCTCCAAAGCTCCTCCTTCAATAGATTACTTCTTTTTTTTTCATCTCTCAAACATCCTGATTGACTCGCGCGCCATGATGGGGACTAAGGGCACTTTTTCTTCGGCGTAAAAACAAGCCGAAATGAATCGAACCCAAGAACTAAATTATAACTAATTAATAGTAATGATAATAATTTAGGAATTGAACTGAACTGAATTGAACTGAAATGAAATGAAAATAAGCTGGGGAGAATAGGCCCTAAGAATAATTTTCTACGACCGGATGATGTCAAAGGTTTTGCATTCTTCTTGAAAAATTAAATCTAATCTAGATTTCATAATAGGAAATTAAGGTAATTCGCCCTTAGATTTCTTATTCATCAACTTGTAATGTGTGAGCTAGTAAGATTCATATATTGTTAGTAGTAAGTCTAATTATATAATTTTTTTTTTTTTTTTTTTTTTTTTTAAAATTTTAAAAAATAAAAATTTTTTGTTTTTGAATTAAATATTTTAAAAATAAAAAATTTTTATATTTTTTAATTTTTTTTTTTTAAAAAACTATAGCTCTTACAAATTGTAGTCGATTCTAAAAAAATGCTATAATGACCTAAACTATTAAACGAATTTATATTGATACTCATAAATTATGTCATACTAAACAGATTAATACTAGTTCAGTAATGATATAATACAAGTTCAAAATCGGTTTAGTAATGAATATGGTACAAGTTTATTACTATAAATACACAAGATAACGTCTTTGTTGGGCCATTATCCTTTTATACTCATCAATACTCTGAAACAATATTGTATGCCCAATAAGAGGAACTTTGCATCTAAAATTATAGATTATGGTCCGATGTGTTGACATGTCGATCATACAGGTTAAGACTGGGTGAAGCGTGCAACGCCTCATATTAACATTGACGTGGATTGTCAATTGTGCATGCCAGTCTAAGTTCATTGCATAAATCATAAATGTAATGCCAAACATAGACCCAACACTTCAATATATGATAGTTAGACACACAACTAGATGTGATCCAGTCTAAGAGCAATTTTGTTGCTATTTATCACTATTAATGCAATGTAGAAAGTAAAGAACACATGTTCAACACAAATATATTCTCAAAAGCTTTCCAAATTAGATTCGAAATAACTCCAAACTTAAACTAACATTACAAACTCGGGGTAAATCATATTAGCGATATTATAAGTGTCTATTTAATTTGATCATTTTAATCGGTATTACATGCTCCCCACTAATACTAGTCAGGTTCATATCAAAACTCTCAAACGTTTTTTGAGCTCTATGTCAAAATATAAGACGAGACTCCCATATAATGATAAAAAGGAACAAATTCAAATTCCAAGGCTCTTGAGAAGTGGAATATAACCAAATATTACCTTTGTTTTTATTTAATCTACACGGTTTAGCTTTTAACTTATCAATACACGCATAGTTCGACTATCAATATCTTTAATTATGAATAATTAGAAATTGTAAAAGTAGTTTCATAAAAAAAAATTGAGATGAATCTAACAAGATCCCACACGACTATTTGATTCATTTATAAATAGACCACATATATATGATGATCAAAGTATAAAGTGCGTAGATTAAAAGAAAATTGAGAAAATATTACGTTTTGCAAGTTATCTCTACTGAGTAACCAAAACATGCAACATATAATTCATTATCAAACAAGAGTATTTGAATCCTTTTGTAGTCAGAGGAATTTTACCTTTACTCAATATTTGTGCAAAATATAAAGTAACATTCCTTTTTTGGCAGTATAACTTTCACTTTTCAGTAATACCTTTAATAACTTATCTCTTCTAATTTTACCTATGTTTTTTTCTTCTTTTAACAAAAAAATTTCTTGCCTTTTCTTCTCTTTGTTAAGAGGTTAGTGTAATAGTTCCTTTTTTTGTTTTCCATTAGATTAAACAAAACAAGCTTTTTTCAGGCATTTATTCTTTCTTTTTTGTATACTAGGCATAACAAGCTTCAAATCCATATATGGAACAATATACCTGCACAAACTTATGTTGGGAAAAGCTCGTGAAAATCACCTCGTACGTCGACACGTCGTACTTGTACCTACACATCTTACTTTGTAAAATTACATACAGTTTTAATCTTTAACATATAGGTTCCATTTGGTTTGATGAAAAACATTTTTCATAGAGAACGCATAAAATTTTGATTTTCCTTTGTTTGATTTAATGGAAAATTATTAAGCTAAGAAGGGAAATATAGAAATGTGGAGAATGAAAGAATGGATGAAAAATACTTTCCTTTAAATTTTGGAGGAAAATGTTTACAATATGATGAAGAACTCATTTCCACCTAGTTTTCCTTTTCAAATTCCTCGTCCAACCAAACAACTAGAAAGAGGAAAATTATTTTCCTAAAAAACATTTTCCTCCAAAACAAACGGAGCCATAAACCTAAATCCCCCGTTTTTACGGCTTTTAAAACTTTTCCCTCTTCTCTAACATTTGCAAACGTACATGGCCATTGGCCACTCATCAGTCATCACACCAAAACATGGCGCTAAATTGAAGAAGAATTGAGCACAGAGTGAATTCTTTCTTTCCAAAATCTTTCCACCTTCTGAAAACAATGTCTCCAGGCATGCACAAGCTCAAAATCCTTGCAAGACAACGATTTATACGAGCTATCAATCCTTGATTTTGGTGAAGAAACGAGTGAGAACAATGAGAGAGAAATGGGCCTTCATTTGGCTATTTTTATTTGATTTTGCTTACCATAATTCCAGATTTTTACTTGGTCAAATCTCAAGTTTTCTTCTATTCTTCGTCCTCTCTTTCTCACTTCAAATAAGAGTGCAAATGAAGGCCTGATACCTCCTTTCATAAGATCAAATAGCCAACAAACTTGTTAAACCTCATCACCTAATGTTGGTCCATACAGTCCTCTAAAGCTAATGCGATGGTCAGAGAGACGAACAATCTTCATGAAATTCTGAAATTTGGTAAGCATGATCCCAGCATCATAAACTAGCAATTTGCAGACAAAAATAAGTTTTTGCTATTTAGATGAACGCTACCTATCTACAACAGATTGGTAAATGCTAGTTATTTTTGTGCATTAATCCTTAAAACAAGTTCTCATATGCTATCTTTACTTATGACATTTTCTCGTAATACTTTTCCTTAATATCGCTTTTGCAACTAAAACCTGTACCATGATCAGATGACACCACCATGCATAGAAGATAGAAAGAGGAAGCATAACACAATCTCCATCTTGACAAAATTCATCCACCCCACCGATGAATGCCCAAGAAACAACCCCATAAAAGGTAAAGAAAAGTGTCCCCGATGTTCACAAAAATATTCCAGACCCGTGCACGTCCAAATTAGATGTGCAAGAACGTAAAAAGATGCAATCAATAGAGAAGGGGTCTGAATATTTTTATAGAATTGACAATGGATCATACCCTCAACAACTGAATCATCATCTGACCTATCCTTTGCTGCTAGGGTTCTAATAAAGAATGAGCATCACTCCTATTCTGGCATTTCAAAATAATATCAGCAGCTTGAACAAATTGCCTATGGAGTATACCTACCACTAACAAGTTCAACATTTTCCAGTAAACACAAAAGGCATTCACTCCCTCAGAAACCAAGGTGTAAAGAACATTAAAATTGCTAAAACATCTATACCCACAACTCAATGCGGCATTTTACAAAGCCAACCCGGTATGTTCTTGCCAGACATCTGACTTCAATACTTATACGAGTCAATCACCCACCAGGCAGTAAAATGGAAAGAAAAGCAACAGCATGGACCGAATGTCAAATGCCTGGTGAGCTTTCTATGTACATAAGACGCTGCAAAGTCTCTCATTTGCCAATCCTCATAAGCCTTTTTCAAGCATGAAATAAGCAATCGTGTTTACCTTTAGGCAATCCAGAAAAATGTCCTCAAAGGGATTCCATCCACCACCACAGTTGTTCTGCCAGATTCAATTTCAGACATTTTTCTGGATCAACCATCAACAGGGTATGAACCAACTTGGTCCCAGAGCTATCAGGTAAGCAGGGCAATCCTTGAGTTATGCTATGAAGAAGATAAAACCACTATTTACTTGAAGAAAATCTCAAGGAACTATCAAGAGGGACTTCCTGGCTCATCATCACTCGACAGAAAAGGGTCTGAAACATCAGCAAGGGCATCAAGCATTGTAATGACTTCTGCAGTATCATCCAAATAATATTTTGCTTTGCTCGGCTTTTGTCCAACTGTACAAGCATATACTGATGTATTGGATGACAGAATACCACTGCTCATTGCACTCCCAATGATCTCAAACATGTCTTCATCAGATCTATCATCACCAACACACAGTACGAAATCAGCCTGCTTTCTAATCTCAGCCATTTTGGTGAATATCTTCTCCGCAACCAAACCTTTACTTACCCCCTGAAAGAAGGAAAACAAATTTCAAATATCAAATCAAGGCATTCTGTAGTGGAATCATTTGATGAACTTCTAGTTGCAAATCTTCACATTCTGTCATGCGAAAGCACTCACAAAGTGCTGGATATTGCACATCCTAACTTGTAAATTAGCATTTGCAAGTCAAAAGTAAATGATACTCCATTTCAGCTGTTAATATAGTTCCCACAAAGCCACAATGACGCATGCACATACGTGAGATACAACTAGGGGCCATTAAGAATTTCAGGTAAGAGACAAGCAATATGCACCTATTCTCTTTAGCTGGTCTACTGTTTTTTTTTTAGAAAAAAAATAATTCCCTTTTCTCTATGACAAAGATGTTAACACAGTACGAATTTTTAAAAAAGTACTAGCGTCATGCACACACAGATATCAATCAAAATGTACCGCCTAAACTTTTAACGTATGCACAATCATAGAAAGAGATTATGGATTGTTGCCTATACGTTAATAATACTGATGTGGCAGAAGCAATCAACTACCTAGTTGTTGTTTGGCATAATTGTTATTATTTTTTGCTTATAGTTAGTCTCTCTCGAGAAACCTTGTTACGTTTTAGCATTTACTGTGCATCATGTAGAAATTCAACTGTATGACAAAAGATGTTGATACAGTGAGTTTCTAAAAGTACAAGCGTCATGAACACACACACACTGACGCACACACACACATCAATCACAAGATATGCTTCATAACTAACATCGTATCCCTTATACCAATTACCATCTACACCTTTGTGCACGATACAAAGAAAGACATAGTGAGTTGTTACTTCATGTTAATACTACTAGTGCGGCAAAAGTGTTCAGCTACCTAGTTCATTGTTTGGCATTGTTGTTATCAAATTTGTTAAAGTTCTTATAGAATCTCTCTCAAGAAGTGTTGTTACCTTTTACGATGCCATCATGTAAAAGTTCAGATGAGATATAAGAAGCTGTTATGCGAGCTTTGTTAAAAAGATAAGGGTATCTGTGAAATATATCATATACTTCCTCTGTTTTTTAGTAGTTGCAACGCCTTGACTTTCACGCTTGCCGATACACAACTTTGACCATTACTGTATCTAATTATGTATTTGTGAAAATTATAAAAAGTTGAAATCTTGCAAATTTATATTGAAAAAAATTTAACATCTTACATGCTAAAGTTTGGATTATATATTAGTCACAATTTCTTGGTTAAAGTAAGTGCATGAATAGTGTATAAGTCAAAACGTTGCAACTTTTAAAAACAGAGGAAGTATATATGATTTCACATTCAAATATAAAAAGTAGTTTAAAACTATTTGTAATATACTCACTCCATCCACAAATATACATCCTATTACCTTAAATGGAAAATCTACCCCATCCCACCACTCAACCCATGTGCGTGAAGTGAGCCCCTTTGCTAACTATCTCTCCCCCCCCCCTCTCTCTCTCATCCATGTGAAGTGGGACCCTCCACTAACTCTCTCTCTCTCTCTTCAATCAATTATTTAATTCGTACTTTTATGATATCCACCAAAAATAAGCCTACATTCCCCTGCTATTTGCTTTTAATATGCGACTAAAAGCCTAAGAGGACGTTTATTTGTGGACGGAGGCAGTATTATGTTGAAATCAAAACCATTTGATGATTCCACTTAGAGCAAAAGAAAAGTGAAGATATGTTCCGACGGTTGAATTATCACCAGGAGAGCATCTAGATTTAAATTGTCTTAAAAAATTTCAACGCAAAGAGAGAAGATAGGTATGAATATATTTATAGTTCATATAAAAAGTAAGTAAACTTTAAACTTAATTAAACTTCGACCGCCACCTCATCCTATCCTAACAGAATCCACTCACTTCCCCTCCTTACCCCATAAGATTAGGAGCCCCAAATGGCAGTATTACACTACCAAATTTAAAACCCGCAGTGAAATCAGTTTTCACAGCCCGCAGGGAACATGAAGGTTGAAATCATATCTCAATTTATCTGACCTTTGTCACTTTCTCCGTGTATCCACTTTTTATGTTTAATAAAAAAACAAAATTATATTCTTCCACCAAAAATAAATGACGGGAAAAATATATAAGAGCTGTTTCACTATTGCTAACTTTACCCATGTTTCATCACTCATAACTCTCTGACAGTTAGATCTCCACGATATACCCTTCTGATTATACATGCTTATGTAATAGTCTATTCCCAGATTATGTTAAATTGGCGAAGAATTTTTGTCAATACGTCTTTCTATTATTAGCTAACAAGTTTAAGGAATTAAGCTAGCAATTAATCAACAAAAGATGGCATGATTAACTAGAACGGTAATTCATGACTGAAAAGCAAGGAAGCTACCTGAGGCTTGACTTCAACAATATGCTGGCCACTTTTTACAGCAACAGGTTCATTTGCTAAAACACTTTCTAGATGATCTAGCATCTCCTTTGCTTGGCAAGACCCAAAACCTGGATCAGCATCTCTATAGTGCCAGACCAAGGCACTCTCCTTAGTTTCGATTTGCGAACCATCTGTTGCCTCTGTATACAGCTTCATCACAGGTTCAGCTATCTGTACCCATCCAAAATCACAATTTTGACTACATGTTTCCCATTCTTCTTCACCACCCCATCTGACCAAGTATCAAATAACATACATAAGTAGAAGAACAAGAAGAAAAAAGAAAAGACATTACTGGAATAAAAGTACAGCGTCTATACCTCATAAAGTATCCATGTTCAGCAGCAATGCCAACCTTCTTGCAAGGTGAAAACCATTTACCTAAGCTCTCTCTTCCTCGTCCACTAACAATAAAAACAGTGTTTCTAGGGTCTCCAGCCAATAAGTTGATGATAGTAATCACCTCTTGACTAGGCTTCTTGTCAATGGATGTCTGGGGCATCATAGTGCCGTCATAATCTAACAGTATGGCCCTACTTTTAGACCTAGAGAATGCAGAGACAATAGCATCAATGGTCAACTTTCTGAAATTAGGATCTAGGGCAACTACCCTAAATCCAAAACCCAACCCGATTCCCCAGCAGCGCCGCCTGAAATGGTCCCTGCACGTCCTCTCTAGATCTTGGAAAAAGCTTCTTGACCAAAATCCCACATCATGCGTGCAAACATATCTATAATGCTTCTCGTGGCGTAGCTGCTTCTCAGCGTCATTCATAGAGATAGCCTCGTTCATTGCCTCGGCTGTTGCATCCACATTCCATGGGTTTGTCCGGATAGCACCACTCAGAGAAGGAGAACAACCTATAAACTCTGACACGACCAACATACTCTTCTTGGGATTACTAGGTGATGAACCTGACCCAGATTCGGAGACACCTTGCCGACAGACAATGTACTCATATGGAGTGAGGTTCATACCATCCCTAACTGCTGTGACAACGACACACTCAGCAATGGTATAATACACAGCCCTTTCACTCAGAGATACTGGTCTGTCAATATAAACAATGGGTTCATAACCAGGACGCCCAAAGGTTTCATTTATTCTCTTACAGCTAGCCAAAATCTCAGCTTGAATCTCTTCGAGATCCTTGCCTTTTCCCCTGGAAGGATTTGCAATCTGAACCAAAACTGCTCTTCCCTGCCACTTAGGATGTAACTTGAGCATTTGCTCCATAGCCAAGAGCTTCAGGTTGACCCCTTTAAAGATATCCATATCATCCACACCAAGCAACACAGTCTTTCCTTCAAATTGCTGTTTAAGCTCCTGCAACCTCCATTCTTTATCAGCAAGTCTCAAAACCGACTCAATCTGCCCCATATGAATGCCAACTGGCATGATCTTTATTCCGACAGTCCTGCCATAATATTCTAATCCAATATATCCCCTCTTTGATTTATACTCCAAGCCTAACATACGACTACAACAAGAAAGAAAGTGGCGAGCATAATCAAAGGTGTGGAATCCAATAAGGTCTGCATTTAGCAATGCCTTAAGGATCTCCTCCCTCACAGGCAAAGTCCTGTATATCTCTGAAGAAGGGAAGGGGCTGTGTAGAAAGAATCCCATCCTCAATTTAATGAATCGCCGTCTCAAGAAAGTTGGCAAGACCATCAAATGGTAATCATGTATCCAGACATAGTCATCCTCAGGGTTTATCACCTCAATCACCCTCTGTGAGAATATTTTATTGGCAGCCACATAGGCTTCCCACAACGACCTGTCAAACCTCCCACCATGGCTCGCCGAAAAGGGCAACATGTAATGAAAAAGCGGCCATAAATGATGCTTGCAGAATCCATGGTAAAACTTAGTATGAATATCCTGGGGCAGGAAAGCCGGGACACATTTAAACTTCTCCAATAAAATCTGTGACACATCATCTTGCTCATCCACATCCACTTCTACCTTCAACGATCCTACATACAGAACCTCCATGTCCTCAGGCAACCCATGCTTCAAGTGCAACAACAACGAGTCCTCGTCCCAACTAAAACTCCACCCCTTATTATCCGGTCTCCTCTTCGCTCTCACAGGCAGCTGATTCGCTACAATAATTATTCGATCTTGTACAATCGATGACGGCACATCCGACGACACACTATTAGCCTGATCATCATCCATCTCCGAAATCACTCCCGCTACCGTCATCACCCTCGGTAGCCGCTTTTTCTCCCTCCCCATCCCCATCGCCGGGAAATTCCCCGAAGCTAGATCTAAAAGATTTGTATACGATCTTGACATCATTTTTCCTCTCCTTTCTTTGATCTCTCCTCTCTTCTACCTCTTCTCCTCCAAATCCACTATCAACTAAACTCTTTCCCCCCAAATTCCAATATCGCTTCCTATTTACAACTACACAGGATCTATATTAGTAACCACAAATCAAAAAAACCAAAAACACTCATATTCATCCAATATAATCACATAAATTCAACATTTCAACCAAAATAACGATAAATTCATCATCCGAAATCAAAAAATCGCATAAACAACAATCAAATGCAGCATAAATCAACACAAAAAAAACCGAAAAAAACAAATTAATTAAATACTGACCTTGATTTAATCAATCTGAAGATCATGAACGAATCAAAATGAAAGATTAAAAGTATAAAAATCGAGATTTCCAGTTTGAATAGATCTAGGGTTTTTTTTCTCCCCTCTATCTATTATCTGCGACTCCAACTTTTTGTTGTTATTTTTATCCAAAAAAAAACTTTGCTTTAAAAAATTTATTTTTATGGCACTACACTTTTCGAATATAGTGACAGATAAAAAAAAATGAAGAAGAAGCAGGTAAATTGATTAATTAATAATATCGAGACAACAAAAAAATACAAAAAATGAAAGAGGATAAGGTTAGACAGCTTGACTACCCCGTAAAGCCAGCTGGCACTGTGAGGTTTGTTTTAGTCACGCGCTTTTTTTAATATTTTGCGGAAAGCCTGTTTTAAGGAAAGTGGGCCCTGAGTTTTAGTCTTGGGCCACATCAGCGGTTTGAAATTTTATAACGTAACGGTCAAACTTGGGATCAAATCATGGATTCCATATTTTAGTAACTATGTTTTGTGATGTGAATTGTGCACATTTTTGTAGTGGGTGGCGAAAGTGTGTCGTTGGTGGAGGATTAGAGTATGATTTTCTTTAGGTGTAATGATGGGGAATATGTTTAGGGTATGTTCTCTTTGTTTTAAGTAAGTGATGTGGCTTGTTGGGTCTCTAGGTGAGTGACCAGTGTCGAGCAGCCCAGGAGGAAATTAAATGCTATGCACGGGGTTTAGAAAGGCACAAAAAATTAAAAATAAAAGAACACACGTTTTAGGTAAAAAAAAAACATATTGTTCATGGTAAAAGAAAACATATTGTTCATGTTCGAGTCCGTTAATAATAAGAATTTAGGTAGTAATGAAAAGAACATATAATGATATTAAAAAAGAACATATACCGAAAGAAAGATACAAGATCTATTTAAAAAGAACATTTTAAAAATAAAAGATAGATGTTATTTTTATATTGATAACATGTTTGGATTTAACTAACAACATGTTCTTTGTTATATCAATAAATTGTTCTTTTTTATTATAAATAAACCTATAAATATATATAATCATATGATCTTGAACAAAATGGTTAAATATTCTTCTTATATCGTTGTCTTGTTTATAAACTTTGTTTTTAAAGATAAGTTGAAATCCTTTGTAGGAAATTTTTTGAACGTGATGACAACACCATTAGGTTATCCCATGCTACTCATGTTTTATATAAACTAGTAATATATAATTTATATTATTCTACCAAAATTGTTTTAAAAAATAAACATCATATACTTTGTCATGTTCGTTACATGTACAACATCAAAAAGAACATCACATATCAAAATTATTAATTAGAACAAATATAAAAAAGAACACGTGCAAATGTCAAAAGAACATTCTTCTTATTGAACACAAATAGCTTCAAATAGTGATATCAATGACATTTATAATAATAGCAACGACATTTACCAATATTAATAATTAATAAGTACAACAACGACAATAATAATAATCTTTTTGAACAAATGTACTAGTAAATAGTAATATTAATAGTAATAGTAATTGTATAAAGTAATAATAATAATAATAATAATAATAATAGCATTAGTAATACTAATAATCATAATAATCATGATAATAATAACAATAATAATAAGTTTTTAAATATAAGCATAATCTGAACTTTTCTGATCTGATCTGAACTTATCTGATCTGATCTGATCTGAACTTATCTGATCTGATCTGATCTGATCTGATTTGATTTGAACTTATTTGATCTGATCTGATCTGATCTGAACTTATTTTTTCTGATCTGATCTGATCTGATCTGGTCTGATCTGAAATAAACAAAAATAAGGTGAACTAAACATAGCCTAGGCTATGTTTAGTTCACCTGAAATTTTCTGATCTGAACTTATCTGATCTGAATTTATTTTTTTACGATCCGATCGATCGATCTGAACCGATCCGGATCCGATCCGGACCGATCGATATGATACGATCTGAACTTATCTTTTAAAAAACATATTATTACTAATACGCAAACTTTTAAAAGAGGCGGGCCACACCTCCAACTCATGGTGTGGCCGCGCGCCCTTTCTCTATTCTTCTTTTTTTTTTTTTTGATTAAGAATTTTTCTCTTTTTTTTGTTTTTCTTTTTCTTTTTTTCTTTGATGTCTCTCCCTCATTTTTCCCCATCTTCTCTTTCTTCTCATTTTCCCATTTTTTTGCCTCATTTTCTCTCTCCTCTCATTTCCCCATCTTCTCTCTCCTCTTATTTCCCCCATTTTTTCCTTTTTTCTCTCTCCTCTCATTTCCTCGAGTATAGTTTGATTAAATCATCAATCTCACTGGTTACTTTTTTGTAATTATAAGGGGTTCTTTTGTAATTATAAGGGGTTCTTTTACCTGAAACCAGGGGTTACTTTTTACATTTATTATAGGGTTACTTTATCTTATGCGGGGGTTACTTTTTTGTAACGGGGGTTACTTTTATTGAAACTAGGAGTTACTTTTTCAAATACAAAGGTTACTTTTTTGTAATGTTGATGGGTTACTTTTTACTGAAAGTATGGGTGTTTTTTTTGTAATTATAAGGGGTTACTTTTATTGAAACTAAGGGTTACTTTTTGTAATTATAAGGGATTACTTTTGTAATTATAAGGGGTTACTTTTACTGAAACTTGGGGTTACTTTTTACATTTATTATAGGGTTATTTGACACTTATGCAGGGGTTACTTAAATCAAAACTAGTGGTTACTTTTTCAAATACTAAGGGTTACTAACTACACCACAATCACCAAAACAACAACTACAACAAACATCAATAATCAACTCAAATTTCTCAATGAAAACAAATTGAATCTCAATCAACTAAAAGGAAGTTTCCCATCAAAAAAAAAACTAAAAGGAAGTTCACAAATAGCAACAGAAGCGCCGAAATTCGAAGCAAAATGCGACGCTCTAACACCACCGCTTCCAGCACCAATGGTGAAGAGGTCGAAATCGAAGTGTGCGCCATTGTCGGACGAAGAAGAATCAGCTCGAGCTGAGAAATTACGGCGGAGAAGAAGGTGACGTGGAGGAGAGAGAAAGTGTAGGGTTTTGGAAGAACGTCGAGAAGATGAGGAGAGATAGTGGGGGGAAAAAAGAGGAGACAGAAAGTCGTTTGCAGAGAATTTAAAAGGTTTGAGAAGATGATGATGATGATGAGAAGGTGGTGGTGAGCTTAGGCCTAGTGGTGTTGCTTAAGCAAGTCGCCATTTTTTTGGAGTTTGTAAATGTGTGTGTATGGGGTTATAAGGAGGGAGGAAGGAGGAAAGAGGAAGGAGGATGGGGATGGCCGCACGGTTTGTTTGTGTGTGGCCTGTTTTACCAAAAACGGACTGTTACTAATATTATTATTACTTTGTATTTCATTACTAGTATTACTATTACTATCATTTTATTACTATGCACAACTTTCAATAATAATAATAATAATAATATAATTATAATAATAACATAAATAATATTATAATAATAATATAAATAATATTATAATAATAATAACAATAACAATAATAACAATAATAATAATAATAATAATTATTATTATTATTATTATTATTATTATAGCATAATTAGTTTTTTTTTTTGAAAAAGAGCACATTAGTATATGAACATATAATTAAAAATAAAAGACTAAGGACTCTTGGGTCCAATGGTATGGCTTCTTACCTTCCACATGGGAGACCAAGGTTCAAATCTTGGTGGAAGCATATATTTCAATATTGTTGTGGGTGGGGGAGGGGGGTTGGGGCTTGTTGGGTCTTTAGGTGAGTGACCCTGTGTGAGGGTGATAGGGTGTCGTACACCTGTCAAAAATAATTCCTGCAAAACCTTCTAACAATGTAGTAGGGTAAGTAGGGTCGAATCCACAGAGAGATGGTTGTTTTAATCTAGCTTCTAATGCATGGAGAAACTAAACAAGATCGGGAATAATGAATTGAAGTTCTAAACTAGTCAAACTACGAAAATCAAGCTAAAAAGGATCTAGGGCAATGGTTCACCAAGTTCATAACTATAATCTATCAAAATATCATCAATGATTCAATTAATCGATATCTAGAGCACATGTTAATCCTACGGTCGGGCATTAACGCTCTCAAATCAACATATGCCAAGATACGGTCGCTCAACATAATCGAGTTTGCTAATTGTAGGTAAGCCTCTAAAAAGTACTATCTCTCGATCTATGACTCGATATTAGCAATATTTAATCAAGACAATTGATCGACTGCAAGATTAATTAACAATAAAAACACTAATCAATTAGAGATATCAATAACTAATCCAACCATTAATAAATATCAATCAAGAATCATAGCATATAAACATGGATTCCCAAACCCTAGAATATAAACTACTCAATCATGAAATAAATAAAGAAATTTAAATCTACAAAGAAAAGCATGATCAAAGAAATCAATGAAAGAAAAGAGATGAAAATTATAAACTCAAGAATTAATGAAGAAAAGAGAAACTAGGGGTTTGCCATGAAAAACTAGAGAGAAAAGGAAGAATGAAACTAAAGCTAAACCTAAGAATACAAAATATAATGTCAGAATAGAGGTTCTTTGGGGAGAGAGAAAAGACCTATTTATAGTTTTTTACAAAACCGGCTAAAAAGGCAAATAAACCCGTCTCGAGAAACCGCCCGGTTGACCGAGGAAATCCGCCCGGTCGGGCGACGGTGATTGAGGAACTTCGACGAGAAAAGCAAATCCGCCCGGGTCAACCGGGCGGGACCGCCCCGGTCGGGCGCGCAAGCGATTTTGGCTCCTTTCTCGCCCGGTTGACCGGGCTAACATGCTTTGCATCCTCTGAAATTTTCATTTCGCCCGGTCGGGCAAAACCGCCCGGTCGACCGGGCGGGAAAACACTGATTTTTGCGTCAACTTGCGAAGGCTGTATCTCTCGAACTGGAAGTCCATTTGGGGTGTATGACCTATCGTTGGAAAGCCCTTCAAGTCTAGTTTCCAACCCAACTGGAATTTCTTGATTCGGAGAAGCACATCAAAAGTTATGATCAAAAGAGTATACATGACTCCTTTTTCACATTTCTTCTAATGATTTTCCGCTCGTTTTCGCCAAACTCGTACTAAGACGTATCCATACTATCCTTATGCATCGTAGCTTATTTCCAAGTGCTCCTATCCTCAAGCTCAGCTAAATATACTCCAAATACGTTCTCATTACCCGAAATTCATCAAAAACAAGAAAACATACCGAATAGGAGTAGAATAACATAACTTAAGAATATGATGCAATAATGAACCTAAATATGAACCTAAATGCTCTAAAATGCAACCTAAATGCACCTTAAAACTATATGTAAATATGATTTATCAAACTCCCCCAAGCTAAACCATTGCTTGTCCCCAAGCAATAAGACATAGACATGGGAAAAGTAAGACAACCTACAATATAGGACTAAAACAGGGCTAAACACTCAACCGAAAACACAAGAGATATAATCACTACACAAACCAAGTATCGAAACAATCTCGAACAAAGCCGCATAGCATGTCATGTATCGCAATCGACTCTCCAATCATTCCACATACCATCTCTTCCAAGCTGGATTTAACAAAACCTGACAGACCTCACTATAGTTATGTGTACTCAAATCTCTCATGTGTTTAAGACATAAATGATGACACTCAACCTAATTAAGTCGACTCAGATGAAGCAAATACTCTTTGACTTTGACTTTTTGACTCACTTAATACTCAACAATACAATACACAATGATCAAGAGGACTTTTAAGGGTTGTAATGGGGCTGAGATTAAAGGTATGTAATAATTTGGGAATTGTGGTGGAAAAACCAAGAAGGGGGAGCATCATATAACTGAAAGCATGACCAAGAAAGGTCACAACAACTCCGTGCAACAACCAACAATCTCCAAATATAATCAACAACCTTTTTCACTCAAGAAATTCAATCATAACCCTTTTTATTTCACTTTATTCACAATTTTTTTTTTCACTTCTTTTTCATTTCATTTTTCACTTTTTTTTTATCGAACTTACAATTCAATTTCAAAGCTCACTAAACATACTTTTCCATCATTCTAAACCACAAATAGAGCATTTCAATTCAATACAAACCAAACCAAACTAATACTCGCTCCCCCAAGCTAGGCTTAGGACAAATATCAAATGAGGCCAATGGCTTCTAATGTAGGTAGCAACCAAACATAGTCAGAAAGGCTCAGCGGGGCTAGAGGAAGGATAATATGAAAACAAGAGTAACTCTGGAGCTAAGATCATGAAATAAAATACCTCAATCATATCAAAATGTATGCACTATCAAATATCAAAGAGTACCAAGTCAAAATCAAGATCAATGCGACAACTAAGGAACTAATCACACATGAAAGAACATAACTGACACAGATACTTCAGTTTATAGGCACAGAAGCTCACTTAGGTTAGGGCGTCTGCATAGTAAAGTTAAATCGAGCCAGAGATAGATCAATCAATCTTACCACAACCAATCAATTGCGAAACAATCATGCTATGAAGAATCATGAACAAGATGAATGATGCTCAAGAATTGTAGTAAAATATCAACAAGGTTCTCAAAAGTGTTAGCAATAGTCCGATAGATGCAACTAAAATGACACGAAATCTAATATGAGATGAAATAAACTAATGCAACTAAGAAAGCAAGACAATTTTTTTTGGTTGCACGTAAACTCCCACTCCTAGTGAGCGGTACAAACCGTGCAACATCCTACGAAAGCAATGAAATCTACACTAAATGCAACTAACATGTGCTAAGTAATGATGACGTACATCCTCCCCCAAGCTGAATGACACATTGTCCTCAATGTGAACAAAGAGGAATTAAATGAGGGAGAGGTACAACTTACAAAAGGGGTGGGTAATCAAAGGGAGTGTCAAAAGCATCGACACCTCCACCACAATCGATAGTTGTAATGAGGCGAGTGAACTTAGCCAAAAAATTGGCTATGCTTGTACCTAGCAAAAGATGTCATCACATATTAGCAAAGTTAGTCAAACCAAAAAAAAAATAAAAAAAAAAATAATAAAAAAATGAAAAAAAGTCGGGTTGCCTCCCGATAAGCGCGATTTAAGGTCTTGCATGACCATTTAAGACTAGTAGATCACTCATAATAGTTCAATGCTCTAAGAAGCTTATCATACGTTCCTCGCAAACAACTCGAGCATATTATATAAGAATGAAAAGTAAAAATGAAAAAAATTAATCCTAAAAAATTACTAAAACTACAAAAAGAAAAATCAAAGGAAAAATTAGATTTACAAGAAGTAGAAAAAGAAAAATCGTTAGTCTTTTTACGGGACTCAAAAGAAGGAAAAGAAACCAATTGTACATTATTTACATTATCATGAGAGTCATTCAAAAGGGGAGAAAAGAAGGAACGATGGAGGATATAATAAAGGGGAAGAAGGAATAAGATCAAGTTTTTTAGAGAAGGGAACATGAGACTCAAAAACAAGATCGATGGAACCGACAAAGACTCATGTATTATCTCACTCTCAACTTTAGACTCATATGCAGATGAAAAGTTTATAGAAGAAGTGTGAGACACTTCACTCTCAACTAAGGATTCGTCGACATAGAGACACTCACTACCAACTTCACCAATTACACCCTTACCTTCTACCAAACTATCATGAGTCATATCAACGCCTTTCTCCTCCGGAGTATAATTCTCAACACCAAAATCATCATCATCAAGTATAACTTTGTTGATTAGTAGATTGTTGCACAACAAGTAATTCAATAGATTTCGCTATGTTTTGATAATCATGAGCTAATTCATTTAAATCTTCATCTTTGTTTAACCATATACTCTTTCATCATGTTAAATAGTTCCTGACGCTCTGATGTTTCGGGTTGAAAATAATTATTCACTTCAGGTTGATAACATTGAGTATAATCAGGCAAATAAGACTCATTAGGGTCATGGGAATATTCATAGGAATTCATGCACAGATTTTGTAAATTTTGACAATTATATGATGCATCATAAACATAATCATTCGCATTATAATACCCAGAATAATCACATTGCCCTTGATAATTAGAAAAAACACCCCCCTCTGAACTATAATTATTCCACTCCATGACAACACACTAAAACAGACAAGGAGAACAACAAAATATATATATTCACAAAAAGAAAGAAAAAAGAAAACTATATATATATGCAGTTAATAATAAGAATTCAGGTAGTAATGAAAAGAACATATACTGAAAGAGCATACGAGATCTATTTAAAGAACACATTTTAAAAATAAAAGATAGATGTTATTTTTATATTGATGACATGTTTGGATTTAACTAACAACATGCTCTTTGTTATATCAATAAATTGTTCTTTTTTATTATAAATAAACCTGTAAATATATATAATCATATGATCTTGAACAAAATGGTTAACTATTCTTCTTATATCGTTGTTTTGTTCTATATAAACTTTATTTTTAAAGATAAGTTGAAATCCTTTGTAGGGAAAATTTTGAACGTGATGACAACACCATTAGGTTATCCCATGCTACTCATGTTTTATATAAACTAGTAATATATAATTTATATTATTCTACCAAAATTGTTTTAAAAAATAAACATCATATACTATTGTCATGTTCGTTACATGTACAACATCAAAAAGAATATCACATATCAAAATTATTAATTAGAATAAATATAAAAAGAACACTTACAAATGCCAAAAGAACATTCTTCTTCTTGAACACAAATAGCTTCAAATAGTGATATCAATGACATTTATAATAATAGCAACGACATTAATAATAATTACCAATATTAATAATTAATAAGTACAACAACGACAATAATAATAATCTTTTTGAACAAATGTACTTGTAAATAGTAATATTAATAGTAATAGTAATTGTATAAAGTAATATTAATAATAATAATAATAATAATAATAATAATAATAACAACAATAATAATAATTATTACAATAACAATAATAGCATTAGTAATACTAATAATCATAATAATCATGATGATAGTAATAATAATAATAAGTTTTTAAATATAAGCATAATCTGAACTTATCTGATCTGATCTGAACTTATCTGATCTGATCTGAACTTATTTTTTCTGATCTGATCTGATCTGAAATAAGCAAAAATAAGGTGAACTGAACATAGCCTTAGTCTTTGAATTTGACTATATTTTACGTCAATCTATAAGAGAAAAAATATATTCGCGTGGGATGTTGTTCGATTTGTTTTTACATGTAGTTGTAAAAACTAATTTTTTAAAGAGAAATTTGTCAGATACAACCTTTTAAAAACCATTTTTTGCGAGAAACAACATTTTAAAAATTTTCTTGCAATTTCAGACCTTAAACAAAAATTTTTTTGTTGAAGCCAACCTTGCTCCGGATTCCGGTGTTGACTGTCGTTTTTTTTCCTATTTTCTTCCATTTCCCTCCAATTCCTCCACCATTAACATCGGTATTAAGCTCACTCTTAAAAACCTTCATCCATGACTTCTTTCAGTATTTTCTCTCTCCTCTTCACCTTCTCCATCTTAACCACCTATGCCATTACTTACACCATCTCCACCACCTCACTAACTCTTCTCTCACCATCATCATCTTCCAATTTTCACCTCCTCCTCCGCCTCCACTCTATTCGCCTCTTTCTCCTCCTCCCCCTTCTACGTCATCGGCTCCCCCACACCACTACAACCACATCAACTCCAACTGCCCCATCACCGCTCCTCTCTCTTTCCTCCTGTATCTCTTTCAATTATGTTTCGCACACCACACCACTAACTCACTTTCTCTCTCTTTCCAACCCACCGCTGCAACACCTAACATGACATCATGCTACCCTCTCTCGTTCCCTCCACCACCACTACTCTCTCTCTCTCCTCCTCCTCTCGTGCCACCCTCTATCTTTAATTTTCGCATTATCCGATGTCGAGAAACCCCCAAAAAAGTCCAAACCCTTCCTAGCGAACTCCAAAATCGATGCAAAGAAGCGCCCGAAGGAAGCCATTGAAGAGCTTGGAGGTTGACTTTCTTCGGTTGAATGGTGGCGCGGGCGGAGAGGAGATAGAGAGAGGAAATGTGTTTGGGTTAGGGGGAGGAGGGATATTAGGAAGGAGTGAACTGGGGTAGGAGGAGAGAGAAAGATTTTAGGGGAAATTGGAGGGAAAGGGAAGAAAATAAGAAAAAAACGACAAATAACGCCGGAAATCCGGAGCAAGTTGGTTTCAAAAAAACAATTGTTTAAGGTCTGAAATTGCAAGAAAATTTTTAAAAGGTTGTTTCTCGCAAAAAATGGTTTTTAAAAGGTTGTTTCTGACAAATTTCTCTTTTTTAAATGATTTTTACTAATACAAAATTAAATATATATGGTAACTAATAAACAATATTAAAGAAGTTTGGTTTGGTCTGGTATGATTTGATCTGATTATAGTAAGAATTGATAATAAGATCTTGAATTAAGGTGAATAGAACATAGCCTTTGTTGATATTTTTTTTACCAACTTAATTACCTTGGTCTATAATATTTCATAAGAGTGTATGACATTGAGATGCAGATCGAGGATGACTTGCTTAAAAACTTAAAAGATTCTCGAAACTCAAGCACAATTATATAAGAACAATAAGTCATCAAGTGAATTAAAGTTTATGAATATCTCAGAGCAACAATGAGGACGAAATAAAGTCTCCACTTCATTAAGCATGATCGAGACCCAAACTTTTGATAAGTATAATGATCACGGAGATATCTTTCAAGTTGGCTCTAATCTTGACTGACCATCACCAGGGTAAAGGTACTAATAATGTTGGATTTCTAATATATGTTAGCATCAACTCACATAAATTGGGTGGATTCACAAGCCAAGTTTTTATATAAGCGGATGCCCACAAACCCATACATTTTAGTTTTTGGATGTTTCTTTCCAAAAAAAAAAAAGTTGATGTTCTATATTCTATTATTTTCACTTAAGTTTCTTATTGCTTAAATGTTCACTGCTAAAACTCGGTGATGAGACTAATTGGATATCTTGATGGTTGCCGGTACAGATTGGAGTTTGCAAAATAGGTAGGGGTGGAGTCATTACATATATGGTGAAATTGAAAAGTGTTCCACCATTAACCTTGAAGTAAAAAATGTGTAAAAACTAATTATTGCTGAAGAGTTGTACGAGAAAGAGATATTTGGCATTTTTTTTGGCAACTAGCAGGCAATATTGATTTCAATCTATAAGTCTAGAGTACCTATGATTTGACTCAAAAAATCGGGTGCCCTAAAATTTTGGGGCAAAGCTACGGATGGAGCTTTCAACTGCCTGTAAAACCAGGTTCCCGGTGTCGAACAACGCACCCCTAATTGTGAGAGCATCCTGCACCCTTATATCCAAGCACTCAACCCCATAATATTTAAATTACTAGTGGCAAAATGCATTTACTATGATCTATAGTTATATGAGAGTTTAGCCTTTCCGGTAAGGGATATAAAACATATCTCATAAAATTTTAAAAAATGTTTATCATAGTAAATTGACAAGTTCACCAAGCTACATGCTTAATCCAGTTATTTTGAAAGTTAATTAACTCATTTTAAACCCAATCGGTAATATTGGATCATAACATGTTTCATTTTCATATAAATCGAGAGATCTATACTTTTAATCGTTCTAAATCTATTTTGTTTTGTTAGGTATCATATTGTGTGTGAACCTTCCATCCCGCATGTCTAATTGTGTATCTACAATCCAACCCTACTCCTTGCCATCTTAGGTACCAAAAATTGTATTTCTTTATAAAATTTTAATGTATCTCGAATGCTTGACCCGACACTTTAAATGTTATACTAGATACATCTCTTATTTTAACAAATTTTTTATACTACCTACAAAATACTTTTACCCACTATACAACTCGGAGCATCATAAATAGAAAATAGTAATCGCAATTAGTATCCCCTAATAGAAAGACAAGGTATAAACATGGTTGAAACAAATTGTCTAATGTAAACATATGAGATATTTTTTTATGGTGAAGTTGAGGGGCACAACTCCCAAAGAATACCAAACAGAAAACAAAGAAGGAAGAAAAACAAATACTTCACTATAACTAAAAAAATACAAGGAAATTAAGTTGCCACAACATGGACGATCCTAGCCAAAGAGATTGTACTTAGATCCTTCAATAAAATGGGTGACCCTCAGGCGCTTTAGGAATAACAAACCTCAAGACAATCAAACACCATACTTAACTAACCAATATGCAGCTCGATCAACTTCTTTTATAGCTATGATTGATCGTGATTTACAACTCTGACCTACTAATTAATGCTTTGCACATATTTACTATACAATATGATAATAAGGAGAAGATCGGGGGTGACACCATCTATCAAAAAACGAGCCACTAGCTCTTAGTCATTTGTGACTTGTATCTGACAATGACCCGCATTTCTAGCATCTATAGGCCTTGCATCGCCGCTAAATAATCGATATTAGATACAACATTAATTGGTATGAAGTATTAAAACGTAAGACAAAAACATAATTCTCACATCGACCGTGTCCAAAAAACTAGTTTAATTATGACAAGAAGCTAGTAAGAGCACCAAAATGAGGCGAGGCGCAAAAGCGAAGACACCAACACAGATACACAAAACAAAATAGCTTAAAACAGACGTGAACAGGAAAGAGAGACTGAGAGAGCATCAAATTGAATCATTACATTCGATTTCCGAGGTTTAACAAACTCCAAATCAATCCAAAATCACCAGATCAAGCAAAACAACGAAGCGCAACACATCTCAATTCCGCAATCCCCAATTAATTAGGGTTTTCTTTGATTGAAATCAGAACTGCACAATAGTTGCAGAAAGTAGGAAGAGAGAGAAAAATGGGTTGGGGATGGACATTAATGGAAGGAATTGAGGTTGTAGGTTCACTAATTCTTCTTGGATGGGCAGGTTTATGGTTTTTAAACCGCAGATTATACAAAGAGTATGAAGAAAAAGAGTTCTAGTTCAGATCATTTTCAGTGTTGTTTTCGCTTTTTCTTGTAATCTTCTTCAACTTGTTCTGTTCGAGATTATTCCTATTCTTTCCAAAGAGTAAGAATTTCTACTTTTTTTTTTTTTGGATAGTTTGAATTTTATCTACTGTGATTTTACTTGTTCATGATTATGTTTCATTGTAGGGCGCGATGGATGAACTGGAAGCTGGATTTGTTTTGCTTGATTTTGTTACTTGTCTTCATGTTACCTTATTATCATTGCTACTTAATGCTTTGTAATAGTGGTATGTTATGATTCATCTCGGCTTTCGAGTTTTCGTCGCTTTTCGTTGACAATGTTTTGCATATTAGGGATGTTTTTGATTGTTTGATTTAGTTTCTAATTTGAAAATGAGTATAGGTTATGTTTTTAGATTGACTGGTATGGAATTATTGATTTGATTTAATCATTTAATTAGGTGTAAGAAAGGAGAGAGCTGCACTCGGGGCTATCTTATTTTTTGTTTGCTTTCTTGTATGCTTTTTTGGAGAATGGGCATCCACTTTCCCATGCCGTCTCCTGATAAAGGTAAATGTTGCCGTTCGAATTTTCCTGCTTATGCTTCCCACATTGGGGCTTCTCTCTTTCAAGACATGTTTTTGTTGAAGCTTGTAATGAAGTAATGAACTGACATTGATATGGTAGATTAGAGAATAAGATTAAGAAATTAAACGGACTTTGATTGATGATTTTCTGGAAAACAGTAAAATGAAGTGATAATTAGAAGCTTATATTAAGGGTGCAATGAATAAGTTACTTGATTTTATTGAAGTTTAATTGAAAGAAAAGTAGGTTCATCGATGAACTTAGATGTAGGCACCACCATGCAATGTGATATCTGGTGCACCATATTAAGTATTATAATTATTTTATTGATGTTCAGTACCTGAATTATTCTAAGTGGTTCATTGATGAAGTTTGCGGTTTCGCTGTTCATTTCATATGAGAGCTCTCTTCTTACGTCTAAATTCCTTTCCTTAGTATCCAAAATACACTACGCTAACCGTGTAACATTTGTCTTTTCACACTTTATCTGTCAGAACTCTTGTAAACAATTTGATTTCTCATCTCTGTCAGGATTTTTTACCATGCCTCAGTTGGTTAGCCGAATTGGGGTCATTGGAGTGACCGTCATGGCTGTCTTATCAGGCTTTGGTGCTGTCAATCTACCTTACAGCTATCTGTCTCTCTTTATTAGGTATATAGATTATCGCTCTCCTAGTTACATTTATTATATGGGTCATGGGTGTGAGAGCTTTACATAATGGGGTTTATGCTTGTTAGGGAGATTGATGAGTTTGAAATAAAATCCTTGGAGAGGCAATTAATGCAATCAATTGAGACTTGCGTTACCAAAAAGAAGAAAATTATACTTTGTCAGATGGAGATGGAAAGAAGTCAAGTATCAGAAGAGGTTTATTTTCTCTTCTCTTCTCTTCTCTTCTCTTCTCTGGTCTTCTCTTATTTTTGATGTAGCCATGTAGGCAAGAGTATATTGTGGTTGATTTTCTTAGCTATCACATTACATACTCTGTTTTGTCGTTCCTAAGAGAGGAGGAACTCGTGTTGCTAATTTGAGACTCATGTTCTGATCCACAGCAGATGGTGAAATATGAGATTCTCTTTCTTGTTTTGTGATTATTAATTTTCTGCTTTGATTGTTTGGTTCACTTACTAGTTATTGTTGTAGAAGTTGAATGCTAGATCTTTCTTCAAGAGAATTGTTGGAACAGTTGTGAGAGTCTGTACAGGAAGACCAAAGGGAACAAGGTTGGTGGCCTTCTACTTTTGTTTGGGTTGATCTTATTATCTTCTAGTAGGTTTTGATTTAACACATCTTGTTGATCAGCTGCTACTGAAGTATTCTAAATCTTGGGTAGTTTATCTTTTTACATTGGTATTGATTTCATGGTTATGGTGCACTTGAAGAAGGGTTGTTTTAGCTTCTATCACTTTTCTTCTATTAGATCCCTTTATTTTGGATGTGAGGAGGTTTCATTGGTCCACTTATGACCCATGGAATGTCTTGACATGGAAATTAAGAAATCTGGATGATGTCTATACTAGAAGACATATCTATTTCCAATGGAGTCAAGGGTTGACTATTTTCTGGCTTTGGATTATCAGGTTTGTGTAGCTATATACTAATTCCGGACAATTGCTGAAGTGGGTCCGTGTATTCTTGGTACATTTTTTTTTAATGTTACTCTTGGATCCATGCGGGAGTTAGCGACTTGTATTCCAATCTAAATATTATAGTTTTCCCTCTGTCTCTTTTTCTTTTTGTTCTCCCTCACGTGCTAAAGCCCATCCAACTTAAATCCTAGGATGACCTAGTCTTAGAGGAGGCCTACTAAGGGTGCATTGTCTTTGCACTGTGTTCATGTGATTTTCACTTATCAGAACTTGTTTGACCTTATCTGAACTTGTGAACTTATGAGGCGTTATATGCACTTATTGGCTGTGAAATTATTAGGACGTATTTAAAATCATCAGTATTTATTGTAGCTCTGAATTGAACTTGGTAGCCCTTGTTGGCCTTGAATTCAACTTATCTGAACTTATTAACCATGTAAGTAGCTGAACCAAATATTCTTTTTCGTGAAGTAACAGAGCATAACTCGCCAACGAAAGAAAGGACATGGTTTATGTTGTTTCTCCATTGAAGGGGGTACTGCACACCTCTCCTCTCCTTCCTGTTTCGTTACGTTTACAACTTCTTCTCCCTGGTTCTGGTTGCATCAACATCTGAAACAAGGGTAGCCTACTATGGCCTAGTCTAATATAGGGCTCACCACCTTATTACATTACCTACCAATAAAAATTAAAGTGGTCTTTGATGTTCCACCTTTGAAGGGGATGAAGTTGGTGTCATTTTTTCTCTACATCCTCAAGTTTTATGTTGCTTAATCTTCTCCCCCCTCTCCAGGTGATGGTTGTATCAGCTTTCAGAGCTTCTCCCTCCCTCTCTCTCTCTCATCTCACATGCCTTCTGTCAGATCTTTCTCACATTTGCATACATTCAGATAAAATGAACTATCTATGCGACTATGCTTGAGTGTGTCAGTGACTTCGTATGGCACTTTGTTTCTGGTCAGACGTCGATGATGAAGTGCTTCGTTATTTTCAATCAAGCATCAAAGTCACAGCCTCATGGAGCTTTGGTGTCTTGAAACAAATGAAGATGCAAGCTGACTTAAAAGTTAAAAGTCAAATCCTATGTGATTAGTCTGTTCTCATAATTTAGTGCAAAATTTTGGCTAGGTGTTTCTCCCTTTTAGACTCTTCACCTTTGCTTTTGCTTTTGCTGTGTTGAGATGATGCATATGGTCTATGAAACCAAATAGAATGCACGGAATTTAGGATAGTTCGGATAGTACTTAGCTTGATCTCTAAATAATTTAATCACCAAAAAACAAACTAAGGGCTGAAAGCTTAAATAAATAAACAACAACTTTCGGAATTGTGTTTAACAAACAAATCTGTTCGAATTCTCCTTTGTATTTCGTGAATGATTAATTCGAATGCAAAATAAGCTATTTAAATAAAACTGCTATTCTTACTATACTTAGGACAGGTCCCTAAGTCATTCTACTACTATCACTTTACTTAAAAACTAGATAACAACCGAAAAGGATAAAGATAACAATAAAAGAATCCTGGATGCTTAAAACAAGAAGAACCTATCCCAAGTAGGATAGTAAAAACATGTAAGCCAAATACTAAATAAACTAGCATATGGAGAGCTCTAAGAGAACTCAACTATTGCTGGCCCAAGCACTACTTTCCCCCAAGTCATGGCGGAGTTTGTATTGAGGATTTTGCTTTGCCAGTTTACGATAGGTGGATTGCGAATTCTGGTAAATTGGTGCAAGAAGAATTTTATTTCTTTACACCCACTATCTGGGTTTTGAGTCTTTGGGGTGGGAGGGCTGGATATTATTTCACTCTGTAAACTTTCCTCTCTGCTGAAAAACAGCTCCCAAGGACTGAACACTCAGACACTTTTTACAATAAGCTCCTGTATGTTTATAAACGAGAGTAAAGTTTTTATCAACTCCAGATTCGCTGTATCCAACAACTCTGCTGCACCAAGGGAATTTTGGCCAATTGTTGGTATTCCAGAAGGTTTGGCAGATGTTCTCAACCGAGGAAAACGTATTGTATAGTGCTTTTAAGTGCAGTGCAAGTGTGCAACGACGGAGTTTCAAAGAAATTGGGTGAATGTGTAATAGCTTCATTTACCTCAAGGATTCTTATCTTGTTTTGCATACTTCTTTTTCTATTTAATACAAAGTACTTATTGCAAAAGAAAATAGAGGAAAGACGTTAGAATTGCACTCATGTTTAGGTCTTAAAACTGCAATTTCATTGCAGAATTTTCTTGCTTTCTATATACCTTCTCTTCTGTGGCAAATTTTGCCCACTTCCTAAGGCTCCTTCCCATCTCGTAAGGCTCCTCTTTTTTTTGTAGACATTAAGAACCTGGAAACTGAGGTACAGGCTTTAGAGGAGCTGTCAAAGCAGCTGTTTTTGGAGATTTATGAGCTTCGCCAAGCTAAGGTACACTCTAGTGCGCGCTGTTGTGTATCTTGTCATGCTATTCCTTATTAAGATATCATGAATGTGAAATTATTTGAGATGTTTGATTTCCTGGATCTATGAGCTGGTCCCAAATTCATCTCCTCTTTGTGTGAGATACTAGTTGAGCTTATCCAGCTGAGGTTTTGAAAACTCTTTTTTGATTCATATTTCACTTGTTTCAGGAAGCTGCTGCTTTTTCTCGAACCTGGAAAGGCCATATGCAGAATCTTTTGGGATACGCATGTTCAATCTATTGTGTATACAAAATGATTAAGGTGGAGACTTTTCCTACATGTTTAGCTTACCTAATTCTGATATGGAGTTGTCCCAACGTGGTGGCTAATCTGTACCTGAAATCGTGATTCATCTTGACTTCTTATGAGATGGAGATTGACAAAAGGAAGGAGGAGATATTATGTATGATAATAGAAATATAAAGTCAAACAGGAAGATTAATAGTTTGGGGGAAGTAAACTAAGTATTATAACCTCAAATTTCTGTAGAGAATGGAATTTCGAGGTGATAAAGAAAATTGGAAATGGGAGAGAATTCTATAACCTTTGAGCTAAAGTTACAGAATTATGTAGCTTTGTGGTACTCTTTTAGAGTTCTGAGATATGGTACCTAGTATTATGTCTCTATTTATCTCTTTGGCTTGTTCTTGCAATATGTTTTGTCTTACTGATTGACTTCCTTGATCTTGCAGTCTTTGCAGAGCGTTGTCTTTAAGGAGGTATTTTGCTGCCGGACTAGTCTATATTGGGACTTGCTTACCTTTCCAGCTTAATAATTTTTTTCTTTAACTATTGAGGGTGTCTGAGATGACATATTGCCATATAATTAGCTGGACTGCAGCCTGATGATCTTTCTTTTTGTCCCCCCCAATCTCTTCACAGGCTGGTTCAGTCGATCCTGTCACAAAGACAATCAGTATATTCCTACAATACTTTGATATAGGAATAGATGCTACTTTACTATCCCAGGTGATATAATGCATTCTTGGAATATTGCTTCTAGTATATAATGACTTTCCTATTGCTTTTGGTTATTTTTATGGCGTGTACTTCAGTCACATTATTGCTTACATTTGTTCTCTCCTTGCAAGTAATGATGGATGTTCTTTAGAAATGGAATAACATCTCTATTTATCAAACTCTATTAAGGAGATAACATTAACTACTGACTTAGAAAAACTTCTTAAAACATGTTCCGGCCTATTGGTCTGCAAAAGATAATAATATAGCAATCAGTAGTTCAGTACCCTAACCCTACTCCTATGACACTTATTTACGCCATGATAATATAGCAATCCGACTTGCTTTGGAGTGGTGGTGCTCCTATCATTCAAGCTTCATCGAGTCTCTTTTTATCTTCTTCTCTAATTCTGTAACACATCCGCTGAATTCTAAGAGGAGTATAAAAGGAGGAGAGAGACTTCACTAACAAATGATTCTGGATACGGGCTTCTATGATTAGGCAGAGCTTTGTTTTTTTCATTCTCCCGTTTCTGGAAATTGATATTGGGGGCTGTTTGGTTCAAGCAGGGGAATTGGAAACAAAACAAGAAACAGAAACAAGGCGTGAGGAAGAGAATATGAGTTTGTCACGAAGGATTTTGAGGTGTTTAGGGAGTCCGATGCTACAATCGGAGATAACTTTGATTTTAGGTAGATATTATGAAGGAAAAAATTGTTTGGGTGATGTTAAAGGCTTGGATTACAGTTTCAGTGAGGAAAAGGGTGGACTAGGAGCAGTTCTATGAGGATGATGTTAAACAGGTCGTTTGTGGAACAGAAGGATTCATGTTTATTTTTCTGTATTGAAAAGAGTGTTAATAGGTGTGTTACACAGGTTTTGGATTGGGACCAGTTACAGTATATTCTTTGGTGAATCATGGAAATCCTTTAGGTTCTTTTTGTTGGAAAGACTCAGCGAGTCTTTACAATGTACTGATTGCTTTTAATGAAATTGAGTTATTTTCTCAATCTTGCTTTAGTGTCATGCAGATTCAGTTTCCCTAGGTCTTTCTTGGTACGCTATTTTGTATAGATGGTTATTGATAGAGGGTGATCATCCTCTAATTTTGTGTTGCTTTCTTTGCTAATAGTCCTTTCATTCTAAATAAAGTCTCGGGAAACTACTTTCTTTTCCCTCAAGTTTCCTATTATATGCCCCCACTTGACATATCAATGTACCATTACTTGTTGGTTAAAAAATCGAATGCACCATTGCTTGTCTTTCTAGAATTCCAATGCAAAACTAACCTCTCCTTGATCTATATGCAGACAACCTTAAGAGACACTTATTCTAAAACAGAGGGAGTAATGTTACTTTTTTTTCCTTTTCTTATGTGCGTTTGAAAACATTTATGAAGAGTTCTGATTTTTTTATTCTAGAATAAAGTCTGAATAAATCGACATTTTCTCCTGAATTAGAAAGGAGCAGGAGTAAGAAAATGGCCTACGGTCCAGGGATGGTCAAAATTTTCTCATATTTGGCCAAATCTTAGCTCATTGTTGTCCCCTCAGGTGCCCTCAGGCCCTCACCTCCAAAATGATGATGAAGCATCGTTGACCTTCTAGGTTTGAGGGCAAAGCTAAAGCTACTGGGCCATCATAAGCTTTTAGGATAAAATTTTGAAGTTTGCAATCTTGATAAGCTTTTTCATTGCTTGAATCAAGTGCTCAGTGTTGATGCTTATCTGATTATTTGTAATATATTCATGATTAAGTTTGCAATCCGAGTGAGATATGCGAAGAACTATTATATAATGTTTTCTTTTTTTGCCGACTTGTTCATTGTTCATGTGTTAACTTCTTGCCTTGCATCTTAACCTCTCTAGATCCAACCTGCACATGGTGATATTTGATGTGCTGGTGGTCGTTTATTGGCATTCTTCTTTAACCTTCTTTTTACCTGTCTTCTATCGTGCAGTATATATCTTTGATGTTCATTGGGATGTTGATTGTCATATCAGTTCGAGGATTTTTATCAAATCTAATGAAGGTAATGTTACCTCAAGGTCCTTTTCCCTGAAATTTCATGCTCTTACGACATGTAACTATGCTGCTCATAGCTTGTGAATGTGTGTTATTTGTCGAGTAAAACTAATGAATGAAGCTATATGTTGCCACCTGTTATAGAAAATTTCTACCTATATGAGTTTAAAAACCTTGATATAGTATCTTGTCAATTCCTTTCTACCTATTTTTGTGTATTGACATTTAATGTTCTCTTTCTTACCTGAATTCTTTGGTACTTGCAGTTTTTCTTTGCAGTTTCCAGAGGTGGGAGTGGATCTTCCAGCAACGTTGTCCTATTTTTATCAGAAATTATGGGCATGTATTTTGTCTCATCTATTCTTTTGATAAGGAAAAGTTTAGCAACTGAATACAGGTAATGATACAGTTCTTCACTTCCGTTTCTGTTAGCAATCTTTTAAATTACCCTGGTGCTGTAAAAGCAGTTATTTGCTTGACTTTGTCCATTTCCCCACCTTCTAGAGGGCTGTTCCTGGGCAAACTCAATCATTTGTTTGCTTTTTCCCCCTTTTCGAATTTCTTTTAGTCAGGTTCCTGATGCTTTATAACACCGAGAGCTACAAAATGCGAAGTTGCTGGCAGACATCCATTTACGATCACTTGTAGAATTTTTGTTGAACGTTGTTATTGCTAGGGTTCATGTCGGGTGAAGCTTGTGCGCGTCTAGGTTCTGAGTGACACTTCACATTTCTTGATTTTGTAGATAAATTTTTGCATGCTAGTGAGAGCCGGGAGGACATGGTCTTTTGAACCTTACCCTCATTTTGTAGATTAGCTTTTACATGCTAAGGTCCATGGAAATTTTCGATTATTACTTGTGAGTTGTGACACTATCAAACTTCAAACTCGAAGATGTACTCACAAGATGCACGCTATTTTTTTAGAATTATCAGATTTTAGGGAACAGACTAGTCTAATGGGTGATAATGTTACTATATCACCATGAGAACCTCCCCCCCAAAACCTCCCTCATACAGATGAGTCCCTCCTGAAGTCGCATGTCTATGAGTAGGATCAGCTTATCAGAATCTAAGGATAATGTGTTTCGCAGGTTACAAGACAAATTTCTCGATAACTAAAATTTTCATTTTCTATTGAGCAGAGTGCTAGATAGTTTCTTGGATGGCACTACTATTTTTGCCATTTATTCTCATTGACTTGAACAATAGGACTGATCAGGGTTCTCAGAAGACATGTCTCTATGCAGACATGCAGTAGAGGCTCTGTGAGCTTGATACCTTCACATATTAGGTTTTACTATGGCTTTCTCGCAACTCACAGCCTCTTGTTTGCAGTCATGACACTGCTTTCAATATTCGTGTTACCTCTCCGCCTCCCCTTTTCTACTGTTGTATTGTATGTGATAAATTTCTGTCTGTCCTTCTGAAGTCTTCTAAAGTGTTGTGGCCATAATACTATTCCTGGAAATTGCCGTATGATTTTACCTAGGGTTTCTGTAGAAAACTAAGGGGGTTGGGATGGGGTAAGCAATTTTTAAATGAAGATGGGATTGATTGTATTATTGTATCATTGTCGGTGGCTTATTTCCTTGATTTCGTGAGTTCACATCTCTATGGGTTCTGGATTATGATTGATGCACCATGGATGAGCACGTCGCATGAAAGAAGGGAAACTGAGACAATTTAGTGTTTGAATTGATTGCCTTATATTAATGGTAGAATATTTATTGGATAAATGGACTGATCGCTCCTGAATTAGGGAGAATATTCAAGAAAAAGACTTGAGCAGAAACGAAAGTGAAGCAATTGATTTGTTTTGTTTTGTTTATAATGGGAAAATGAGATATAAATATTGTCCACTGCCTTTGTTATTGTGTGGTTGGGTGGGGGTTCTATTACCTAGTGTGAACATTAGTCTGTAAGAACCAAGATCCACCATGCAGGTGGGCATTTTGGTCGCCCTTGAAATAGAAAAGTGGCACTAGTTGATGAGAGAGTCGCTAGCAAGTTTTAGGAAAACTCACAAACTGTTGATTCATAGGACAATGGAAGATGTGATGGACCTTTCTTGTCCGCTGGGGGTTGATGACCTCTACTAATTGATTCTTTTGACATTGATTGCATGACCAACTAAGAGTATCGTTAACAAGGATTTGCTTGCAATTTCTACTATCGGTTATATTCCAAATATGGGGATGCCTTCTCAATATGATCTCAAGTGACTCATAGCTTGTTTAACTGGTTATATTTTGATTTTTTTCCCCCTCAACTCTCGTCTTCTCTCCATGGTTAGCCAACTAGAGCTTGGCATCATTTGAACTTCTAAGTTGGATTCTTTAAGTCACCGGGTCATTTTAAGAAGTGTAATTATTATAGAATAACTCATAGTTAGGATTATTATGAGAAGATTGGGTATAGTTGGTTAATCCTGTCCCCCCCACCCCCGAAAAAAAATTAAACACTACTTAATATTGCCTAATAATTGTAGGCGTCTTTAATCTCTAATTACAATTATTGATGTAGTACTTTTATCGGTTGTCTTAGAATGTCCTCTATTATGAACTACATCGCGCCTCTTAGTAAGAGTTTTGGTGATGATTTCCTTGTGCATCATCCATCGAAGGTCTTCCTTCTGTTTCTTGGATTTCTGTCCCCTATTTAATGTGTTGCTATTTCCAGATAGAGGGAGTATTCGGGGAGGAAATCTGGTTCTCATTCTAATTGTTTAGCATATTGCAAAAACTTAGTTCTATCAATTGTGCAGTGTATAGTCAAATGCTTATAACTTCTGAAGCTTTCGGATGGCTGGAATTATGTTTTATACCCTAAGCTTAGTGCTGATTTTTTGAACTTCGCAGGATGATAATAACTGATGTTTTGGGAGATATACAATTTGACTTCTATCACCGCTGGTTTGATGCAATATTCGTTGCTAGTGCCTTCCTTTCATTGCTTTTACTTTCTGCACATTATACATCTCGCCAAGCTGACAAACATCCAATTGATTAAGGTGCATGTAAGTCCCTCTGACCTTGTCTTCTTTTTAACTCTTGCCATGTTCTAAAGTTGAACCCTTTTGCTGCCCATTTGTTAATATTGTGGATGAGTTGTCTCGGCTCATAGATCTTGATCATTTTGACAGTAAGTATGGGTGCTGCTAATCAAGATCACTCTACTATCACGCAGCATGTATCATCATGGGAAAGAAGAGTTGTCAGTCATTGTATCCTATGCTGGTAAACTCGGCCCCGTCTTTTGTGTGTAGATACTGGAACATTGTTCTAGAAAATTCGTGGTGTTTTATACCTAGAGATGTTTCCCGGGATATTGGTCTACTGGAGCGGACCTTGGATGACAGTATTCAAGTTATTCCAATTCTCAGCATGCTAGCTTGAAGTAGCCGTAGCAGTTTTGGTGGATGTTTCATATGAGAGGTTTTTTGGCTTTTGGCACCTTCACCGAAGCATCGGAGTTTTCGCGAAGGCTCAAGTAACACATCTATGGATGCATTAGAAAATTGTATGTAAATTTCCTCATTATGTTATAGAAGAGGTGTTGAATCAAAATCTTGATTGAACATATTGAATTCAAAATCTATACAAGAATCTTTCATCACCTTTCATGTTATTTTTTGTCAAAATAGATCAGTTCGAATTGCAGCTTGCAAATCGGTTTTTTTCCTGGGTGTTGTATGTAAATTAACACAATGAGAGATGATCTTGCTCATAGACTCATAGTGATAAACCCTTTTTGTCATTTTGTGCCTCTAACTTGATCAGGTTTTCGGATTTTTGTCGGGACAAATTCTTCTGAATTCAACAGAGATGGTTAAATATATACTTTCTCCGTTTTTTTTTACTTTGCACTATTAAATTATGGCACAACTATTTAGGAGAAGAGAGAGACAAAAAGTGATAAGCATGAGTTAGCCTTATCAATTTTATGAGGATCTATTGAGTGTTGTTTCTTTTTGACATAACTTAAATTTCTATCCGTTTTCTTAAAATAATCTCAATCTCGAAATAAACAAGAATATTCCCAAGTTTTGGGAAGACATTTCCCTAAAAATCCTATAAAGGAAAATTAACAGTTCATTATATTGACTTGGAAATTGGAATTATTATAATAAAATAATCAAAATTAACATAATTTTGGAAAGAGATGTGAAAGTTGAGAACATTTAGGCTCTAGAATATTCAAAGTTTCCGGATTCATTTGCCATTAGAATACAAGTCACGTCAACAGACAACAATGAGGTAGTCATAGCTGCAATTCACCTTTCCAAGGAAACCTGGGATGCCAAGTGAAAAGCAAAGACATACTATAACAATGTTCTCTTCACTTGAAATAAGATGATCAGATTTGGTCCGCTCTGAATATTTCTACTCTGATTTTATCTAATATTGTAGTCTAACTGAACCTTGACTACATTTTTATGCCAATGCATATGAAAAACATATCTATATAATATCTTGTTAAATTCACCTCAATATGTAGAGTTCAAATATCTTATTTTTTGTAATTTTTACTAATACGAAACTAGAGATATTTTGTAATTAGTAAACGGAATTAAAAAAGCCTGACATGATATAGTCCGAATCTTTTTGGTCTGATCTTATCTGATTCTAACAAGAATAAGTGACAAGTGCTTAAAATAAGATTAATAAAATATACCCTAAACAGGGCATCAGAAAACGATTGAAATTTGAGGTCTCAAATTTGGCCTCAAATTTAACCATCAATTGTAACAAACTTTTTGACAAATATATAATCAAAATAAAGTTTAAAGTCAGATGTAAACTTATTTGGAGACAGGTTGTACAACGAAAATATCAACCATTACTCAGAAACAAAATAGAAAAGGTCTGTCACAAAAGGCATAACATTATTTGCTAACTGATCAATATAGCTAGCAAGGAAGACCTGAGAATCTCATACTCTATGTGACCAGTTGCAGACTACTACTTATAAAGAAAAACATAAATTAGCAGCCGGAGCAAGTAAAGGCAACGAGTTGAATTACTATAAATTCATGCTTCGTATGTACCCTCAGATGTTGCTTCCAAAGCGGGACAATACCAAAACAAAGTTTCATTCAATTCTTAGCTTCAGGCCCCTCCAGTAGAATTTCCACTTATCGGCACGCCTGATGCTTGCCATCTTCATTTAAGCACAACATCATTCTGTAAAAAGGCTTTTCATATTAGTATCAACTACATATATTTTTAATGAGCAAAGCAGGGAAACCAAGAGCTTCATAACAAACCGGATTAGTGCTGGCTCAGTGAAAGCTGCAATATTTCAAGAATCTGCAAGAAAAAGAATTACAGAAGATTTTCAGAAGATGATAACAATTCTCTTCCATTTATGAATAATAGCACCTCACCTTGACGGGAGAGTGGACTGGTTGAGAAGTCCGATGTAGCCATTGGTACGGAAATGGAGAGCTGTGTTGTGGAGAAAGAAACCTGATTGGCACTCTCATCTTCCATACTAGACCATGTCTCCCTGTTATTTGGCCACTCCTCAAAGAAAGGGTGAAGAGACTGACTGCTTTGTTTCATAGTCTGTGGTCGGCCGAATTCACAGTTGATAAGAGAATTGTGGCGACGATAATCATCATGCAATGAGGAACCGTCCGTCGGCTTTGACTGAGAGAGTGAGGACATCTGGGTTGACAATGAGGGCCATGTGTTATCCAAAGCCGAGTCCACTAGAAGAGATTTGTTTCCACCTGAGCATTGAGAGATGGATCTATTCTCACCAGACTCAGGTTTATATCCCTGAAGGTGCCTGCATGTCTCCATCAGTAATGGCTAAACTAAGATCTATATTACTAAAAATTTCTTCAGAGCAAGAACGTAAAGGCAAATAAAGCATACAAGAGAAGAGAGTGACACTGCAATAAAAGTTACTCCCTCCTGTCTTTATTAGTTTACCAGTTTCTTTTGCACAGAGTTTTAGGGGAAACAATGTTGTGGGACATAGAAAGAAAGAGAAACTATTATTTTATATTAAAGTTGAATGTATGTGTGATGGAAAGTTAGTGGTCCCATTCCAAAAATAGAAACAAAAGAAATGGGTAAACTAATAAGGGACATCCCAAAAAGGAATACGGGTAAACTAATAAAGACCGGAGGGAGTATTACATAAGATTAAACCATTGTAGTCAGCCTCTCGGTTACATATATCCTTCACAATGAAAAATCAGACATGGAACTTAAAGATTCTCTGAATCTATAGCGATACAGGCAGGAGGTACTCAGAGAGTATGTCTTGTAATACAGACAGCATTTAATTGACATTTCTTGACTATTTAAATTGTGGAAGGGCCATCCAAGGGACCAAAGTTTGAGAATGATATGAGTTATGTTTGTGATTTGTCCATCTCAAGTATGTGGGAAAATGAAAGAAGAAAATTCTATTCCTAACTAAAACTGTAGCCTTGTAGGTGAAGTTGATGATGAATGTTGGTGAACATGGGAAATATTCTGAGATGGTAAAGTGTTTATGTTTAGTGATATGATAAAGGAGAGTTTTAAACATGTTGCCAGACAAGTTCAAGATGAGGCCTGCCTATGTGTCTGAATTTTCTTCACAAAGCGTAGTACAAAGTACAAAAAGAGAGTCAACCAGTATATGGGATTGACAAAGATCAGAAAAGAGATCAAGTTTCTAAATAGTGATGGGTACGTTTCGATAGAATCAATGTCGCTTTATGATCCTTACTTTGGTGGAACCTTCAAACATATCACAAATCTTGAAAATAGATCCAATCTTGAACGTTTCTTAAGGTGCTTTACACTTGCAGCAAAAAATTTCAAATCTAAGGTAGATGTAATGAATACAAGTGATTGATAATGGTGGAAGCGTTAAATCTCAAACTCATAGTTTAAGAGTTATTGTATCTCAGTCCAAGAGGCACAAAAGTCCTAGTGTTTTGGTCTAGACCAACCAGTTCAAATTCAAAGCTAAAAAATTCAATCTCAATATGATTTATTAAGCCACAAAATTAGCTTTTAGATATATTAGGCTTATAGAACGTTTGTAAAGAATTGCTATATCATTCGTGTTTATTCTCTTCTCCTTGGGAGAGACTTTAGTTTACTCCTTTTGTTTCTAGATGAATTATCGTAATTTTGGATCATTGATGAAGAATTATGCGGTGTCGAATCAGATTTCAGATCTACAATTACAATCAATGGTATTAGATTTAATTCTATGTCAAAACTACAACATATCGAAAGACCCCCTCGTTGAAGGCTATATCAAACAGTGATGTGGAAGAGGGTATGCAGTTGTTAGATCTACTACACAAAGATCGTGGTTTTGCAAATTCTGAATTTTATTTGTTCAAAATTGTTATGTATTTGTTAGTCCAGATTTCTATTGTAGATATCGTATCATTCTTTTATTAATGAATTAATTTTACTTTCAAAAAAAAAAAAATGTTACAACATGGCGAAACTAAATGGGTCAAAGAAGCAGGTAGAGTAATTGAAAAACTCATCAGGCTCATGACTTTCCCAACACTAGATGTCCTACTCATGCTTTAAAGGGATAGTACTAAGGGGGCGTTTGGTTGTCATGGGGTAAAGGGAATGGAATCAAGAAAGGGGTAGAGGGGGAAAGGAAAGTGAAACCCTTAGATTTAAAGAGATGTTTGGTTGGTAAATACTCATTCCATCTTTCTTCCCCCTCTCACCAATTTTCCACCATAGCACCACTATTAACACCCCTTCTCTCTTGCCACGCTGCACCGGCGCCACCCTTCCCCACCACCTGTCCCCCGCCAACCTTCCCCATCACCTCGCCGCCGGCTCGCCGCCAACCTTCCCCACCACCTGCCGCCGCTCCAACCCCTTCCCCTTACGCCGCCGTCGCCACCTTTTCTACATATTGTCTTATGTTTTAAAGGTTGGATTCAAGGTTTTGAAGTTCGACTCGGCCATGAAAATTTCAGATCTAGAGTTTTCATGGTCGAATTTGACCATCTAAATCTATAAATAATGAATGATAAGAGGTATTTGCCCATTATTCCATGTTTTTTACAACAAAATTCTAGGGTTTATGGGTAAGTGGTGGTTTATGTGATGGGGTTTTCGGGTGGTAATGGGTGGTGTTTGTGGGTTCGAATTGTTTCCGGGTGATTGTGGTGGTTTTGTGGGTGGGCGTGTAACGCGGTTAGTGGTGAGTGTGGGTTGCGCGGTATTGGTGGCAAGGTGAGCGGCGCGGTTTTGGGTTGGGGTTGTTTTGGTCGCTTGTGCGTTGTTGGTGTTGGGTGGGGCGGTGTTGGTGGCTGGGTGGGTGGTGCGGGTGTTGGGTGGGGCGGTTGTGGTGGCTGGGTGGGCAGATCTGGTGGCTGGGTGGACGGTATGGGTGGAGGGGTCAGGTGTTGGTTAGGTGGTTGCATGCAAGTGGTGGTTGAGTGGCCAGGTAAGGTGGTTGTTGGGTGGTCAAAATGATGATCAATGATAAGTCAAAGAAAGGGTAACTGAAACCTTGGGGGGTGGGAGGGAATGAGAGTAGAGGACTTTGGGGGTAAGGAGAAGGTAAAGGGAATCATTAAATTGAGTAAACAAACAACAAGTAAGGGAATGGAATGATTTAATTCCCTTACCCTTTCCAGAAGACCCTTAACCAAACGCCCCCTAAATAATTTAGGAAACAATTGCAACAAACTCATAACAAAAACTTTCCTATAACAATAAAATCACGTGATAAAGTAGGCTAAGGAGAGTGACTATGCTTGCTCTCCAAAGCTAAAAATAATCATCCAACTAAAGCCCTAGTCCTTGCTAACTCCTAATCCAACTCACCAAAAAATTGGAACCTATCACATAATTCAAAATTGGCCCATAAGCATATACTCCCTCCATTTCTAATCTACACAATTTCCTTTTTTTGGTCCGTTTCTTTTTAAACTTTACTTACGTTGATTTTCTTATTTTCAGTAACATGTACCATCTACTTTCTCCTTTTATCCACCTATGTGATTCACTTTTTTAATATAATAACCCATCTTAATGTTTCTCTCTCCACCTTTTTAGTTTCTCTCTCAATTTTCAGTTTGTCCCTCCACCTTTTCAGTTTCTCTCTCACACTTTTCGGATTTCTTCTTGGTTCTCCGCCAAAGTGAAATGAGTAAATTAAAAAGAAACGGAGGTAGTACAAATCAGACTCAATTCCCATTTAGTTAAAAGGTTGAATTAGGAATTAATTAGGCTTGGAGTTGATTAACTCTTGATCTAGCAATTAAAACAATTAGTGTTTGATACTAATAGTTGTTGGATTAGTAAGGAATAGAAAATGAACTATGTTCTACCTTTCAAAAGGTACTCCAAACGCTAGCACTACCTCAATGCTAACTTTTTGAGCTTTTCCAAAAATACTACCTCAAAGCCACCTTAAAATACAACTTTATCGAACACTTCTTTCATATTTAGAAAAGTTTAGGCTTCGGCAAACCCCTGAGTGTTACTTGAAATTTTATTGCCGATCACACCCTTCGTGTAGTAGTCATCCTTAGCTTTGGAGGAGGTGCATATTACTTTCCCTAGTCGACTCTATTTCCTAACTCTACAATGATTCGTTTCAAAAGACTTTTGTTATGTGTTTGTTATAATTGTTTCCTGAACTATTTAGGATTCATTTCACATGTGTTTATAAGCTTATTTGAAGACCAAAATCAGGTTGATATCAAATCTATGAGCTTTGAAGTTGAACTAGTTAGTCTAAACCAAAACACAAATTTGAGACCTACCCTTCTCGTTTCTATCATCATCAATCACTCAAACTTGTTCAATCTATCCGCAATAGTTTTCAATTCACACATTCAAACTTTTAGACTAGCAAAACATCCAAGATTGCCCAAGGACAGATCTTGCTTCCAAGATTCATTTTTTTCCATTTTTCCTTAAAGATTCACCAAAAAGGATCCTATCCGTATCTCGTGTTTAGCTTGTGATGCTTCATGTCATAAGCATTGATTTTCTTGATTCAGTCTATATTTGTTTGATGGGAGTAGTATATTCTATCTTTTAGACAGTTTAACTACGTAATTGAGAGGGAGCAATCTTCCTAAAAGCAAGGGATCATTTTCCAATCAATGCAACAAGGATCTCCACACGTGAACATAACACAGTTTCAGCTTCAGGTCTTTTGACTATTGACTAGCCCTAAGTCCCTAATACACATATAAACAGTTTACAATGCACCAGAGATGAGGGAAAATAAGAGCCAACAACAGATTCCAAACAGCAAAGCATCCAAGGGAAAGCCAATTCCTACATAGTTGACATTGCACAAAGAAAAGCACCCAGTATTGCCAAACAGAGAAAATGCAGCAGCAACAGTTAGACAGAGTAAATAACAACTAAAGTAACAGTAAATACCTGGAGTAGTGTTTGGTAGGAATAGCATAAGGGATAGAGTCCAATTGAAATTGGGAATGATTAGAATTAGAACTGGGCACAGTCGTACTAGCTGAAGCAAAAGCATCAAATTTAAGTGGAACGCTCTGAGTTTGATTCAGGGTAAGAGCAGCAGCAGCAACAGGCAGCAAAGATGAAGACGACGACGAAGACGAACAAGATGAAGAAGAGGAGAGAGAATGGGATTCCACAGGCTTTCTTGAACGGTTGCGGCCACGGTGCATGTGGCGCTCGCAATACTTAGAGTCCAGGTATGCTTCTTTTGAACACCTCCATTTTTTACCATCTGTTCTTCTGCATCTACCCGGCTCCGGATCCACTTTCTTTCCACCATACCCATATCCAATACCAATCCCATACAATGAACTTTCTCTACTACAATATCCCACTGCATAAACCCAACCCATCAAATCAAAACAAAAACATCAACCAATTTCAGGATAAAATTTCCTCAAAAACCCAGAAAAACAAAATTAAACCCAACCCAACCCACCATTTCAATCCTTAAATACCCAGAAAAAAACAAAAATTAGGGTTTGATTTGAATCAGTACAAAAACCCAACCCACCAAATCAAAGCAAAAACATCAACAAATTTCAGCATAACTTCCCTTAAAAACCCAGAAAAAAGGGTCTGATTTAAATCACTACATAAACTCAACCCACCAAATTAAAACAAAAACATCAACAAGTGTCAGCATAAATTACCTTAAAAACCCAGAAAAAACTAAAATTAGGGTTTCAATTAAATCAGCAAATAAACCAAACCCAACAAATCAAAACAAAAACATCAACAAAATTCAGCTAAAAAAACCCAGAAAAAACAAAAATTAGGGTTTGATTTGATTCAGAACAACTTACAAGAAGGTCGATGGAAGAATCTAGAAGACGACATACTTATACTTGAATCGAAGCTATTTTGAATAGGAAGAACTAGATCCGGCGGAACAGGAAGTCCAGCAATTAAATACTTGTAGATCAAAGCTTGATGCTCCAATTCCTGCCATTGCGATACTGTAAATGGTGAAACCCCAATTTCTGATTCCCGATTCATTTTTCTGCCTTTTTCAACTTTCTCTCTCTTCACCAAAAGAAGCGCACATTTGCATTTTTTCTTAGATGAAGTGAAGTTTTCTGGGATTCGATCGCTGGTTGAAGTTGGGGGAAATTAGAGGAGAGAGAAAGAGAAGAAGGAGATGAATTTTTGCAGGTTGAATCTAATCTATCTAGATTATGAACCCTTTGAAGTTGGAAGGTTTCTGGTTTTGTTTCTCCATTACAGCGTTTGTTGACAATCAGCAAAGTACCTGAAATTCAATTTAAGGTCTTAATTTTTCTTGTTTTATGGCGGGTCAATTAAGGTCTAATTACGGAAATTCCTAATTCATAAACATTTTTTAAAAAAATTTGTTTAGAATAATTAAGCTAGGTTCTTTTCGACCGAATTAACGAAAATGTAGTTCATTTCAGTTTAGTTAGTGTTTTCTCACAATTGTAATTCAGTCCAGTTTAGTTCAAACAAATTAAGTTAAGTTTAGCTCAATTTAGTTCAGTTTAGTCCAAAAAAGCAGACCCTTATTCGTTGTATACTTAACTATTTATGTTGTATTTGCACCGATATATATATATATATATATACTGAAATCATAATTATTGTATATATAATTGTAATTATTATATATGAAAAATTAGGTATCAATATCATGTATTACGATTAGTCATCTAATATATTTTTTTTTTTGTAAGATGAAGGGGCTGACTCACTGGGATAAGGAAATCCCCAAATGAGTCCATGAGGTTTGATCCCTAAACCCCGGGATATGAGGTGGGAAGCGTCGCCACTACTCCACCACCTCAACCTCGATTAGTCATCTAATATGGTGAATATGTATATAAAACATTTGTGATTTATACACAACATTTGTATATGTTATGAGACAAAATTGTTAAGTGTACGGCTGTGAAAAACTGACCCAACCCGTTTACCGAACCAGGTGCCGACCTGAAATAAGCGGGTTTGAGTTGAGATTTTTGACCCATTTAAGTAAATGGGTTGACACGACTTACCCATTTAATTAAATTGGTTAGGTTAAGGTTGACATTTTCAACCCGAAATTAACCTGCTTTGACCTTTTTAGCTCATTAAAATATAAATTTCCTAAAAAGTTGTGTTAAAGTTGGTGAAAATTTTAAAAATACTAATTGTAGAACACAAAAATTGAAAAGAAAATCTAATCATGCATACTTTTATGTGAATTTATTGTTGAAAACCAATAAATTTTAATAAAAATCCAATAGTAATAAAATATGTAAATGGGTTGAACGGGTTATATGGGTAACCCGTTTAATAAACGGGTCGGGTTAAGGTTGAGTTTTGCAACCCGTTTAATAAACTGGTTAGGTTTGGGTTGGAACATGTTCAACCAGTTTAATATTAACCCTAACACGACCCTACCTGATCTTTTAATCAGCCCTAGTTAAGTGTAGTTTGAAACTGGGAAAGGCTCGTTTTATTACAACTCCAATGGTATAAATCTAGTATTACAACCTAAAGCAAAATATACATTGTTATTATAATTTCACACCAATTAGCAACAAGTTGTAAGAAAATAAAGTTTGACAACCAGATCACCGATTAGTTACACAAAAAATAATAAAAATGGCAAAAAGAGGCGATAAGTTAATAGCCAGATTGTTATACAAAAGTGAGACTATTTTGGTCAATTATAGCTAGTTAGTTTTTTTTTTCCTTAATTATGAGTTTAGTGAGGATATTTTTGTAACCGTATTTTACATGGGGCATTCACATTTCCTATCTCATACACTCTCCATTGACAATTATATAAAGTTCTTCTGGTTTCATTTTGCATGTTTGCCGATGCACATTTTATTTTGTTGATATTTTACATATTAATAAAAAGGAAAATGATATATGCAAGGCTGCATATATAAGAAGCTACAAATGAAGATATTAAGTCATAAATAAGCATTAATTACATTGATTGATGCGTGTATGTGTCATAAATTTCTAAATTAATTTACTATTCGAAAAATGTATTTAATACTTATTTGCAACCATAAATATTGCATATATCAAAATGCAATCAAATGCTTACGATAGAAAACATAAAAATAAAAAAAGTTAAATAATCTCACTAAAAATCATTTTGATTAAACCTTATAACAGAAGATCCAAATGACCAAATCATGACAAAGAGAACAGATATAGAGTATAGACATCATGAATTCATGATCCTTAACTTTAAGCATGATTCTTTACTTTAAGGATTAAAAACTGATTTAAATATTTTTCTGTACAACTTATACCATTGAAGCCAAGTTCATTTTCTCATCAAGTAGATTCTTTGAGTAACCCTTGTTCTGTAGTACTAGTAACTGTTGCAATTAACACGCAAGGAGACAGTACACAGAGAAATAGTTAGAACGATCTTACTTGAATATGAGAAACGAGAGGATGAGAATGCTGTGACGTGGAGAGATCCACTGTCCTTAAAGGTGATTTCGCCGCAGCACGAGTGCAAACTTCCTCCCGACGACCACCCTCCAGGATTAACACAGCGCCGCCCGATTGTGTGCACTCACAAGCAGACAGATGGAGTGACAGAACTTAGCCCGAAATTTAGGAGAGCATTTTTGTGTAGAGAGGAAGACAGAATAATAATGTATATATTCTTAACCAGAGGAGCAAACCAGTCCCAAAAATAAAGCTGATCATAAAACGGACCGCAGACCCACAGCCCGCGCTCGCCACGAGCCCGAGACCGGCCCGGCCGGCGCGCGCGCGCGTGTGTGGTTTGCCATTCTTCTAGCCCATTGCTCAACAAAGCTAAAAGGAACATAATAGTATATAAACAAGGTAGGACCTTTATATTCTTTCCATGTGGGACTTGGGTATTTCATGAACAAAAGCAAACAAAGAAATACTCCATAACTATGACTAACTTTGAGGCTTTAATTCCAACAACCCCCCACAAGAATCAAAGTTAGAAGAAGAAAAGAGGAATAAATAATTTCGGGCTTGGAAAGAAGTGATGCATCAGTGTTAATGTCTTGCGACTTGAATTAACACTTAGTGAATCAGATTTGGGAATCTTGTTCAATTAAGTGATGATCATCTTGAACTTAAGAGAACTCAAAACCTTTATCTAAAACACACATCTATCTTTAAGAGAAGTAGTCACTCCGCGATCAATGTGGCGCCTATACTGGCCATACGCCTACCTGGATGCTCATAGATGCTCTAGAGAAATGACCCACATTTTCTCATAGGAAGCGGCCCCACTTCCACATCTAAGTAGGTGAATCCCATCAAGTGTGTACCACCACACACCACCACACAACTGTGGATATGGGTTCATTAAGAGCCCTTTTGCTCATCCTCAATCACTAGTGGTAAGCACTTTTCAACACAATTTTTCACAAGAGGGATAGAAACAAACAAGTGCCTTTATTACTAATGTTGCCCCTTGAACTCTATTTGCATAGAGTAGGGTTTCATTATTACATTTCAAATGGGTCTCAATCCCATCCCTCTGGATGCATCCACAATTACATTTCTAGAAAGGCCTTTAGTAAACGAATCCGCTAAGTTCTTTTCGGACTTTACATAGTCCAGTGATATCACTCCACTGCTTATCAAATCTTTAACAACCTTGTGTCTGAGACGAATGTGCCTTTTCTTTCCATTGTAGACATTGTTCTTTGCCACTGCAATAGCTGCCTGAGAGTCACAATGCAGTGCAACCGAAGGAGCAGGTTTCCCCCATAATGGAACATCATTCAGCAAGTTTCTAAGCCATTCTGCCTCATTCCCTGCCAACTCAAGTGCAACAAACTCAGATTCCATAGTTGACATTGCAGTACAAGATTGTTTACAAGATTTCCATGAAATAGCACCACCACCCAAGGTAAAAACAAAACCGCTAGTAGAGTTAATCTCATCATTTCCAGATACCCAATTAGCATCACAATAACCTTCTAAAACAGCAGGAGAAGAAGAAAAGTGAATGCCCCAATCCATGGTTCCTTTAAGGTATCTAAGCAAACGACGCAAAGCACCCCAATGATCCTTGCTGGGATTATGAGTGTACCTACTAAGTCTACTAATAGCATATGCAACATCAGGTCTAGTGCAATTCATCAAATACATAATGCTACCAATTACTTTGGCATACTCAGATTGGCTCACAGGGTCTCCCTTATTTTTCACCAAATGGATACTAGAGTCATAAGGGGTCCTGACTGGATCAACATCAAAGGAATTGAACTTCCTAAGTACCTTTTCAACATAATGGGCCTGACTCAAACTGAAACCATGAGGAGATCTAGAAATTTTAACTCCTAAAATAAGGTCAGCCTCACCCATATCTTTCATTTCAAACTTAGTACTTAAGAATTCTTTCACTTCATTCACAAGATCTAAGCTAGTCCCAAGAATCAGCATATCATCAACATATAAACAGATGATCACACAACCTCGAGAGTCAGTTTTAGAATAGACACAAGTATCGCTCTCATTTACAAGAAACCCAGAACTGGTTATGGTATTATCAAACTTTTGGTACCATTGTTTAGGGGCTTGCTTTAAACCATAAAGGGATTTTACTAGCTTACACACCTTGTGTTCTTGACCCGAAACTACACATCCTTCAGGTTGATCCATATAGATTTCTTCTTCAAGGTCACCATTTAGGAAAGCAGTCTTAACATCCATTTGATGCACTACAAGGCCATGTAAAGCAGCTAAGGCAATCAGAGTCCTAATGGTAGCAATCTTAGTCACTGGGGAATATGTGTCAAAATAGTCAATTCCCTCCTTTTGAGTGAAACCCCTCACAACTAATCTTGCCTTATACTTGTCAATTGAACCATCAGGCTTTAACTTCTTTTTAAAGATCCATTTGCTAGAGATAGGCTTACAACCCCTAGGAAGGTCTGCTAATTCCCAAGTGTTGTTACTCATGATGGACTCTAGCTCACTATCTATGGCCTCTAGCTCACTATCTATGGCCTCTTTCCAAAAAACAGCATCAACAGATTTCATAGCATCGACATAGGTCTTAGGGTCTTCTTCTAAGATAAAAATAGACACTAGACTCTCATTTAGGACATAACTTTCAGTAAGGAAGGAGGTGACAAAATCAGAACCAAAACTGTTCTCTTTCCTAGGTCTTTTACTCCTCCTGGGTTCTTCTTCTACAGGTAAAGTCACTTGAGGACTAGGCACAGACAAAGCATGATCAGCAGAAGAAAAACTTAAAGCAGTAGAAGAACATTTCAAAGGAAACACATGTTCAAAGAATTCAGCATCTCTTGATTCAACAATAGAACCACAAGCATAAGAGCCTCTAGCATCCTTAATAAGAAATCGATAAGCAGCACTGTGAAAAGCATAACCAATGAAAATGGAATCACAAGTCTTTGGTCCTATCTTGTCCCTCTTAAAAGACGGTATGGCAACCTTAGCAAGACACCCCCACACTTTCAGGTATTTGAGGTTAGGGATATGACCTTTCCACATCTCATATGGGGTTTTGTCTAACTTCTTATGTGGCACACGGTTCAAGACATGACAAGCAGATAAAATAGCCTCTCCCCACATGTTATCGGGAAGTCCGGAACTAATCAACATAGCATTCATCATGTTCTTAAGGGTTCTATTCTTCCTTTCGACTATACCATTTTGTTCGGGGTATAAGGGCGATCAACTCATGAATAATCCCATTTTGTTCACAAAAGGTCTTAAGGGAAGTAGGATCATACTCTCCTCCCCTATCACTTCTAAGTCTCTTAATTTTCCTATCCAATTGGTTTTCAACCTCAGCTTTGTACTTTAAAAACATTCCCTCTTCCTCATCCTTAGATTTCAGAAGGTATACTACAGTGTAACGGGAAAAGTCATCTACAAAGGTTATGTAATACTTTTTCCCTCCCCGACTTTCATGGTTCTTAAAGTCTCCTAAGTCTGAGTGAATGAGTTCAAGAAGTTCAGATTGCCTATCAACTGATTTAAAAGGCTTCCTAGCAAATTTAGCTTCAACACAAATTTCACATTTAGGCAAATCAGAATTAGAGAAGCTAGGTATCAAATTCAAATGTTTTAGCCTTTTTATGGAGGCTGCATTCACATGACCTAACCTAGAGTGCCATAAATCAATAGACTCAGTAATATAAGCAGAAGAAGTAGAAGCAGATTTATTCATGAGTTCAACAGTAGCATCAATAGCAAAGAACCCCCCATTACAATATCCCTTCCCCCACAAATTCCCCATTATGGGTGATAACAAGTCTATCAGAATCAAAGGACAACCTCAAACCAGCCCTAATTAACAAACTTCCAGAAATCAGATTCCTACGCATTTCAGGAACATGAAGTACATTTGTAAGAGTAAGTAATTTTCCAGAAGTGAGTTTGAGAGTAATCTTCCCTTTGCCGCTGACTTTTGCTGAAGCAGAGTTGCCCATGAACACGTTCTCACCTTCCAGCTTTTCATATTGATCGAACATGGCTCGGTTGGTGCAGATGTGCCTCGTTGCTCCTGTGTCAACGGTCCATTCAGAAGTATCTCCAGCAAGGTTGATCTCGGATACAACAACAACAAAGTTATCAACTGCTTCCACCAAGTTTGCTTGGTTCTTCTTTTTGTTCCAGCAATTTGCGGCTTTGTGTCCAGGTTTGCCACACTCATGACAGCTGCCTTTGAACCTGTATTTCTGCACACTTCCATGAGGTTTGAGACTATTGTCTCCCTTGTGATAACCTTTTGCCTTCTGTTTGTTCCTTTCATAATTGGAGTGTTTGGACTTCACAAGATTAGCTTTAGGGAAAACAACATGAATAGAGGGTTTATCCTTAAGACGGTTTTCTTCCTCAATTTTTAGATGACCAACAAGTTCTTCAAGTGTAAGGTCTCTCTTTTTGTGCATAAGCTGGTTCCTATAGTCCTTCCAAGAAGGGGGCAGTTTCTCAATAAGAACGATAGCTTGGGTGTACTCACAAATAACAAGACCCTCAGCAGCAATATTAGTGCAAATAGTTTCATAGTCATGAACCTGGTCAATAATGGGTTTCTCATCATCTATCATAAAGTTAAGCCACTTACTAATACGGTAGCGTTTGGATCCAGCGTCATCAACACCATATTTCCTTTCTAGGGTATCCCAAATGTCCTTAGCATGGTTATAAGTCATGTAAATATCAAGCAGTGCATTGGACATATAGTGTAGTAACATCCCCTTACAAGTTCTGTCATCCTTAGCAAATTTGGTCTCATATGCCAGTTCTCAGTCTCATCAGAAGGAATAACGGGATCATCAAGCACGTAAGCCACATCAATTTGTTCAAGGTAAAACCTAACCCTGACAGCCCAACGTTTATAGTTTTTCCCCTCAAGAGACTCAATCTTAGACATATCAAGATTGGACAGACGAGATGCCATAGCAACAGAATAATACAAAATCACCTTTAAGATTGTTGCAACTAACACGCAAGGAGACAGTACACAGAGAAATAGTTAGAACGATCTTACTTGAATATGAGAAACGAGAGGATGAGAATGCTGTGACGTGGAGAGATCCACTGTCCTTAAAGGTGATTTCGCCGCAGCACGGGTGCAAACTTCCTCCCGACGACAACCCTCCAGGATTAACACAGCGCCGCCCGATTGTGTGCACTCACAAGCAGACGGATGGAGTGACAGAACTTAGCCCGAAATTTAGGAGAACATTTTTGTGTAGAGAGGAAGACGAGAATAACCGCAGACCCACAGCCCGCGCCGCGCTCGCCACGAGCCCGAGCCCGGCCCGGCCGACGCGCGCGTGCGTGTGTGGTTTGCCATTCTTCTAGCTCATTGCTCAACAAAGCTAAAAGGAACATAATAGTATATAAACAAGGTAGGACCTTTATATTCTTTCCATGTGGGACTTGGGTATTTCATGAACAAAAGCAAACAAAGAAATACTCCATAACTATGACTAACTTTAAGGCTTTATTCCAACAGTAACTAGTAGGCTTTCCGTATAAATAATATGATAATATTAGGTAACTTGTCACATGTTACGGTTTGGGCTTTTGGTTTCATTTTTCTTGGGTTTGGATTTACGGTTCAATGGGGGAAATGAGTAGAGTTGTGGAAATAGGTTTTGGGTTCTTGTACATAGTTTGTTTTTAGTTGGGTTGGGCTCCATTTTATTTCATAAAAAAAAACCTATATACAAATGGACATCAAGGAAAAGGGATTTTGATGTCTATTAAACATTTTTCAACTAATTCTGACTTGAATGTGTTATCTTTAAGTGAATAATTCTGATCAAACCTAAATTAAATTTATTACACTTGATCAACTCTCATTAAACCTGCTTATAACTTATTGCACTTGTTTCAATCTAATAGACCTGCTTGTAAATTATTTGAACTTATGAAGTATAATTATTGTACTTTATAATCACTTCTTACTCCCTCCGTATTTTTCAAAATTCTTCCCTCTTATTGTAGCATCAGATGCTAGGACTATGGATCAGATACCTAAATCCAATTAGGCTTTTGATATTCGATAGTATTGAAAATCGTTACTTTAACAAGATTCGATAAGGTTTGAATATTCTAGTCGATCCAATTAAGATAACCTGTTAACTATTTTTTTCCCAAAAGGAAGGGAGGAGGTTTCAAGGGCGGGGGAGAAAATGGCAGCACAAAAGGTTTCGAGGGCGGGGGAGGGAGTGACAGGGCAGGTAAGGGACTTTCAGGGGGTAGGGGAGGTGGTGGCAGGGCAAGGGGTAACACGACAGAGGAGGAGGTTTCGGGGGCGGAGGAGAAAGTGGCAAGGAAGGGGAAGAGGTTTCGAGGGCGGGAGGTGGTGGCAGTGCAGGGTAGGGGAACGGGTGTCTGCTGGTAGCAGGGGTGGCAGAGATTGTACTTGTAGTTTATGATGTTTGTAACTGTTATGGCAGGTCATTAATTTGTTAGGACCACTTTTGTAAAACATACCCCAAAGTTAGAACCATTGAGGATTAATAAAAAAAAAATTTGGGTAAAAATTGGTGGAACCCTCATAGTTGGGAGTTGGGATTGTTCTTGTCAATTTTTTCTTCTAAATAGAGCCACAACTACTCTCTATATTAATTACTTACATTATTACATAAATTAACGCTCACAGACACGACTAGCTTGTCTCCGTCTTATAATATTCTATTAGTAAACTATATATAGTTGTGTTGAAAAAAGAATATCACTTACAAACAAGGGAGAAATGATAAAGCGATAACAGGTAGCAGCCATTGCGTCTGCTAACATCAAAATAAGTAGCGATATGTAGTGTTTATGTTTTGCGATATAGTATTTGTGTTGATAACATATATCGTTTGAGCAAGTCACCAAACAACAAAACAAGAGAGAAATATTTATTAAAAGTGAGAAATATTTGTACCAAACTACCAATTCACAAACACTTTGTCAAAATAACAAAATAAGAGAAAATTATTTACCAAAAGTGAGATAAATATCTACCTTTTCACAAACACTATACTTTTTGGTGTTAAAGGAATAAAGGGTACAATAGCTACGAAGGAGGACCTAACATCTGAAGTACATAAAAGATATTTTGTCTTCTCAAGATTAGATTTGTTCAAATGCAAGGTGCCACAGACACAACTGACAATTGACAAATTCAATGATGTCTTTTCATTTTCACGAGGCAACTGCAGTGGCAAGTGGCCCAGTGAGGAAAAACCCTATATCTAAAAACTCCAATCAAATAATAAGTTTAGATTATTCTATTTGTATTACCCATAAATCATCCGAAAATGTGGAGCAGTAATAATTGGAGTAGGTGTGGCAGTGTTACTGCTACTAATCATGCTATAACTACCCAAATATCCTCCTCACTTTTGCTGCCTCAATCGCCGAGTACTATACTAGTCAGCCCCAGTACAAGACTCCACAGCCGCAGCCGCAGCAGCAAACGTTACCGCAATCGCAAGTCGCAACCGCAGCATTACGTCCATCAGCATGGCTGTTGCGCAGGAGATATCCACGACTGGCACAGCAAGGTCGCGGGAAGAATTGAATAAAGGCATTGCAGAACTATACGATGAATCTTCAGGAATTTGGGAGGATATTTGGGGAGACCATATGCATCATGGTTATTATGATCCTTCACAGCCTGCCTCTCTTACTCAACATCGCGCCGCTCAGATCCGAATGATCGAGGAGGCGCTTCGTTTTACTGGTGTTTCAGGTACTTGTCTACCCTTTGATTTTTAAGTTCTGATATACTTCCTCTGTTTTTGTTCACTTTTTTTTTTGACGCGTTTTACAAAGATTTACTCATTTCTCCTTTCGAGAACTAACTAGATTTTGTATCGTGTCAAATTCGAGTTCGTATCATATTAAGTTTGTGTAGAAGATTGTTGACACGTTTTACAAAGATTTATTTATTTATCCTTTCGAGGAGTAATTGAATTTGTATCATGTTAAATTCGTGTTCGTATCATGTTAAGTTTGTTGTTTAAGTTGTGTGATGTTTTTTGTGGGTTGTTTTTTGGCCTTTTGGCCTTTGGGGTTCTCTTTTTTGATGGGGTATTTTTCAGTGTGTCACGATTAAATTTCGTCACATCTATTTTTTTTGGTAAACCGTCACATCTAGTTTGTTTCCCTCTTTCCTGCCTCATTTTATTTTGGCAGCATCCACCTATCTTGTTCTCACAACTGGATACTTTGAGGACTTGAGGTCTACTATTTTCTCACCAAATCTCTTTCCTCCGTCTTTTAATAGGATTTATTGTTTTTCAAAAGTCAAATTAGATTCTCATTGATATCTACTGAAAGTTATAGTTATATTGATGTTATTAGATTTGTCAAGGTATATATTTAATATATGGACCTTTCCTTATTTCATTTTATTTATTCATAATTGAGGATATGCAATTGAGCAATTGAACTAGTACAAACAAATAATAACCTATTTCTTCTATGAAGGAACGTAATAGTTTTTTCAAGTTTATTCATTTCAATAATAGGAGACAACTATTGCAAATTCTTAGGTGCTCCCAGGAACACGTAAAACTATGTGTTTCAAAGCAAATAATTTAGCACATTTGTCGTGTACTTTTCTCAAATGAGCAAAGTGTAAAATGTGCTAAATATGTGAGAGTGAACATCTAGTTCTATGTGCTCCTTTGAACAACTATGTCATGTTCTTTATCAATTCTAACGAGATAGCCGTAATGAGATTCTCATAAAAAGTACATATAATTCATCGTGATTCCCATAAATTATTACTATCTACCATGCTAGATAGGCGGTGAGAGAAATCTTACATGTTTATTTTTTATTACTTCCTCCTTTATGAAATTAATGAAACGGGTCTCTTAGAGAACTCTCACATAAAAGAGAGAAGTGTTTCATTTATTTCATAATGGCGGAAGTATTAGTTTTAGAGTAGCTATACATCTATTCTAAAACTCTTAATTATTTGGTATAACTTGCAGATGATTCAAGCAGTAAGCCTAAGGTTGTTGTTGACGTTGGTTGTGGGATCGGAGGCAGCTCAAGGTACCTAGCAAAGAAGTTTGGGGCTACATGTCAAGGAATCACCTTGAGTCCTAAGCAAGCCCAAAGAGCTCAAGCTTTAGCTTCTGCTGAGGGTATTGCTGATAAGGTCAGTACCATCCAGAAAGTGGTATTTGTTGCATACATGTAACGTACTCTTTGATTTCCTTTTTCAGGGAATACTCTTTGATTATCCAATGTAACGTGTCAAAATGAAAAACTAGATGTACTCTATGTTGAATTTGTGTGGTGCCAAGAAAGAAAAAGGCTAAATACCAAACTGTTCGTAAATGGTAATCAATCTTTTTTCTTTGTCACTCATTCACTTGGATGAGATAAAAAGCAAAACAGGATATAATGAAAGGAAACAGAGGATATATGATCTTTTACATGGTGACGTATCAGTAACTTTATTAATTAAGACATTATTAGTAACTCGTTTAAACATTTGTTAGTAAACATGTACTATATGCATTGACGGTAATCTCACTATAATCCGACTAATACTTATCAGTAATGTTGGAACACAAGGTGACACTCAAGAGGGGGGGTTGAATTGAGTGGCTAAAACTAATTGATTTTCGCAAAAACACTCTTATAGCACAGTGCCGTGCACTGTGTTATTCACTCGTAAATTATCCGATTGATGTTTTTGCTCGAACAAAATTGTATCAAACAATAAAACAATGAAATCAAATAATAAGACACAGGAATTTAACGTGGTTCAATCTCACCTCTGAGATCTACGTCCACACAAACTACTCTTTTATTATTTGAATCGTAAAATACCAAACCCTTGATACAATTCGATTCCCCCACTACTAACTCTACTAGTGCTCCCCAACACTTAACCTTAAGTGTCGCTACTCTCTATAATATGAAAGATTACAGAAAGAATGATTCCTCAAAAGCGCGTTTCTTATTCAAGCAAATAAATGATCGTTACAAACTTTGTTTAGAGACCTTAACCTACTAGAACTCTGTGCCGTACACTATGCTCTGGGAGATCGTTTTCAGCTCTCAAAATCTTTCAAAAACCAAATCTGAAAACGTGTGATATTATACTGGTTTCTATCCCTTATATAACTCCATCAACTGAATAAGAATTATTCTCCAAGATATAATTATCTTCTTGAATAATTTTTATTCCTAAAATAAAGGGATATAATTCTTTTCCTTTTCAAAATCCAATTTTATCTTTTATAAAAACTGATTTTTTCTTTTCCTTATAAGATAAGGATTCCTCCATATCTTATGCCAACTATTAATTAGATTTTAAATCAATTTTTATCCAAAAATCTTTATCAAAATCGTTTTCTTTAAAAATCATTTTTTCTTTTTTTTAGAACAATTCTTTTTCGAAAATCTTTTAAAGAAACGTTTTCTTTAAAATCAGTTTTTTTAATAAACTTTTTATCCGAAAGTCTTTACAATAAATATTTTCCTTTCAAAAATAATATTCGAAATTAAAAACTCCCCTTTTTATATTCTTTAAATATAGACACATAAAATTAATATAATTACCTATTTTCTTAACTCTAAGAAAATAGTTAACCATCGAATTTCATATTTCTAATTTAGCACAAAGTTCCAATACGTTAATTACATTGCATAAACATGACTAAGAACATAACTAGACCTAAGCTTCCATATCTTCAAGTTCTAGATCTTTCATGAACATCCAATCTTGATAGCTTTCTTAGATCACTGTTACATACATACATGTTATAGCATAAAGCGTTTATCATCATCAAAATAACATTAACTTAGAGTCACAACAAGTAACCCACGTCATACCACCAACTAATGGTGTAGCGGACTGCATATTAGAATTTGCTATTCTCTATATTCCGCATTCTTCATAGGAGTAGGAAAGTTCATGCTAAGATATTTGCTCATGAAGCTAGTAAAATAACAGGCATTCTTTCAAGTAGCAGATGCTTTGGATCAGCCATTTCCTGATGGACAGTTTGATTTGGTTTGGTCTATGGAAAGTGCTGAACACATGCCTGACAAGAAAAAGGTTTTGTTTATCTTTTATGTATTAAAGTTTTCCTAGTTTACATAAACAACTTGGTTGATTACACACTTATTTCTTCTTACAGTTTGTTACTGAATTGGCTCGAGTTGCTGCCCCTGGTGCTACAATAATAATAGTGACATGGTGTCATAGCGACCTTGCTGCCTCTGAGGAGTCCTTGCGCCCTGATGAAACTGAACTCTTGCGCAAAATTTGTGATGCTTGTTGTCTTCCAGCTTGGTGTTCTGCAGCTGATTATGTCCAGTTGCTTGAATCTCTCTCTTTCCAGGTACATTTCCTGATAAATAGGTCGTTTGAATATTGTTTTTTTAGTTTAACAGTATGCTAACCTGAAATAAGGCGATCTCGTTTGAATTTATTAAGATTCTTCTAGTTTGATCCAATTGGTATTCAGGTTTGACTGAATATTAACCATATCTTGACGCTCATTTGTAAGAAAAAACAATTTATATGAGATCTTGTTAGATTTGTTTGTGTTTTTTTTTTTTCAAAAGTCTGCACTTCATATTTATATTTAGTATTAATAGAAATAAGGCCTGTTTTAATTGGATCATATTGGGTTTTTGTAAAATTTTCAATGAAAAATCAAGTTTTTGAGTCGGTTTGAGATCAAGATCAATTTGTTGTATAACAGGTACAATCAAATCAGTACTATTAAATTCATTTTACTTGTAGATGATACAAAGTTGTGAGTTCTTATTGCAGGACATAAAGACTGAAGATTGGTCCCAATATGCTGCTCCATTTTGGCCCGCAGTTATACGCTCAGCGTTGACATGGAAGGGCCTGACGTCGTTGTTGCGCAGTGGTATGCTTAGAATAATTTTAATTAGATACTACTATATGTGCTACTTATGAAGTTCATCCAAAGTTCATCCAGTGTTACCTAATGTGCAGTATAAATTTGGGTGTAAAAAACTTAATTTATTGCCCAAATTTGTTAAAGCAACGTAAAACTATACCACTTGCATGTACAAAAATAGCTTTTTTACGATTGCAGTTCGCGGAAGTTTCAGCTAATTAGTAGCACTAAGTTTAACATTCAAGGAGATTTAATTACATACTTACAAGATATTCTATCTCAACTGACATATTGGTATTTAATTGTCTACAGGATGGAAAACAATAAAAGGAGCATTAGCAATGCGATTGATTGTTGAAGGATACAAGAAGGATCTTATTAAACTTGCAATCATTACATGTCGAAAGCCAGAGTAATTTATCTGTCATTTATAGAAGGTTGTTTCTCCTCTTTGTTCTATAAGTTCCATTACATAAAGATGGATGTAGAACATAGAGAAGCACATTGTCCTTTCTATTTTTTACCATCCTGAAATAATCGTCAAAATCCAAATTCCAAACTATTGGACTTGATATGGTGTTGTAATAATACCTTCTGTCTCCTGAAATAATAGTTCTATATTCAACGTTCAAACTACCAGCTCTTTGTTAGCAGAAGACATGATTGAATGTTATACAATTTTCCAAGATAATAGACACAAATCTTCATGGCATCATTGCAGCTAGTAGTATCAACCTCAGGATAAGACAATACGCTGTCACAAATTCCCAGGACCTCACTGCACTCTAAGCTCATGTTTAAATATCACCGGCAGCATATACCCATCGAAATTGATCCACTAAAGTAAAGTTAAATTATGTTCGCCATTCCAGCTAATCTTACCGATACATTAAATACAATTAAAACTCTAAGAAGGCATAGTAATAAAATGAGAACTTACCAAACTGGCAAGAGGCTTACCACCACTTATGGGTAGGAAGGGGCGAAGGGTTTAAACTGGTTTAAGCTAAAGCATCACACATCTAGAGACTAGAGTTGTAGACCTCCCCAACTCAACAATGACAGTACCATGCATACTGCATTGTTTATCATGTGTGATCACAAAGGTCTACGGTTCTTTTTCACCCGATACCCCCGAGTTTTCAAAAAATTCACCTGGTACCCTCCATGTTTTCAAAATTCACCAGGTACCCCTAAGTTTCATAATAATTCACGTGGTACCCTCAAATACCCTTAATGACTAACGGCGTTAACCGCCGTTAGCCTTAAACCTCATTAAACCCTAATTAGGCCTAATTAACCCTACCCTACCCTAATTAGGCCTAATCTAACTTCTAATCCTACCCTAATCCTAACCCCTAATTTCAAACCCTAACCCCACTACCACCCAACCACCAACCCCGCCCCCCCCCCTCCCCTCCCCTATACTCCACCGCCGGCCCCTACCCCACTCCCCGTCGATTTCCCCATCACCTCCTCCCTCCCCCTCCCCTTCCCCCGTCGCTGCTCCTCGTCGAGCCCCTCCCCACCCCCCCCCCCCCGCCGCCCCGAAAAACAACTCGGCTTGAGGTTTCGCAAACAACTCCGGCCACCACAAGCACGAGTTTTCGCAACTCGGGCGAGATCCGAAGCTTCCTCGACCCGGGTCCCCCACCCCCATTTCGCAACTCACCCCACGCTTGAGGCGCGCGAGGACAATAGAGAGAGACGATGCGGCTCGCCGGAAATTTTCAGCTCGCCTTCGAAACTAAAAAACGACGCAAAGAACATTATTGTCGGGAAGATGCGAAATTGAAGATAAATTGGGGGGTGGGGGCGGGTCGAGGAAGAGCACGAGAGATAGAGCATCATTGTCGGGGAAGAGCGGGGAGCAATGTGGTCTTTGCGGTGGTAGGAGGGGGAGGGGTACGGGTGTCCATTATTGTCGGGGGAGATGCGCCTGGAGGTGGGTCGCGGGGGAGCGGCGACGGGGAAGGAGAGGGGTGGGAAATCTACGGGGAGGGGGAGGGGGTAGGGGTGGGGGCGGCGGCGGTGGAGTAGAGGGGGAGGGGGAGGGGGTAGGGGAGGCTGCGGGGGTGGTGGGAGGGTGGTTAGGGTTAGGTTTAGGGTTTAGGGTTAGGGTTAGGGGTTAGGATTAGGGTTAGGATTAGAGGTTAATTAGGGTTTAAAATAGAAAATTAGGGTTAATGACTAACGGCGGTTAACGCCGTTAGTCATTAAGGGTATTTGAGGGTACCACGTGAATTATTATGAAACTTAGGGGTATCTAGTGAATATTGAAAACATGGAGGGTACCAGGTGAATTTTTAAAAAACTCGGGGGTATCTGATGAAAAAACCGAAATGTCTATTTCAGCAGAAGTGATGTTTTTTTGCGGGTTTTAGGTTAATGGGTGACTCAAGGTTCTTTTTTCGCATAATGTTTAATACAGAGATCAACTACTTAAAGTTCAATGATATAGATATCAAGTTGACATTTCTAATGATATGCCCACACAAAATTTGATCGAAACCAGGTTCAATTTTAGTGAGTCAAAACAGGTGGAGTAGACTTCAGTTACACAACCTACCTCAACACCCCCCCACCACACACACACACACAAAAAGGAATAAACTTCACAAAAGCAGATTCAACCTTGAAAATTCTGTCAATTTCCTTCTCCAAGTGCACAACCAAAATATCAACTAAACCCTTTCTCAAAAGAATAGGAAGACTAAAACACTCTCTAAAAGAACATATCTATGGTGATCATGATAAATATGCACATGGATATCTAATGGTTCAAAATAATCTTGGGCCGTAACCTTAAATCTCAAATCATTCTAAACCACTAGATTTCCCATATGATCATATTCATTATGACACCATAAAATTGTCAGTCTAAGAAACAAAAAGCCCACTCATATTTGAAGACCATCTTTTTGTCTTTTTCCATTTCTTTTTAGCAGATATGATAAAGCACACATTAAAAACCAAAGGAATGTCAGCTCATGTGCAAAAAGTGGGTTAGAGCCAAAATTTTCAAGCTCTCAAGCTATCATAAACAATCCTCCTCTTCACAAAAGCTAGAATGAGTTGCAACATTAAAATGTCATCTCTCAATTACCTCTCCTTTTTTTGATAATACCTCTCCTAATCATCTCGTTTCCATCAGGATCAAAGTCACCAAGAAGAGTAAGCCAATTTCTGATACCCGATTCATTTTTGTGCCTTTTTCAACTATCTCTCTCTTCACTAAAACAAACGCACATTTGCATTTTTTCTTAGATGAAGTTTTCTGGGATTCGATCGCTGGTTGAAGTTGGGGGAAATTAGAGGAGAGAGAAAGAGAAGAAGGAGATGAATTTTTGCAGGTTGAATCTAATCTATCTAGATTATGAACCCTTTGAAGTTGGAAGGTTTCTGGTTTTGTTTCTCCATTACAGCGTTTGTTGACAATCAACAAAGTACCTAAAATTCAATTTAAGGTCTCAATTTTTCTTGTTTGATGGCGGGTCAATTAAGATCTTATTACGGGAAATTCCTAATTCAGAAACATTTTAAAACAAATTGAGTTTTTTGCGGGGATATACCAGGGTAATACGGCATTTTGTAGGGATATACCTCACTAAATTTTTTCTGTGAGGATATATCAAACTAAATTTAAATTTTGTAAAAGGTCTCAAAACACTATTTCCGTGAGAAAGTCAAATTTCCGCTTTTGACTTAGTAGGAACTCGTGAGTGAGCCACAAATGTTGTGTTTACCCTCTCAACCACGCGCATACTTATTGAAATATTTTTTTAACAATTTTTTTAAGAATTCCCTCCCTTAATAACCAACCCATCCCTTAACTTTTCCCTCTCCTTAAACCTTGAAAAAGAACGTTCTTCAATTCAGCAAGAAAGGACAGCCCAAAATCATCAATTGCAAGGTATGATGTCTTATTTTAGCTTTAATCTCAATTCAATTTACTTCTTGTGTTCTTCAATTGTACTATGTGGTTTGAATTTGTGCTATAGGTTATAAATTAGGGTTAAGTTACTGCAAGTCGAAAGGTCGAAAATATGATTTTCACGTCGGAAATAGTATTTTTAGTGCTAGTTTAACAAAACTTAAATTTAGGTTGGTATATCCCCACAAAAATTTTTAGTGAGGTATATCTCCACAAAATCTTCTATTACCCCCAGTATATCCCCGTAAAAAACTCAAACAAATTTTGTTGAGAATAATTAGGCTTTCTTCTAGACTAAATTAACGAAATTTAGTTCGGTTTAGTTTAGTTAGTTTCCTCTTCTTATTTTAATTCTAATTTAGTTGATTCGGTTCAATTCGGATAAATTAGGTTAATTTTAGGCTTAATTCGGTCAGGTTCAAAAGAACAGAGTGTTAGTTGTATATTTAACTACGGTATTTATATTCTATTTGCACAAAAAAAAACTATATATGTCATGTACTGAATCATAAATGTTGTATATATAATTGTAAAATTTATATATGAATATCATGTATTACTATTAGTCATATAAAAGGGTGAATATTTATATAAAACATTTGTGATTTAATATACATCGTTTGGTATATTATGAGCCAAAATTGTTAAGCGTAGTTTGAAACTGGAAAAGGCTCGTCTTATCACAGCTCCAATAGTGTAAATCTAGAATCACAAGCTAAAGCAAAATATACATTGTTTTAATAATTTCACACCAGTTAGCAGCAAGTTGTGAGAAAAAGAAAGTTTGACGACCGAATCACTGATTAGTTACACAAAAAATAATAAAAACGGCAAAGAGGCGATAAGTAAATAGCCAGATTGTTATACAAAGTGAGAATATTTTAGTCAATTATAGCTAGTTAGTTTTTTTCTTACAAGTTTAGTGAGGATACTTTTGTAATTGTATTTTACATAAGGCATGCACATTTCCTATTTCATACACCCTCCATTGATCATTATATAAAGTTCTTCTGGTTTCATTTTACACGTTTATCGATGCACATTTTGATTTATTAATATTTTATATATTAATAAAAAGAAAAATGATATATGCAGGTTGCATATAAGAAGCTAAAAATGAAGATATTAAGCCATAAATAAGCATTAATTACATTAATTGATGCGTGTATATGTCATAAATTTCTAAATTAACTTACTATTCTAGAAAATGTATTTAATGCTTATATGCAATCCTAAATACTGCATATATCAAAACCAGTTGAGGTTGAGGTGGTGGAGTAGTGGCATCGCTTCTAGGGATGAGCATGGGTCGGGTCTGGGGTGGGTCCAGCCAGCCCAGACCCAGACCCGTAAATTTTGATTTGGACCCAGACCCGCCCCAGATCCACAGGGTCTAGAAAATCCGGACCCTTACCCAGATCCAATGGGTCTAGCGGGTCCTGGTTCCAAAACGGTTCCCAAATGGGTCTTCAGATTATTAGAAGTTTCGACTGCTTTTTTTAGCCGCGATATTTTTACACCCGTGTTTTTAGTTATTATAATGATAAAAAGACCTAAATAAGAGTCTAATACTAGTACAAAACATCTTAAATTAAAATATCCACTACAAATTGACTTAAGTGTTAACAAAAAGTTTTGTTACTCTTTATATACTTTGTATATAAGACAATATATATATTTAATATGCAAAAAATATGGGTCTATGGGCGGGTCTGGGGCGGATCTGGGGCTGAATTTATCAGACCCGGACCCATATTTTAACACCCAGACCCGGACCCAGACCCATACCCAATGGGTCTCAAATTTCTAGACCCATATCCTTGAAAATGGGTCGGGTCCAACCGGGTCCTGGGTCGGGTCCTGGGTCCATGCTCATCCCTACGCTTCCCACCTCATATACCTGAGGTATAGGGATCAAACCTCATGGGGCTCATTTGAGGATTTCCCCTTATCCCTCCCCTCAGGTGAGTCCCCTTCATCTTACCTAAAAGCAGTTTAAATGCTTACAATTAGGGATGCAACTGGGGCGGGGCGGGGCAGACTTTGGCATTCTCATCCCCATCCCCACTTCACTTTTTCATCCCCATCCCCATCCCCATCCCCGCGGTGGGTCCGGAACTCATCCCCATCCCCGCCCCGCCATGTACACAATTAAAACCATCCCCGCCCCATCACCCACTTGGGTATCCATCCCCACCTTCCCCGCCCCACCATCCACTTAATCTTCATTTGAAACTCGCTAAATAATACTCATATACCATATATAATTTTAAATACTAATAACAAAAAATATATACCGCTAGAAAAACTATTAAAGAGTGTTATAGACTTGTAATTCGTTGAAAATTTAATATTTTAAGTGGGTAAGATGTAGAGTGAGTGGGGATGGGGCGGAGCGGGGCGGGGATGGGGCGGAGCCGGGCGGGGATGGGGCGGGTACAACTTAAAATCCACCCCCGCCCCATCATCCATGGCGGGTATAACTTTCATCCCCATCCCCGCCCCACTACCCACCAAACTAGGATCCATCCCCGCCCCAATGGGGCGGGGATGGGGCGGGTTTCTTACTTGACCCGCCCCACTTGCATCCCTACTTACAATAGATGACATAAAAATCAAGAGAAACATAAAAAGTTAAATAATTATCTCACTAAAAATCATTTTGATTAAACCTTATAACTGAAGATCCAAATTATGATAAAAGTGGATGTCAACTAATTTAGTTGGTTAAAGTCTTGGGAAGTGGTGCCTAAAACCTGGGATCGAATCCCGTTTACATCATTTGTCTTGTATACAAAAAAAAAATCATCATAAAGAAAACACATATAGAGTATAGACTATAGACAATTAGACATCATGATTCTTAACTTTAAGCATGACTTTACTTAAAGGGTTAATATCTAATTTAAATATTTTTCTGTACAACTTGTATCATTGAAGCCAAGTTCATTTTCTCATTAAGTAGATTCTTTGAGTAATCCTTGTTCTGTAGTAGACTAGTAGTAGTCTTTTCGTATAAATAGAATATCAGGTAACTTGTCACATGTTAGATATGGGTTGGGCTTTTGGTTTCATTTTCCCTGGGTTTGGATTATGGTTCAATGGGGAAATGGGTAGAGTTATGGAAATAGGTTTTGGGTTCTTGTACATATTTTGTTTTATGTGGGTTGGGCTCCATTTTATTTTCTAAAATAAACCTATACACAAATGGACATCAAGGAAAAGGGATTTTGATGTCTATTAAACATTTTTCAACTAATTCTAGCTTGAATGTGTTCTCTTTAAGTGAATAATTCTAAACAAAACTAAATTAAATTTATTACACCTGATCAACCCTCATTAAATTCGCTTACAACTTATTGCACTTGTTTCAACCTGCTAATAGACCTGCTTGTAGTTATTTGAACTTATGAGCTACAATTATATAATAATATGTACGTCGTAATCACTTCTTACTCCCTCCGTGTTTTTCAAAATTCTTCCCTCTTACTATAGCACCAGAAATGAAGATCACAAATGCGGGGAACTATTTTCAGATGCCAGGACTATGGATCAGATACTTAGGTCCAATTAGGTTTTTGATACTCGATAGTATGGAAAATCGATACTTTAACTAGATTCGATAAGGTTCGAATATCCAAGTCGATCCAATTAAGGTAACATGTTGACCTTTTTTCTCCAAAAGGAAGGGAAGGGCGGCAAGGGAGGAGGTTTCAAGGGCGGGGGAGAGAATAGCAGCACGGGGAGGTGGTGGCAGGGCAAGGGAAGGGGTGACACGACGGGAGAGGGGGTTTCGGGCGAGGGAGGTGGTGGCCGGACAAGGGATAGGGTTTAAGAGCGGGAAAAGAAGTGGCGGGGAAGGGAGGAGGCTTCGGGGGAGGGGGAGGGGGAGGTGGTGGCGGGCGGGGGGAACAGGTGGTCGCTAGTGGCGGGGGGTGGCGGAGGTTATAGTTTCGGCCTTTTAACCTGTTGTGAGCGTGTCATTAACTGTTGTAACTACTTTTGCAAAACATACCTCAAAGTTGGGGCCATTGAGGATTAATCAAAAGTTGGGGCCCAAAATTGGCGAAAACACCTTATAGTTGGGCGTTTCTTGTCGATTTTTTTCTTCTAAATATAACCACAATTACTCCCCTATATTAATTACTTACATTAGCACATAAATTACCGCTCACAGACACAACTAGCTTATATCCGTCTTATAATATTCTTTACACTAGATAGTTGTGTTGAAAAAAGAATATCACTTACAAATAAGGTAGAAATGATAAAGCGATAACAGATAACCGCCATTGCGCCCGCTAACATCAAAATAAATAGCGATATGTAATTTCACAAACACTATACTTTTTAGTGTTAAAGGAATAAAGGGTACAACAATAGCCACAAAAGAGGACCTAACATCTAAAGGTACATAAAAGATATTTTGTCTTCTCAAGATTTGATTTGTTAAAATGCAAGGTGCCACAGACACGACTGACAATTGACAAATTCCATGATGTCTTTTCATTTTCACGAGGAAACTGCAGTGGCAAGTGGCCCAGTGAGGAAAAACCCTATATCTAAAAACTCCAATTAAATAATACTAAGAACACGTTTAAATTATTCAATTTGTATTACCCATAAATCATCCGAAAATGTGGAGCAGTAATAATTGGAGTAGATGTGGCAGTGTTACTGCTACCAATCATGCTATAACTACCCAAATATCCTCCTCACTTTTGCTGCCTCAATCGCCGAGTACTATACTAGTCAGCCCCAGTACTAGACTCCACAGCCGCAGCAGCAGCAAACGTTACCGCAATCGCAACCGCAGCATTACGTCCATCAGCATGGCTGTTGCGCAGGAGATATCCACGACTGGCACAGCAAGGTCGCGGGAAGAATTAAATAAAGGCATTGCAGAACTATATGATGAATCTTCAGGGATTTGGGAGGATATTTGGGGAGACCATATGCATCATGGTTATTATGATCCTTCACAGCCTGCCTCTCTTACTCAACATCGCGCCGCTCAGATCCAAATGATCGAGGAGGCGCTTCGTTTCGCTGGTGTTTCAGGTCCTCGTCTACCCTTTGATTTTTTAAGTTCTGATATACTTCCTCCGTTTTTATTCACTTTTTTTTTTTCGCGTTTTACAAAGATTTACTCATTTCTCCTTTCGAGAACTAACTAGATTTTGTATCGTGTCAAATTCGAGTTCATTATTTCCTAACAGTATCATATTAAGTTTGTGTAGAAGATTGTTGACACGTTTTACAAAGATTTACTTATTTCTCCTTTTGAGGAGTAATTGAATTTGTATCATGTTAAACTCGTGATTATATTATGTTAAGTTTGTGTAGAAGATTGCCGGCATTTCTATAACTATCTGGCTGGCTGGCGGCTGCTTAGCCTGTTGTGGTGTTGTTTAAGTTGTGTGAATTGTGATGTTTTATGTGTGGGTTGTTTTTTGATGGAGTCTTTTTCAGTGTGTCACGATTAGATTTCGTCACATCTGTTTTTTTTGGTAAACCGTACTTGAGGACTTGAGGTCTACTACTTTCTCATCAAATCTCTTTTCCTTCGTCTTTTAATAGGCTTTATTGTTTTTTCTAAAGTCAAATTAGATTCTCATTGATATCTAATGAAAGTTATAGTTATATTGATGTTATTGGATTTGTCTTAAGGTATATATTTAATATATGGACCTTTCCTTATTTCATTTTATTTATTCATAATTGAGGATATGCAATTGAACTAGTGCAAACAAATTATAATAACCTACTTCTATGAAGGAACATACTAGTTTTTTCAAGTTTATTCACCCCAATAATAGGAGACAACAGACAACTATTGCAAAACTATGTGTTCCAAAGCAAAAAAATTAGCACATTTGTCATGTCCTTTTCTCAAATGAGCAAAATGTAAAATGTGATAAATATGTGAGAGTGAACATCTAGTTCTAGGTGCTCCTAGGAGCACTATGGAGCCTTTGAACAACTATGGCATATCATGTTCTTTATCAATTCTAACGCGATAGCTGTAATGAGATTCTCATAAAAAAAGTACATATAATTCACTGTGATTCCCATAAATTATTACTATCTAGCATGTTAGATAGGCAGTGAGAGAAATCTTACATGTTTATTTTTTTATTACTTCCTCGTTCCTCCTTTATGAAATTAATGAAACGGGTCTCTCAAAGAACTCTCACATAAAAGAGAGAAGCATTTCATTTATTTCAGAATGGCGGAAGTACTAGTTTTAGAGTAGCTATACTTATATTCTAAAACTCCCAATTATTTGGTATAACTTGCAGATGATTCAAGCAGTAAGCCTAAGGTGGTTGTTGACGTTGGTTGTGGGATCGGAGGGAGCTCAAGGTACCTAGCAAAGAAATTTGGGGCTACATGTCAAGGAATCACCTTGAGTCCTAAGCAAGCCCAAAGAGCTCAAGCTTTAGCTTCTGCTGAGGGTATTGCTGATAAGGTCAGTACCATCCAGAAACTGGTATTTGTTGCATACACGTAACGTACTTTTTGATTTCCTGTTTCAGGGAATACTCTTTGATTATCCAATGTAACGTGTCAAAATGAAAAACTAGATGTACTCTATGTTGAATTTTTGTGGTGCCAAGAAAGAAAAAGGCTAAATACCAAACTGTTCGTAAATGGTAATCAATCTTTTTTTTGTCACTCATTCACTTGGATGAGATAAAAAGCAAAAGAGGATAGAATGAAAGGAAACAGAGGATATATGATCTTTACATGGTGAAATCAGTAACTTTATTAAGACATTATTAGTAACTCGTAACAACATTTGTTAGTAAACAATGTACTATATGCATTGAAGGTAATCTCACTATAATCTCACTAATACTGATCACTTTATCAGTAACCCACGTCATACCACCAACTAATGGTGTAGCGGACTGCATATTAGAATTTGCTATTCTCTATATTCCGCATTTTTCATAGGAATATGAAAATTTAAGCTAAGATATTTTCTCATGAAGCTAGTAAAATAACAGGCATTCTTTCAAGTAGCAGATGCTTTGGATCAGCCATTTCCTGATGGACAGTTTGATTTGGTTTGGTCTATGGAGAGTGGTGAACACATGCCTGACAAGAAAAAGGTTTTGTTTCTCTTTCATGTATGTCTTAAAAGTTTTCCTAGTTTACATAAAACAACTTGGTTGATTACACTTATTTCTTCTTTCAGTTTGTCACTGAATTGGCTCGAGTTGCTGCCCCTGGTGCTACAATAATAATAGTGACATGGTGTCATAGGAACCTTGCTGCCTCTGAGGAATCCTTGCGCCCTGATGAAACTGAACTCTTGCGCAAAATTTGTGATGCTTATTATCTTCCAGCTTGGTGTTCTGCTGCTGATTATGTCCAGTTGCTTGAATCTCTCTCTTTCCAGGTAATTACCTGACATATAGGTCGTTTGAATATGGTTTATTTTGAGTAAACAGTACGCTAACCTGAACTAAGACGATCTGGTGTGAATTTATTAAGGTTTGTCGGGTTTGATCCAATTTGGTATTCAGGTTTGACTTAATATTAACCATATCTTGACGCTCATTTGTAAGAAAAAGCATATTTATATGAGATCTTGTTAGATTTGTTCGAGTTTTTTTTTCTTTTTCAAAAATCTACACTTCATGTTTATCAAATCAGTACTATTAAATTCGTTTTGCTTGTAAATGATACAAAGTTGTGAGTTCTTATTGCAGGACATAAAGACTGAAGATTGGTCCCAATATGTTGCTCCATTTTGGCCCGCAGTTATACGCTCAGCGCTGACTTGGAAGGGCCTGACGTCGTTGTTGCGCAGTGGTATGCTTAGAATAATTTTAGTTAGATACTACTATATGTGCTACATATGAAGTTCAACCAGTGTTACCTAATGTGCAGTATAAATTTGGGTGCGAAAAACTTAATTTATTGCCCAAATTTGTTAAAGCAACGTAAAACTATACCACTTGCATGTACAAATATAGCTTTTTTACGATTGCAGTTCGTGAAGTTTTAGCTAATTAGTAGCACTAAGTTTAACATTCAAGGAGATTTAATTACATACAAGATACTCTATTTCAAATGACATATTGGTATTTAATTGTCTACAGGATGGAAAACAATAAAAGGAGCATTAGCAATGCCATTGATGATTGAAGGATACAAGAAGGATCTTATTAAATTTGCAATCATTACATGTCGGAAGCCAGAGTAATTTATCTGTCATTTATAGAAGGTTGTTTCTCCTCTTTGTTCTATAAGTTCCATTACATAAAGATGGATGTAGAACATAGAGAAGCACATTGTCCTTTCTATTTTTTACCATCCTGAAATAATCGTCAAAATCCAAACTATTGGACTTGATATGGTGTTGTAATAATACCTTCTGTCTCCTGAAATAATAGTTCCATATTCAACGTTCAAATTAATGGCATTGACATGATGCTGTAACACCTTCTTCCTTTGGTTCAAAAGATGCTGAAAAACGAATTAAGGATTTGTATAAGGTACAACAGAGTTGGGGGAGGGGCTTCCCTCATTTCCAATTTTGCCTTTTAAACATTTCTATGCGAGTTTACATACAATCCAAGCAATTGCTTGAAATAGGTGCTAGTATTAGTGGCAAACTGGCAACACATATGGTGGATAGATGGTTGATGGTGAGTTCCAAAATCGTTTCCACGAACAACGCATAGTTGACTGTGATACTAACGGTCCGTTTGGTAAGAAACCATAAATGGTGGGAATGGTAATGCATTATAGTGTAAATTTATATTAGAATTTCAATGTCATTACCTATGGTAATGCTATTATATCCCAATATATCCATTTTCTTCCTAAAATCTCATTACTATCCATTACCACTTGGGTAGGTGGTATTGGGTGGTAATGGAAATTTATAAAGGAAACTCATGTTTTGTGATAAAGTTTCAATTCCCACATTATCGATACTGAGAACTTTTTTACAAATTTACACTAAATTTCATTACCATTACCACTATTTACGACCACTAACCAAACGGCCGTAAATGGCACGGGACAAGTGCAGTCGCCTATTCAGCCAAGTGCTCAACCGATTCCGAAATACAAAGAATCACAGGCAACATATGTATTAGTACGAGCACAAAGGCATGAAAATTGTCTCCTTTGAATTGTCTAATAGCTGGTAGGAAGTAGGAAGGGGATTTTGGCTTTTTCACAAACATATACATCACCCTATGGGTTTCTAAGGGCTGTATTTCAGGACTCAGTAGCCAATGTAATATGAAAGTAAAAATTAATAAATAAAACATCGTTATAGAGCTAAATCTTCTACTGCTAGTGCTTCTCACCAAGAAATGCTCATAACAATATATATTATCAGTTCCCCTAACCACCAGTGCACACACAGCCACTGATCACCTAGAATTTAGATCGAATTCTGCGCTTTCACGCCACTCCTCTTGCATTCCCGCATCTCCATTTTCTGCCTCCTCGTCATTCAAGAAATCATCCGACGGTTCTCTCTCCACCCTCTGTGCATTATTGCCCCACCCATTGATCATCTCATCAGGGATGACCCCTTGTTCTTGATCAGTTAGTTCATGATTCATGGAAGCATCATTTCCTTGTGATCCAAGAGCATTAACCCTAATAGGGGCTCGAGCCATCAACTCAGTATGTGCCTGTGATTCAGCGCGAGCTTGCTCAGCTTGAAGGGCTGCCATCCGCAACTTAGCCTCATGAGCCTCTCGGCCAGCTCTTGACTCTATCTCTGCCCGTACTTCCATAATGGCTCGTTTTTCTTCTTGTAACAGAGCCTGTTCAAGCATCAATCTCTCCTCTGAGCGAAATTCTCCCAAGGCCCGCTTTCGAGTTATAATATTAAAGGCCAGTGCCTGTTTCTCGAAAGTTGATGTGAACTCGGCTACTTTAGCAGCAATATTGTGATCCCACTGCTGGGAGCGTGAGAGTATTTGCCCTGTAGTATCAGAATCAAGAATTCTATCATCTTCTTCCGCTTCATAATCTGCCACAACATGGTACGGTAGCAGCCTGTATGACAGAGCAAGTACAAGAAAATCAAACAGAAATTTATAATCCAAGTAGGACTTTACAAACAGCACTTGAGCAATTAGAGAGAAAAAGATTCTAATAGGGACCAATACAGGAGGAATAGCAATCTAACAAGGACAGTTACCAGAGACAGCTTAATTGAATTAAGAGTATAGAGCTGAAGTTCTTTTAATTAGATCATTAGACTCCGTATAGTTAATACAATATGCTCATAATCAGTTTTATGACACTTTACTATCTAGATTTTCGTCATTTCAGATCATGTACTTATACTACATACCCTGATAACCATGATGCTCAACGTACAACTCATCAACATATTTGAAAACAATGAGTGTTTCTTGATGTGTTTTTATGGGTAGATTGGCATTAAACCAATTCTAATCAACCATGCTAAAATGCTCTCCTTTTTTTGTATTGTAATTCCCCCTTACCTTCCACGAGTACATGCTTCAAATATGAATCACACACAATAAAAGTTCAGGATAACACCTTTTCATCACCAGTAAGATTCCTTTTAATTATAATTATCTATTTACGGGTAAAGAGGTCCAACAGGACTTCAACCCTCATGGTTTTATAGTCCACTCTAGTGGGCCAATCGCCTTGGAATGGGGGGAAAGGACAAAGGAAATCTCATCCCAAGGAACTTGTAGATGGTAGGCTTTGAACCTTGGACCTTGAAGTCACAAGGTGGGTATCCCACCATCTACACCAAGCAAGCTTGGTTTCTTCACCAGTAAGATATAATTTACACAGTGCTGAGGAAATCTTGGTGCAAACCTAGAGTCAATGAGTCATTACTCATCATTATACAATAGCCAAAAACTAGTTGCTTGTGTACCCTGGGTGTAGTCGTGTAGATAAGAAAAGGATGTAGCAAATTTCATTTGGATACACACTAAAAATCCCCCATGTCCATCCTCAATGCATTTATTAGACATGCATAACTACCAGCTCTTTGTTAGCAGAAGACATGATTGAATGTTTTACAGTTGTCCAAGATAATAGACAAATCTTCATGGCATCATTGCAGCTAATAGTATCAACCTCAGGATAAGACAATACGCTGTCACAAATTCCCAGGACCTCACTCCACTCTAAGCCCATGTTTATACATCACCGGTAGCAGATACCCATCAAAATTGATCCACTAAAGTAAAGTTAAATTATGTTCGCCATTCCAGCTAATCTTACCAATACATTAAATAAAATTAGAACTCTAAGAAGGCGTAGTAATAGAATGAGAACTTTCTTCAGCCAAACTGGCAAGAGGCTTACCATCACTTATGGGTAGGAAGGGGAGAAGGGTTGATAACAGACCCCATATCATGGAGGTCATCTCCCTACTAGTTTAGACTGGTTTAAGCTAAAGCAGCACACATCTAGAGTTCTAGACCTCCCCAAACTCAACAATGACAGTACCATACAGCATTGTTTATCATGTGTGATCACAAAAGCCTATTTCAGCATAAGTGATGCTTTTTGGTGGGTTTTAGGTTAATGGGTGACTCAAGGTTCTTTTTTCGCATAATGTTTAATTCAGAGCTCAACTACTTAAAGTTTAATGATATAGATATCAAGTTGACTTTTCTAATGATATGCCCACACATATTTTGACCGGGTTCAATTTTAGTAAGTCAAAACAGGTGGAGTAGTAGTGTGTTACCAAGGAGGTAATATGGAATCATGTAAAAGAGTATAATTAAAGGAGGGAAAAACTAACACGCTGCACCAAAGAAACTCCTAAGACGCATGTTTCCAAACTCCGCATACCTTTGATAAACGAGTTCACAAATAGGTGGATAAAGCCAAAAGGCTTCTTGGAGACCAACTAATACAAGAACCCACTATGGATCTCAACCAGAGAGGTTTTGAAGGGATATCAATCAACTATTCCAAATGGAGGAAGTGATGCTTTTAGTTTCATTGATTTGCTTGAACAAACATCACGTGGAATTATTTAACTTAAGACTCCACTTTAGCCATAGCAAAAGTGGTTTCTCATGTTTCGACTTGTAGCAGCAAAAAAACCTCCATAACCACGCTTACTAATGAAACACTTGCCAATTGGACTTCACGTCAGGTAGAACATGCCATGTGAAAACTTAATAGGAGCGATGGTGACCTAAGTTATAAAGAGACGGGGTATGGACACGGGTTCAAATACGGGTACAGGGACGGAAAACGGTAAGATTTCGAAATTTTAGGAATGGGAACGCATACCCGTACAGGAAACCTATCGTATCGGGTATGGGTACGTGACCTAGAAGAAGTAGCCGTGCTACAGAGATTGTGACACTGGAAGAAACAAGGCTTACAGAGATGATAAACAAAAGAACAAAAGGATATTAGAATCGCAAAATTAGAACACGAAAGCAGACATTAACCATGCTTACTGTGAGACTTCAATTAAACCACCTACCTAACCCCCCTTCCCCCCACAAACACATGCTTACTGTGAGACTTCAATTAAACCACCTACCTAACCCCCCTCCACCCCCCACAAACACACACACACAAAAGAACAGAAGCGGATTCAACCTTGAAAATTCTGTCAGTTTCTTTCCCTAAGTGCACAACCAAAATATCAACTAAACCTTTTCTCAAAAAAAAAAAAAAAAAAAAAGAAGACTAAAACACCCTCCTACAAGGACATTTCTACGGTGATCATGATAAAAAAATGCAAGGAAATCTAATGATTTAAAATGATCCTGGGCCCATGACTTTAAATCTCAGTAGATTTGCCATGGCCATATTTATTATGACCACCATAGAATTTTCACCGCAAGAAATAAAAAAAACCCACTCATAATTCAAGACCATCCTTTTGTCTTTATCCATTTCTTTTTAGCAGAAATGATAACGCATACATTAAAAACCAAAGGAAAGTCAGCCCATGTGCAAAAGGTGGGTTAGAGCCAAAATTTCAAGTTCTCAAGCTATCATAAAACAGTATATGTAAAGTTTACAAAAGGTCAAGTTTAGTTACACAGCCTCAACCCCCCTCCACCCACAAAAGCTTCACAAAAGCAGATTCAACCTTGAAAATTCTGTCAATTACTTTTCCCAAGCGCATTACCAACTAAACCACCCTCTAGAACTCAGCAATGCAACCTTCACTTACCTTTATTGTCCAAGCCAGTAAATGAGTGTGGTTGTTACCAACTCATCCCAAAAAAGGCTAAACATGAATGCCAACAAGACAATAACCAAGGAAAAAAAAGAAAGAGGTGATGGACAGGCCAATCCTCCTCTTCACAAAAGCTAGAATGAGTTGCAACATTAAAATGTCATCTCTCGATCACCTCTCCTAAAACATTGCCTATGCACCTCGTTGTTCCCGTCAGGATCAAAGTCACCAAGAAGAGTAAAAAAAACCAGATGACGATGCCTTGGATTCAAAAGATCCAAAAGAGCCAAGTAAAAAAAAAAAACAAATCGATGTATCAAAAGCTACCTATCACACCCTTAGTAATTACACTCTTCAATAGCAACATTTCCTCAAGTATTTCAATCGTTCCTATATCCACCTATAAATATTTAGAATTTACCAATGCTCCCTGCACCCTATCCGAACACAATGAATAAACCACTAGAAGCAGCATAGTATCAGCTAAGTTCACAATGCCATCACAATCGATCCAGCGACAATGTAAGCTAAAAGACACATATACAATCCCCTCAAACGTGTCCTTAGAAATTAAGTATCAGACAAACTAAACTAGTGCATAATTGTTCCCTATAACTGCTTTCTTGGTCTTAAATTAAGATTTCTTTTACTATATCCACCTTATAAATTCGACTTTTTTAAAATAACCACCTTAAAAACAACTTTTTTTACAAAACCACCCTATATAATTGTTTTTATTTTAGATTGTCACCACTTGACAGATTCAGTCGGACAAATCGCCAATTTTTTTCTCATGGAATCCGTCAATTAATTGTAATCTAAAGTGTGGTTATATAGAAAAATTCGACTTTACAAGGTGATTAAAGTTAAATAATTCTTAAATCAATCAACAATTTCCATAAAACAACTAAGATTAATGAAATTCTCAGCTGATAAGAAAGAGAGAAAAACCTTTCACAAGCATCTTCAAGAGAAGAGAAAGGACGCTTAAAATCAGGATGACAAACGCGCCAAGCATCCTGATAAGCCATCTGAAGTTCAGCTTGATTACCAGCAAGCGGAGCCGAAGACGGCTGCGATTGAGACGGCGCTCTATTCAACTTCTGCTGCAATTGCTGTTGTTGTTGTTGCTGTTGTTGTTGTTGTTGTTGTTGATGTTGTTGTTGATGAATTTGGGGATTTGAGCTAGGGTTTGACTGTTGCTGGTGAATCGGATGAATTGAATTAGAATTAGGGCTATTATTATTCTGATTTTGATTTTGCGAAAGACCTAATGGACGATTCGCACCAAGAGGTCGCAGATGAGCATCGATGTTAGACGGAAACCGCGCCATCGCAGCTTGTTGTTGTTGTCTTTGTTGTTGATGTTGTTGTTGTTGGTGTTGTTGATGATGTTGATGTTGTTGTTGATGTTGTTGTTGTTGTTGTTGTTGTTGTTGTTGTTGTTGAAAGTGTTGTAGAAGATAGAGTTGTTGTTGTTGATGTTGTTGCTGTAAGATTAGTTGTTGTTGGCGTTGCGCCAATGCTTTCGCTTCTTCCATTTTTTTCTCTCTCTTACGACTGACTGTGTCTAGTGTTCTACTACCTCTGTGCCGAGAAATTTGGGGGATGTGCGGGAGGTTTTTACAAGTAGCGTCGGACAATGGTGTAGGAGAGAGAGTATATATTTTGAAAGATTTTATCCCAAATGTCACCAATCTTACTAACTTGCTGAAATAATTGTAAACTTTTGATTTTGATTATTTTGAGAAAATCTCAAGTATTTGAGACTGTCCTCAACTCTGAAATAATCTGAAGGGATAATTTTTTTAGTAGTTATTAGTCGTAATCCAAATTGAATTAACATCGTAAAGAATTATAATTGGTTTATTTTGAGAAGGTACTCCAATAATGTTTAATAAAACCTGAAGAATGGATGGGAATATCTTATAGAGTGAAGTTGAAATGATTCATGTCAATTTTTATATGCTTTTACTGATTGAGCTATTTGTTATTTTTACAATTTTGATTGTCAGGTGAAGCAACTAAAGCTCTATTCACTTTATTTAATTAATCTAACCTTTGGCAAGTTCGTTGAATTTAATCCCAGATATTTATGTTTTTTTAATAATCCCAATTTTTGGATAGCTTCTCAAAATAATTCGGAGTCTTATTTTTCTTGTATCATCAATCCATTTTGGATCTATTGTATGCAAGGAAAATAAGACGGAGCTTATATTTGTAAATTGATCTATAATGTATAGAGCTTATGTTTGTAAATTGAACACGATTTTACTGATTGAAGTGATTTACATATTCCGTTAATTGAAATATATTTTTGCTGATCAAAGTTGTTGCAAAATGATATTTGCTTATTGAAAAGAAATCTAGTGAATATTATTTTTTATTTGTTGGAGAGAATATGACCTTGTTAGTTGTTATTGATATGAGATGAATATACTTGTCAACCTCTAGATTTCTTCATTAAAAATCAACTTGAATTAGTAAAGATTTTTTTTTTATCAACAAATATCAATTCAGTTATTAAGGATCAATTTTAATCAACAAAACCAATTTCAATATGTAATTGAAAAGAAGACTAGAAAATTAACAAAAAGTCACTTTCAATAATTAAATTTCAATTTCTTTAGCAAACATACTTCAATCTGTAAATAACGTGAGTTAATGTAAGTTTACTCAGAAAAAAAAATTATGTTTAGTAGAAAATATAGTATTACCCCTAAACTTAACCTTTTGAGATTTATTTAGACTTACGAGCTATGAACTTAATTTATAAGAACTTATTAGCCGTACAATAAATTTATATAGCTTACTTGAATTTATCTGCCATGAACTTAAGTTATCTAAATTTTATTCTCTTTAAGAAGTATTACAAGGTCAGGAAAACATAATCGCAATCATTGGTTGACGTAAATCACAATAAAAAAGAATCTTCTAAATTAATCTCAATTTATAGGAAAATATATAATCATGGCGGCCTGTTTTGATTCGTCTCAATGAAAGACTTTTATTAATATTCAATCATTATGAATAATTTTTATCAATATGCAATGAAAGTTATTTAAGGTCAAAAAAGTGTATTGACAAATGCACACAATAAAAGCACAAAGAATAAAAAGAAACAACCCGATTACATGAAAGATTTCCTCCGTCCCTAAATAGCCTCCCATTTTTCCATTTATGTCCGTCCCAAATAGTTTCTCATTTCCTTATTTGGTATGGCCTACCAACTAAAATATTATTTAACTTTCACTTTATTATACTTATTACCACTTCTCCCCATCCTTTCTCCCTCAATAAACAATTCATGAATAGTATACCAACTTCAATTTTTTAATTGTCAATTAATACAATAAGGTTCTACTTTTGATTTCTCCTTAATACTTATGCCCAAAAGAAACGGATCTATTTAGGAACGAAGGAAGTATATTATATCAATAAAATTCTACATTTATGATTAGATATGCAACTTTCTTTTATGGAATATACTACTAGACAATATTATAATCACGGCAGCAAGTCAGCAACTATAAACCGAACATTTCTCTGCATTGGTGAAACTGTTAGCAAAAGCAAACGAGGAAATTGTTCCGATCGAAATATTTCGTCAGGGAAGAACAAGTTATAGGAGCAGAGGAATATGTTAAAAATCAATTCCATTGTCAAAAAGTTGCCATGCTTACAGATCTTAAAACTTAAAAGGCTCAGAATTTAGTACACACATCGCTCAGTAATAGGAGTTGGGAGTCCAAATTTGTAGTCTTAGAATTTAGTACACACCGCTCAGAAATAAATACGAGGGCTAGTGAAAGTGAAATATTGTTGCTAATCAATCAATCGACGAAAACAGCATAATCCCCAAACTGCAAATATTTCACATAAGAACCAATTCATCTACATTTTAGTTATAAAGCTCTCCAGAGATCTAATCTGGTGTGTAACAAAAGCAGAGAGATGATACAATAGTGGTGTGTTCTACAATCAAGCCGTGATGAACCATTGATGGCGAGGTAGCCTTGGCGTGCCCTTCAGCCGCCTGACTCATTTGATAATACTTGAACAATTTCAATTAACATTGAGAAATGGATACATTGGTAATTTCACTTGGCCTTCACTCAAAACGATGCATGTTGCATTAGAGACAACAACAATAGAAGGTAACATCATGAAAGCAAACCAGAAGATTTACTTCAAAATTCATATAAATGACAGATAATTTCCAAAGACAATGAATGAGCATGTTAAGGATGGAAAAATTCTACAGCACAAGCTCACAAAAGAAGGAAGTAAACTGGAGCTTCCTTGCCAGCTCCAGAAATATGATAATGGAGGTGAAATACTAGGAATTTGCAAGATCATGATATCCTTCCATAGTCTTTTCTTCCACGAGACGACGGTGGAATGTTGACAAGTTGGTTTGTTCTACGACCTACCAAACAAGAGCAATAACTATCAAAACGCATAACAATATTGTATCTACCTCGTTTCCCTCAGTGTTGACCTTGACAAGAGAATAAATAAAGAAGTAAAGGAACAAACACCAAAAAAAAATTACTCTTCGATTATTTGTATACCCTATTTTGACCATTTTTGTTTTTTAAATACCCCAATTCGTCTCAAAATAATCGCAATACTTACCACTTCAAGTGTCCAAGAATAATTGCAACACTTCCTATAAGGTCATTTTCATTTTTTTTCTCTCCCTTGGTGGTCCCCACTATCTTCTTTCAAATACACTTATAAATGGCGCCCACCCTCCCCTTCGGCCCTTCCTAGATAAGAGAATATTCTACTATCTTCTACCATATCTACTTTTACATAAAAATTTTTTAGAAAAATTAATAGAAAAACTCCACAAGATAAGTCTCCAAAGACTCTCTACAAAGGCTAGTGTTGCGACTATTTAGGGACGACTTGGGAGCAGATATATAAACAGATATTATGTAAAAAATTATCGCATTTGTCTTAATATATATACTTCTTCCGTTTTCTAAAGGACGCAACATTTTGACTCACACGCCGCCAACGCGTAACTTTGACCATCAAAATCTATACTATCTATTAGTGTAAATTATGGAGAGTATATATTTTCTAAACATACATTAACACAAAGTTAACATCTTACATATACTAGTCAAAAATTTCAGGTCGAAGTTGATACATGAATAGTGCAAAAGTCAAAGTGTTGCAATCTTTAAAAACAGAGGAAGTATTTTCAAATTACCTAATTTATAATAAAGACATTTGAAGATATTAACGCCTAAAGTTGTGCGCAGTAAATGTCAACATCACTATGAAACATCTACTAGAAAACGGAGAGAGTTCCAACATGCAGAGAGACAATTTCAGAGCTGGTTGTAACACTCAAAAGAAAGAAAACCAAGATCAAGTTTGTACTTACCCCATGGTGTACTGTTATTGAAAGAGCTACCTCCAAGAGAATGTGGATTTCCCGGATCATAGCTGAAAGAACTGTTCTGTGATTTTATATGATTTCCCTCATTCCCATGAGTAACAGATGGTCTCCCATGATTGGTACGCTGAAAAGGCGGCTGTCCCAAACGACTCATAGACGTTGGTGATAACTGTGACATAAATTGTGGTGGCCTTGACATGGAACGACCATACCCAGGAGGCAAATTGTAAACCGAAGGTGGGCTGCTCATCTCTGGTTTTGGAAATCCTTGTATAGGTCCACTGGGCCTGAATCAAACCATAAACACACACATCAGAGCAAGCTCAGCTTTAACCTTTAAAACTCCAAGATTTGCAGCTTCTTAATCTTATCCAACAATTGACGCATGGAAACAAGTTTTGATAAAGGTCAGGACATCTGGCCCACATGAGAAGTATACTTGGCCGCTCAGCAGGAATGTTGCACCAAACTAATGACTGGCCATTCAACTCTACCTCACTTCTTTTACTTGGCCCTAGAAGTTTAATTCAGATACTCCATGCCTTTATTAAAGGCATTCATCCCTTGGGCCTAGGAAGAGAAAGAAACAGTTGCCTACTGACAATCTACCACCATCAATCCTGGCCCTTTACATGACAAGAGTACAAGACATGGCCTTTGGTGTGTTTATCGCACATTGAAGTTGGTTGCAGGATGTCCGTCTTCCTTTTTGTACTGCTAGGGAAGCCATTTGAATCCCATCACCATTTTGAATAAGGGGATCTGTAATTACTCCTTTCTCCACTCAGCTTCAAGCTGCACAGCTGTCCCTGCTCCTACCAAGGGAGCCAAGCATCCATTTTGTACAGGCCAGATGTCATGACCTTAATGTACCATTTGGTAGGCGGTACTAAATGACAATAATGGTAATGAGATCATATGTAATTTGCAAGGAAAATTCCCTACTATTCATTACCATGGTAATGGGAGGGATATCATCCCAAAACATGTGATTATATTTACATATTTTCATTCCCACTCAAACCAACCGTAAAGTGGTAATGGATGGTAATGAGATTTTATGAAGAAAATCTAGAGTTTGGGATGCACAAGCATTACATCATACTTTCTACACAAAGTTACATATGACTTAATTAATAATTACCATCACTACCATTTATTACCATCTACCAAACAGGTCATAGAGTCCCAAACAGTTTCCCCTCGGTGTTTAAATAGTTTGACTCAGGAAAACAAACATGGGGAATCAACACAATGGAGATCACAATCTCCAATAACTAAAATGAACTAACAACTGTATCAAGTATGCAAAGCCCATATACAATGCAATGGATAGTCGGATACAAGGCATCTAATTTAAATTAAAGAGGTAATTCAATTATCTAAAAAACATCTAAATTGGTTACTTGTACATTATCTAAGGACGATCCTCAAGACAGCCATTCAAATGATAAACCGACAATACACAAATGTATAATAGATACTCCTTCTCGTCCCATATTAATCGCAACACACACTTGTGCACAAAGATTTAAAAAAGTAGACAAAATGGGACTTTATTATTCTATTGTCAAATTTGATTTGATTAAAGATAATGGGTATATTTTTATATTTATGAATAAATTATATGGGTTCTTTAATTGGTGTGTGTGTACGGGGTTATTGTTTCATCATCATCAATAAAGGTGTGAAGTATAGTTGTAAAGCGAGAAATAATAATATATAAAAAAGTGGATCCATTCCTATAAAAAAGTGTCGCAATTAATATGGGACGACCTGGATATCAAAAGTGTTGCAATTGATATGGGACGACCAAATATGGAAGGTGTTGCGATAAATATGGAACAGGAGTAAGTCATTCGGAAATCAACGATTCCATCAACATGCACAAGAAAGGCAATTATGATGCAGGACTGATTGCGCCAGCCAGTAAGCAATTTACCTCCACGATGCACTAGAATTTGTATTTGAATCATGGCTGTATTTGCCAATACCAAAAGTTTGCGGTGACGCTGTAGCTTGATCTATATGCACCACTCTACCAAACTCAGAAGTGATGCTGCTTGCATCAGAACTATCCTCTTGCAGCAGTAGTTCATCACTGAAAAAAGCAAACTAAGAACCTTCACAAAAATGCATGAAATATTGCTAGATAATCAAGAACATACCAATGATCCCCCCCTTCCAGGGGGTTAGTACCTCCTTTAGCCAAATGACATTCTAAACAACTCAGAACCACTACAAGTGAGCTACTATAAGGAATAGATTATCAATGTTTCTCTTTTCTATGATCATCCAAGATGAAACCTTTCTAATGCAAGTAATCCATGTTCAACTGTTGTCTGTTTAAATGGACCAACAGCCAGTGCACCAGGTTGAAACAAAGGCATTCTTTGAGAAAGGTTAATTAAGATGTTAATGATCAAAGTTATGCTTTGCTAAATGTGAAGTCAAAGTGGAACAACTAATAACAAGCAAAAGTATGTAAGAGCATGTACAATGGGGTTGGTCTTACTTGGTCTAGGAAAAGTAAGACTAGCTTTTACTTGGTTTTACCATTGGGGAAACTAGCTCTTGCAATGGGTTGGTCTTGTCTGCAAGATCAACTGGGCCTTGGATGGCGTGCATAGCAGCGAATGGCGTGATGCCATGTGTACAAGATTGCTTTATTGTTGCTGTTTTTTTTGTTTTGTACAAGATTGCTTTTTAGTTTTAATGTAAATAAAAAAAATCAGCTTATAATTTATTTTATCTATAAATTGAGCCCAAATTTGATATATTTTACCATATTTTTTCCCAACTTACTTTTGTTTCTAATCACTTGCTCCTACCTAAAATTATTAAAATGTATATAAAATGATTAATATATCACTAATTAAAACATGAAAACAAATTATCTACTCTATATAAGAATAAAAACATTCCGGATAGGAAAGAGAGATATATGATGGGGAATAGCAAAAGTAAGAGAGAAATAGAAAAGCCAAGTAAGACTAAATTTCAACCATCAAGAAAAAAAAAAAGATGAGTTGGTGGGGAGTTGGTGGTATGTGAGATGTAAGGAGGAAAAGGAGAGAGAATGGAAAAATACGAGACCAACAAAAGCTCACCCACCCATTAGTACATGCTCTAAGAAGCAAGTTCAGACTTTAGCAAGATTACAAATAAAGTGATAGTACTAAAGTAAAGTATGTCATATTCTGCCTGCTTTCTTCAAATACAGAGGATTGACGTTCATGCTACTATCACCAAATTACTAGTTTATATGTCTACAGCCCCCAATCTGATGATTTAAGCACCAATCTTTACAAGTAGAACGAGACATTATCCACCGTGATTTACCAAGCATTCAAAGAACCTCCTCCATTCATATTCTGGACAATCCCAGTCTATTACAAAGAAGACATACTCTAAAAAGCAAGGAAGAACATAAAAGTACTCCCTCCGTCCCTAAATAGAGTCCCATTTTTCCATCTATGTCTCCCACAAATAGATTTCTCATTTCCTTATTTGGTATGGGCCCACCAATTAAAATAATATTTAGTTTTCATTTTTATTATATTACCCACTTCCCCATAAACAATATGACTTTGTAAAGTGACCCACATTCTCTCTCCTCAATAAACAATTCATGAATAGTGTACCAACTTCAATTTTTAATTCCGATTTAATATAACTAAGGTCCGAAATGGGAGCTCATTTAGGGACGCGGGGAGTAGTATACAACAAGCAACAACAACATCAATAAAGCCTTAGTCCCAAAATGATTTGGGAACATAAAAGTAGTATAAAAGAAAATTTTCTTGAGGAAAATAGCAAGGAAAATAGACACTCCCCACGAAATGCACTCAAAATAACACTGCAGATAGCAGCAGAGAATATAGAGTATTAGTGCATTTTAGCTATCCTCGAGGCACACCACTATAAACAAAGCACATAACTTATTCCATGTATCCTCTGTCCAAACAGAGCCATCATAATTTGACACAATCTTATGAGAGATGAACACTGAAAACTTCTCTTTGATGTTCAAGCCAAAAAATTAGAAGGCTGCGTAAGTGGAAGGTAGTCAGTGTCTCTTTGACTGTTGGCACTAATTTGAAACCGATCCAATTGCCCCAACTATAATGAATAGTGTGACAGGTTATGAGGCAACAAAAGATTCTTCATATAGAAAACATCTACTAACTAGTTAGCGAGAACAAAAGTGGTAGGCCCAAACGTGGTTGTGAGTATGACCTCCAGTAGAATGCATGCAGGCTATAGCAGAAATAACTACTATTCATGCTAACACTTGTAGTCATCAGCCACCGAAGTCCTAAGCACATGTTCAATTTGAAGAATGATCTTTTGGAGAGAGAATTTAATTTTAAAGAAAAGGAAAAAAAACTAGAAAGCATGCAAAAGGAAGTCTAAAACATATGAAGTATAATTCTTGGACAAAAGAATTTTATTAGGAAGAACGAAAAGGGAAAAGGAAACATTGGTGATTCAGAAATACTCATGAGTAAACATCTCTAAATGATTTTGAAAACAGCCTAAGGAGTCTATATGTTATACATAAGGGAGGCACTAAAAGCACATACCTATAGTTCGGATCCCAATCACCAGGATCAGGCAATGCTGTTGCATCAAGCTTGTCATCAGCAGATCCTTTGATTTTTGAAAATTGCAGATTTGAACCACCCAAAATAGAACTTGGCATATGGGAAAGGGAGTGATCATTACTTAAGTTACTACTTACAGGTGGCTGCTTCCAGCTTGTAGTGTTAGAGTTTATAGGCATATGCATTGGACCACCAGGTACCTGTGAGTTACCGTCACCTTGAACAAAGCAAGGACTCTCAGTCAATTGTCCTTGACCATGCAAAGAGGATGTACTCTCTTGAGACTGCATATTTCCAGAATATCCCCAACTTTTCCTCCGGCTAAAATTGCTAACAGCAATACCTTTTCCTAAAGGAGATCCCTGACAATTTCCTCTTGCAGGAGATGCACCACCATAATGTCCAGGAGAACCGGAATTTTGAATGAAACCACTTGGTGGAGTAAACTGTGAAGGACTAGTTCCTAGGGGCAATGGTGCAAAATTTCCTGCAGACGGACTAACACCAAGTCCTTGTGGCCTTTGAAAAACTCTCCACCTTGCATCAGGGCTTGTACCAACCATCGTCATACCACCTTGAGTGTGAAAATTCATTGCAGATGGACCAACAGGTGAAAAGTACGTAAATGTATTAAAATTATCCCCATAGCTCCCATAGCTACTTCCAAGTACATTACCATCATTATAACTATTATGGCTTCCTAAACTACCATAGCTACTGCCGTGTGCATATGGAGCCATCTGAATGTGTGGAGCAGTATGCATCGATGCAGTCAGTCCCGGAACCTGCAGAAATTCTATCAAAAGTCAGCCACAAAGCAAAGATAACAAGACACTATCCCCAAGCCCTCTCTTTGGAAAGTGAAGGACCGTTGTGTTCAATCCATTGAGCTTAACTCGTCTGTTTTTATTGGAACTTACTAACACTATTATTCTAATATTAAATAATAAATTAGTAATAATAACAATTATAGGACTTACATTAAATTAAGAGTAATAACAAAATAAACATTAAAAAAATTATTAATAAGAAATAAATATGATATTGCATGCCATTTTATAATATATTTGTGTATTATCATCAATATTTATATTGTTGTTGTATAACTAATAATAATATTAGTGTTAATAAATAATTATTATTATAGAGATCTTGATGAAAATAAGTCAATAATAGTAATAATTAATAATAAGACAAGAAAGAAAATTATTTTGGAACTTATTGAAACTCATTGGAAGTTATCTGAACTTACTAAAAATTTTATTAGAGCTTATCTCAACTTATTTTCATTAAAATAAGTCAAAATAAGTTGAACAGAGCACTAACGTAGTGGTGGCAGTGGCACCGTTGATATCATCATCTAGGGAAAGAAAAAAAGTATCTGAAGAGGTAGAGCAAGCTCACATTAGGAGATAGACCAGCTGCAAACCAGTGCCCTCCACCAGGATGATGGTCCACCTTGAAGTTTTGTGACACTGGGCTTACCGGCTTCCCAATACAAAATCACAAGAAACAGAAGGAAATAAGGAGTCAGGAACTTTGATAAGAAAGAAGAAGAGGAAAAAAACAAAGGCTTCCACTATAAAATGACACTAAGTCACTAACCAATGACTAAAGACAAATGGCACAGCATGTGAGTATGGAAACAATAATATTTATGCTTAGTAAACCAATGAATACTTGCAATCAGAAAATAAAGATCAATGTCGCATATCAATGACAATTACAACAGAAAGAAGTCAAGCTACCAGTGGCCACTACTCAAAATATTATGAATCTGTTCAAGGGGAACTCATTTCTTGACAAGTTCAGATTGGTGATTTGATAAGCTTGCCACCTAATTTCTATGTAAATCTAACCTATTTACATCCTTTTCCCCTGACTTACTCCAATTGATGGCCTAAACTACTTTGAAGCCCTTATGGTAATAAACTAATAATATGTATAGAAGACAATAGAAAGTTTCTAAGAAAGGAAGATAACGTAAATTTTCTGATCGAGGAATCATAAGAATGTCTGCTCACCAGATAACTGTTAGGTACTAAGGTGTCCATTCATAGTAGAGGGACCAATCAATAATCTTACAAGTTCTCAATTATCGTAATTTCTTTAGTATTTCTAATTCTGCAAGTGCTAGATAAAGCAACATTTCTAATCAAACATGAATATTTCCCATGGAGGAATTTTCAAGTTTTAGTAGATATATGTACTACTCACGCACATAACAGACTTATCACTTTGAAGGAATGACTCAGAATTGATCAATGTTCATACGTATTACCCCATCTTCACAATTTTCATTTGTTCAACGACTCTCACCTCCCCCTAACCCAAGGGAAGGTAAAAGAAAAAGAGAAAGGTCCTGGAATGTGCAAACTGGATTGCTATAAGATTTCCGTGGTAAGAAAAATAACCTTACATATTACTACCTCTACTTATTTTAAATCTACACAGTTTGACTTTCACTATTCGTTGACGAAAACTTTGACCATAAATATTTTTAATTATCACTAAGTAAAATTTATGAAAAGTCGATAATATAAAATGTGTTGAGACAAATCTAACAAGATCTAACATGACTATGAATTTTCTCATGTATAAATCACAAAGGATGGTCAAAGTGAAGTATGTGAATAGTGCCAAAGTTAAAAGGGTGTAGAATAAAAAGAAATGGTGGGAGTAGTACACGGCACAATAAGCTACGTGGAATTAGCCATAAGTACACGATACAACATGTGAAAAGGTATGGTGGGAGGAAGGAATTATTTAGTGAATTAAAAATCTTGATTCAGGACTTCAAGCAAGTCAAAGGCTAATTTTATAAAGCAATTCAGCAGGAGAAAACAATGTATGAAACAAAAATCATTGATCAAAATTTGGCACTTGAGCAAGATGCAGAGCAATCCTAGAAGAAATACATATATCTTCATAGAAAAGTAGAGTCTTCAGCTAAATCAAGTACTAATTAAGTAGGGGAAAGTTGCCAACAGCCAGTATCTATGTGCCTCTTATGCTCAACAACTTAAAGTGCCCTGCATACTAAATAAAAAGTAAAGTAGAAAGCAACTTCACGAGTATCCAATATGACATGGTTTTAGAATACCATATTCTCAGGGATTCATGGTTTTAACGGCTTAAAAATTTATGTGTACAAGGTTCTTTCTAATACTACAAAAACGATATGATTCAGTGTGTTGTCAAAACATTTTGTTATGCGTGACATGAATTTATAAATAGAAGTAACAGGGATCCATACAAGGCCAGTGTTAAAAGAGGAGTTGCTAAAATAATTGATATGGAACTTAAAGACCGTTTGGGTTTCCAAAACGCTTTTGCTGTGGCTAGTGTTGGTAGATCTGGAGGTCTTTGTGTCTATTGGAGAGAGGGTGTGAATTTTTCCCTTATCTCGTATTCCCAAAATCACATTTGTGGTGATGTTGGTGAGGGTGACTCGATGTGGCGTTTTGTTGGAATTTATGGATGGCCAAAGGAGGAAGATAAACACAAAACTTGGAGCTTAATCTGTCATTTATGTGGTGAGTCCCTTCTTCCGATTTTGATTGGAGGTGATTTTAATGAGATCATGAGTTATAATGAAAAAGATGGTGGTGTTGATCGAGCTCGACGAGAGATGAGTTGTTTTAGAGATGTTGTGGATGATCTTATGCTTCGGGATTTGGGGTACGTGGGAAGTTGGTACACTTGGGAAAGGGGAAACTCTACTACGACTCGCATTAGGGAACGTCTTGATCGTTTCCTCTGTTCAGCTTCTTGGTTCGAGCACTACCCGGGTTTTGTTGTGGAGCAATCTTTGCGTTATAAATTAGATCATATGGCTATTATTCTTCGACCTCAAGTGCAAAATACGAGAAAGAAAAAGAGACGCAGGTTTCGGTTTGAAACTTCTTGGCTTTTGGATGAAGGCTGTGATGAAATAGTGCATGATGCTTGGAGTGCTTCGGTAGGTGAACGGGTGCCTCAACGTATATCAGCTATTGCCCGACATTTGGCTGGGTGGAGCGCCAAAAAGTTCAAGAAACTCGATGATCAGATTGCAAAAGCCGAGAAGCTGCTTGCTCAAGCCCAGCAGCTACCTATCTCGGATGCTAGTGTGTCTAAATGTGCTGAACTTGAGAAAACTCTTGATGATCTACATGATAATAAGCATGAAGCTTATTGGTATCTTCGTTCGCGGGTTTCGAAAGTTAGAGATGGAGACCGGAATACCAAATATTTTCATCACAAAGCTTCTCAAAGAAAAAAGAGAAATTTTGTGACTGGGTTATTTGACAAACATGGTACCTGGCTCGAAAAAGAGGAAGAAATTGAGGAGATTTTCGAAGATTATTTTCGCAGCATCTTCACTTCCATTCGGCCAAATGATTCTGCCATTCAGGATGTTCTGCGGCATGTTAGTTCTATTATCTCTGATGATTGCAATCAAGCTTTGATGAAACCCTTTACAAAGGAGGAAATTTACGCTGCTCTTCAACAAATGCACCCTTGTAAGGCTCCAGGCCCTGACGGTATGCATGCTATCTTTTATCAGCGTTTCTGGCATGTTATTGGTGATGATGTAACTCAATTTGTCAGTAGTATTCTTCATGGTAATACTTCTGCTAAATGTATTTAACACTAACATTGCCCTGATTCCTAAAGTCAAAAACCCTACTTGTGCTGCTGAGTTTGGACCCATTGCCCTCTGTAATGTGCTCTATAAGTTGGTTTCGAAAGCTATGGTTGTTCGGTTGAAGGATTTCTTGCCTGTTATTATTTATGAGAATCAGAGTGCTTTTGTTCCTGGGCGTCTTATTACTGATAACGCCCTTATTGCTCTTGAAATTTTTCACTCTATGAAACAAAGAACTCGGAGCAGGAAAGGTATTATTGCCATGAAACTTGACATGAGCAAGGCATATGACAGAGTTGAATGGGGTTTTCTAAGGAAGCTTCTGCTCACTATGGGCTTTGATGGTCGTTGGGTGAATCTGGTGATGGATTGTGTGACCTCTGTTTCCTACTCCTTCATTGTTAATGGAGGTGTCTGTGGCTCTGTTCTCCCTGATCGAGGTCTCCGTCAAGGTGACCCTCTCTCCCCTTATCTGTTTATTTTGATCGCTGATGCTTTCTCAAGAATGATACAGAGTAAGGTCCAGGAGAAACAGATTCATGGGGCTCGTGCTAGCCGCAGTGGGCCTGAGATTTCTCACCTTCTCTTTGCAGATGACAGTCTGCTCTTTACTAAAGCAACCAGGCAGGAATGCAGTATAATTGTTGATATTCTCAACCAATATGAATCCGCATTCGGGCAGAAAATTAACTATGAAAAGTCTGAGGTTTCTTTCAGTAAAGGTGTGAGTGTCGAATGTAGGGAGGATTTGGTGGGCATTCTGAAGATGCGGCAGGTTGAAAAACATGAGAAGTATCTTGGTATCCCCTCTATGGGTGGCAGATCAAAAAAAGCTATTTTTGATTCACTACTTGATAGAATTTGGAAGAAACTCCAAGGTTGGAAAGAGAAGCTTTTGTCAAGAGCCGGGAAGGAAACTCTTCTTAAGTCTGTTATTCAGGCCATGCCTACATACCTCATGGGAGTCTACAAAATCCCATCTGTGGTTATTCAGAAAATTCACTCAGCCATGGCACGATTTTGGTGGGGCAGTTCTGCTGATCATAGAAAGATTCACTGGAAAAGCTGGGATTCTTTGTGCACTCTAAAATGTTTTGGTGGCATGGGATTCCGAGATCTTAATGTCTTCAACGATGCCTTGTTGGGTCGGCAAGCCTGGAGACTTGTGCGCGCCCCTCACTCCTTGTTTGGTCGGGTTATGAAAGCCAAGTATTATCCTCATAGTGACTTTCTTGATGCCTCCCTTGGTTATTCTTGTAGTTACTCGTGGAAAAGTATATGGAGCTCGAAGGCTTTGATTAAGGAGGGTTGTTTATGGCGTGTAGGCAACGGAGAAAAGATTGATGTGTGGCATGATCCGTGGATTGCAGATGATGATGGAAGATTTGCTTTGAGTAACCCACATGACGACATTGTCAAGGTTAGTGACCTAATTGATTCTAGTACTATGGAGTGGAACACGAGTTTAGTTGAGCAAAAGTTTAATGATCGTGATGTCAAATGTATTCTTGCACTTCCTTTGAGTTCTTTGAATATTAAAGATGTATTAACTTGGGCTCTCACAAAGGATGGGCATTACTCTGTTAAAACTGCTTATATGTTGGGCAAAGGAGGGAATCTTGATGCTTTCCACCAAGCTTGGGTGGATATCTGGGGTATGACTGCTAGCCCAAAGGTTAAACATTTTCTTTGGAGATGTTGTACCAATTCTTTGCCTACTCGTTCACTTCTTAAGTATAGGCATCTCATTGAGGATGATTTATGTCCATGGGGTTGTGGGGAGATTGAAACAACCAAGCATGCCTTGTTTCATTGCCCTCGAGCTGCCGGTCTGTGGGAGGATACTGATTGCGCTGCCTTGTGCATCAATTCGTCGGATTTGAATCTATGTGACTTGGTTGAGAGCTGGCGGCATTTCGACACTGCAAAGATCTCGCGAGGTATTGTTTTGGCCTGGTGTCTGTGGATGGAACGCAATTTGTGGGTGTTCCAAGGGAAGCGCACACCCAACGACATTCTAGTTAAGCTTGTTCATCATTTGGTCGAGGAGTATGGCACATATTCAGCCAGAATTTACAGCTCAAAGATGAAGCCTTGTGATCCGAGTTCGAAGACTTGGCAGGCTCCCCCTAGCAATGTTTTAAAGCTCAACGTCGTCGCCTCTCTTACAGTTATTGGCTGGGTTGGCCTTGGTGTTGTGGGCCGTGACTCGGAGGGTCATGTTCTCTTTGCAGCTACTCAAAGAGTCAAGGCTTTCTGGAGCCCGGAAGTGGCGGAAGCCAAGGCAATTCAAATGGCGATTAGGCTTTGCAAACGTTTTGGTTTTGATGAGGTGATCCTTGAATCTGATTGCCAAGTTGTGATCAAGCGTCTTTCAAAGAGTGCTCTATACCTTCCGGATCTTGACATCATTCTACATGATATTTTAGCTTCTTGTTCATCTTTTTCTTCTCTTGTTTGGTCACATGTCAAACGTGATGGAAACTTTGTGGCTCACCATTTAGCAAAGCTAGTTTCCTTTTGGAGTTGAACAAATATGGGAAAACCACTCTCCCCCGGAGGTGGCGCCCTATGTACTTATGGACACTTTGTCTATGATTTAATCTAGCTTGCTTTTCCCCTCAAAAAAAAAAAACTAGATTCGATAAGGTTCGAATATCCAAGTCGATCCAATTAAGGTAACATGTTGACCTTTTTTCTCCAAAAGGAAGGGAAGGGCGGCAAGGGAGGAGGTTTCAAGGGCGGGGGAGAGAATAGCAGCACGGGGAGGTGGTGGCAGAGCATGGGAAGGGGTGACACGGCAGGAGAGGGGGTTTCGGGGCGAGGGAGGTGGTGGCCAGACAAGGGATATGGTTTAAGAGCGGGAAAAGAAGTGGCAGGGAAAGGGAGGAGGCTTCGGGGGAAGGGGAGGTGGTGGCAGGGCAGGGGAACAGGTGGGCACCGGTGGCGAGGGTGGCGGAGGTTATAGTTTCGACCTTTTAACCGTTGTGAAGAGTCATTAATCAGTGTAACTACTTTTGCAAAACATATCTCAAAGTTGGGACCATTGAGGATTAATCAAAAGTTGGGACTAAAATTGGCGAAACACCTATAGTTGGAACTGTTCTTGTCAATTTTTCTTCTAAATATAACCACAATTACTCCCCTATATTAATTACTTACATTAGCACATAAATTACCGCTCACAGACACAACTAGCTTATATCCGTCTTATAATATTCTTTACACTAGATAGTTGTGTTGAAAAAAGAATATCACTTACAAATAAGGTAAAAATGAAGCGATAACAGATAACTGCCATTGCGCCCGCTAACATCAAAATAAATAGCGATATGTAATTTCACAAACACTATACTTTTTAGTGTTAAAGGAATAAAGGGTACAACAATAGCGCCACGAAAGAGGACCTAACATCTAAACTCTAAAGGTACATAAAAGATATTTTGTCTTCTCAAGATTAGATTTGTTAAAATGCAAGGTGCCACAGACACGACTGACAATTGACAAATTCCATGATATCTTTTCATTTTCACGAGAAAACTGCAGTGGCAAGTGGTCCAGTGAGGAAAAACCCTATATCTAAAAACTCCAATTAAATAATACTAAGAACACGTTTAAATTATTCAATTTGTATTACCCATAAATCATCCGAAAATGTGGAGCAGTAATAATTGGAGTAGATGTGGCAGTGTTACTGCTACCAATCATGCTATAACTACCCAAATATCCTCCTCACTTTTGCTGCCTCAATCGCCGAGTACTATACTAGTCAGCCCCAGTACTAGACTCCACAGCCGCAGCAGCAGCAAACGTTACCGCAATCGCAACCGCAGCATTACGTCCATCAGCATGGCTGTTGCGCAGGAGATATCCACGACTGGCACAGCAAGGTCGCGGGAAGAATTAAATAAAGGCATTGCAGAACTATATGATGAATCTTCAGGGATTTGGGAGGATATTTGGGGAGACCATATGCATCATGGTTATTATGATCCTTCACAGCCTGCCTCTCTTACTCAACATCGCGCCGCTCAGATCCAAATGATCGAGGAGGCGCTTCGTTTCGCTGGTGTTTCAGGTCCTCGTCTACCCTTTGATTTTTTAAGTTCTGATATACTTCCTCCGTTTTTATTCACTTTTTTTTTTTCGCGTTTTACAAAGATTTACTCATTTCTCCTTTCGAGAACTAACTAGATTTTGTATCGTGTCAAATTCGAGTTCATTATTTCCTAACAGTATCATATTAAGTTTGTGTAGAAGATTGTTGACACGTTTTACAAAGATTTACTTATTTCTCCTTTTGAGGAGTAATTGAATTTGTATCATGTTAAACTCGTGATTATATTATGTTAAGTTTGTGTAGAAGATTGCCGGCATTTCTATAACTATCTGGCTGGCTGGCGGCTGCTTAGCCTGTTGTGGTGTTGTTTAAGTTGTGTGAATTGTGATGTTTTATGTGTGGGTTGTTTTTTGATGGAGTCTTTTTCAGTGTGTCACGATTAGATTTCGTCACATCTGTTTTTTTTGGTAAACCGTACTTGAGGACTTGAGGTCTACTACTTTCTCATCAAATCTCTTTTCCTTCGTCTTTTAATAGGCTTTATTGTTTTTTCTAAAGTCAAATTAGATTCTCATTGATATCTAATGAAAGTTATAGTTATATTGATGTTATTGGATTTGTCTTAAGGTATATATTTAATATATGGACCTTTCCTTATTTCATTTTATTTATTCATAATTGAGGATATGCAATTGAACTAGTGCAAACAAATTATAATAACCTACTTCTATGAAGGAACATACTAGTTTTTTCAAGTTTATTCACCCCAATAATAGGAGACAACAGACAACTATTGCAAAACTATGTGTTCCAAAGCAAAAAAATTAGCACATTTGTCATGTCCTTTTCTCAAATGAGCAAAATGTAAAATGTGATAAATATGTGAGAGTGAACATCTAGTTCTAGGTGCTCCTAGGAGCACTATGGAGCCTTTGAACAACTATGGCATATCATGTTCTTTATCAATTCTAACGCGATAGCTGTAATGAGATTCTCATAAAAAAAGTACATATAATTCACTGTGATTCCCATAAATTATTACTATCTAGCATGTTAGATAGGCAGTGAGAGAAATCTTACATGTTTATTTTTTTATTACTTCCTCGTTCCTCCTTTATGAAATTAATGAAACGGGTCTCTCAAAAGAACTCTCACATAAAAGAGAAGATTTCATTTATTTCGAGAATGGCGAAGTACTAGTTTTAGAGTAGCTATACTTATATTCTAAAACTCCCAATTATTTGGTATAACTTGCAGATGATTCAAGCAGTAAGCCTAAGGTGGTTGTTGACGTTGGTTGTGGGATCGGAGGGAGCTCAAGGTACCTAGCAAAGAAATTTGGGGCTACATGTCAAGGAATCACCTTGAGTCCTAAGCAAGCCCAAAGAGCTCAAGCTTTAGCTTCTGCTGAGGGTATTGCTGATAAGGTCAGTACCATCCAGAAACTGGTATTTGTTGCATACACGTAACGTACTTTTTGATTTCCTGTTTCAGGGAATACTCTTTGATTATCCAATGTAACGTGTCAAAATGAAAAACTAGATGTACTCTATGTTGAATTTTTGTGGTGCCAAGAAAGAAAAAGGCTAAATACCAAACTGTTCGTAAATGGTAATCAATCTTTTTTTTGTCACTCATTCACTTGGATGAGATAAAAAGCAAAAAGAGGATAGAATGAAAGGAAACAGAGGATATATGATCTTTACATGGTGAAATCAGTAACTTTATTAAGACATTATTAGTAACTCGTAACAACATTTGTTAGTAAACAATGTACTATATGCATTGAAGGTAATCTCACTATAATCTCACTAATACTGATCACTTTATCAGTAACCCACGTCATACCACCAACTAATGGTGTAGCGGACTGCATATTAGAATTTGCTATTCTCTATATTCCGCATTTTTCATAGGAATATGAAAATTTAAGCTAAGATATTTTCTCATGAAGCTAGTAAAATAACAGGCATTCTTTCAAGTAGCAGATGCTTTGGATCAGCCATTTCCTGATGGACAGTTTGATTTGGTTTGGTCTATGGAGAGTGGTGAACACATGCCTGACAAGAAAAAGGTTTTGTTTCTCTTTCATGTATGTCTTAAAAGTTTTCCTAGTTTACATAAAACAACTTGGTTGATTACACTTATTTCTTCTTTCAGTTTGTCACTGAATTGGCTCGAGTTGCTGCCCCTGGTGCTACAATAATAATAGTGACATGGTGTCATAGGAACCTTGCTGCCTCTGAGGAATCCTTGCGCCCTGATGAAACTGAACTCTTGCGCAAAATTTGTGATGCTTATTATCTTCCAGCTTGGTGTTCTGCTGCTGATTATGTCCAGTTGCTTGAATCTCTCTTTCCAGGTAATTACCTGACATATAGGTCGTTTGAATATGGTTTATTTTGAGTAAACAGTACGCTAACCTGAACTAAGACGATCTGGTGTGAATTTATTAAGGTTTGTCGGGTTTGATCCAATTTGGTATTCAGGTTTGACTTAATATTAACCATATCTTGACGCTCATTTGTAAGAAAAAGCATATTTATATGAGATCTTGTTAGATTTGTTCGAGTTTTTTTTCTCTTTTTCAAAAATCTACACTTCATGTTTATCAAATCAGTACTATTAAATTCGTTTTGCTTGTAAATGATACAAAGTTGTGAGTTCTTATTGCAGGACATAAAGACTGAAGATTGGTCCCAATATGTTGCTCCATTTTGGCCCGCAGTTATACGCTCAGCGCTGACTTGGAAGGGCCTGACGTCGTTGTTGCGCAGTGGTATGCTTAGAATAATTTTAGTTAGATACTACTATATGTGCTACATATGAAGTTCAACCAGTGTTACCTAATGTGCAGTATAAATTTGGGTGCGAAAAACTTAATTTATTGCCCAAATTTGTTAAAGCAACGTAAAACTATACCACTTGCATGTACAAATATAGCTTTTTTACGATTGCAGTTCGTGAAGTTTTAGCTAATTAGTAGCACTAAGTTTAACATTCAAGGAGATTTAATTACATACAAGATACTCTATTTCAAATGACATATTGGTATTTAATTGTCTACAGGATGGAAAACAATAAAAGGAGCATTAGCAATGCCATTGATGATTGAAGGATACAAGAAGGATCTTATTAAATTTGCAATCATTACATGTCGGAAGCCAGAGTAATTTATCTGTCATTTATAGAAGGTTGTTTCTCCTCTTTGTTCTATAAGTTCCATTACATAAAGATGGATGTAGAACATAGAGAAGCACATTGTCCTTTCTATTTTTTACCATCCTGAAATAATCGTCAAAATCCAAACTATTGGACTTGATATGGTGTTGTAATAATACCTTCTGTCTCCTGAAATAATAGTTCCATATTCAACGTTCAAATTAATGGCATTGACATGATGCTGTAACACCTTCTTCCTTTGGTTCAAAAGATGCTGAAAAACGAATTAAGGATTTGTATAAGGTACAACAGAGTTGGGGGAGGGGCTTCCCTCATTTCCAATTTTGCCTTTTAAACATTTCTATGCGAGTTTACATACAATCCAAGCAATTGCTTGAAATAGGTGCTAGTATTAGTGGCAAACTGGCAACACATATGGTGGATAGATGGTTGATGGTGAGTTCCAAAATCGTTTCCACGAACAACGCATAGTTGACTGTGATACTAACGGTCCGTTTGGTAAAAACCATAAATGGTGGGAATGGTAATGCATTATAGTGTAAATTTATATTAGAATTTCAATGTCATTACCTATGGTAATGCTTATTATATCCCAATATATCCATTTTCTTCCTAAAATCTCATTACTATCCATTACCACTTTGGGTAGACGTATTGGGTGGTAATGAAATTTATAAAGGAAACTCATGTTTTGTGATAAAGTTTCATTCCCACATTATCGACATTTAACTTTTTTACAAATTTACACTAAATTTCATTACCATTACCACTATTTATGACCACTAACCAAACGGGCCGTAAATGGCACGGGACAAGTGCAGTCGCCTATTCAGCCAAGTGCTCAACCGATTCCGAAATACAAAGAATCACAGGCAACATATGTATTAGTACGAGCACAAAGGCATGAAAATTGTCTCCTTTGAATTGTCTAATAGCTGGTAGGAAGTAGGAAGGGGATTTTGGCTTTTTCACAAACATATACATCACCCTATGGGTTTCTAAGGGCTGTATTTCAGGACTCAGTAGCCAATGTAATATGAAAGTAAAAATTAATAAATAAAACATCGTTATAGAGCTAAATCTTCTACTGCTAGTGCTTCTCACCAAGAAATGCTCATAACAATATATATTATCAGTTCCCCCTAACCACCAGTGCACACACAGCCACTGATCACCTAGAATTTAGATCGAATTCTGCGCTTTCACGCCACTCCTCTTGCATTCCCGCATCTCCATTTTCTGCCTCCTCGTCATTCAAGAAATCATCCGACGGTTCTCTCTCCACCCTCTGTGCATTATTGCCCCACCCATTGATCATCTCATCAGGGATGACCCCTTGTTCTTGATCAGTTAGTTCATGATTCATGGAAGCATCATTTCCTTGTGATCCAAGAGCATTAACCCTAATAGGGGCTCGAGCCATCAACTCAGTATGTGCCTGTGATTCAGCGCGAGCTTGCTCAGCTTGAAGGGCTGCCATCCGCAACTTAGCCTCATGAGCCTCTCGGCCAGCTCTTGACTCTATCTCTGCCCGTACTTCCATAATGGCTCGTTTTTCTTCTTGTAACAGAGCCTGTTCAAGCATCAATCTCTCCTCTGAGCGAAATTCTCCCAAGGCCCGCTTTCGAGTTATAATATTAAAGGCCAGTGCCTGTTTCTCGAAAGTTGATGTGAACTCGGCTACTTTAGCAGCAATATTGTGATCCCACTGCTGGGAGCGTGAGAGTATTTGCCCTGTAGTATCAGAATCAAGAATTCTATCATCTTCTTCCGCTTCATAATCTGCCACAACATGGTACGGTAGCAGCCTGTATGACAGAGCAAGTACAAGAAAATCAAACAGAAATTTATAATCCAAGTAGGACTTTACAAACAGCACTTGAGCAATTAGAGAGAAAAAGATTCTAATAGGGACCAATACAGGAGGAATAGCAATCTAACAAGGACAGTTACCAGAGACAGCTTAATTGAATTAAGAGTATAGAGCTGAAGTTCTTTTAATTAGATCATTAGACTCCGTATAGTTAATACAATATGCTCATAATCAGTTTTATGACACTTTACTATCTAGATTTTCGTCATTTCAGATCATGTACTTATACTACATACCCTGATAACCATGATGCTCAACGTACAACTCATCAACATATTTGAAAACAATGAGTGTTTCTTGATGTGTTTTTATGGGTAGATTGGCATTAAACCAATTCTAATCAACCATGCTAAAATGCTCTCCTTTTTTTGTATTGTAATTCCCCCCTTACCTTCCACGAGTACATGCTTCAAATATGAATCACACACAATAAAAGTTCAGGATAACACCTTTTCATCACCAGTAAGATTCCTTTTAATTATAATTATCTATTTACGGGTAAAGAGGTCCAACAGGACTTCAACCCTCATGGTTTTATAGTCCACTCTAGTGGGCCAATCGCCTTGGAATGGGGGGAAAGGACAAAGGAAATCTCATCCCAAGGAACTTGTAGATGGTAGGCTTTGAACCTTGGACCTTGAAGTCACAAGGTGGGTATCCCACCATCTACACCAAGCAAGCTTGGTTTCTTCACCAGTAAGATATAATTTACACAGTGCTGAGGAAATCTTGGTGCAAACCTAGAGTCAATGAGTCATTACTCATCATTATACAATAGCCAAAAACTAGTTGCTTGTGTACCCTGGGTGTAGTCGTGTAGATAAGAAAAGGATGTAGCAAATTTCATTTGGATACACACTAAAAATCCCCCATGTCCATCCTCAATGCATTTATTAGACATGCATAACTACCAGCTCTTTGTTAGCAGAAGACATGATTGAATGTTTTACAGTTGTCCAAGATAATAGACAAATCTTCATGGCATCATTGCAGCTAATAGTATCAACCTCAGGATAAGACAATACGCTGTCACAAATTCCCAGGACCTCACTCCACTCTAAGCCCATGTTTATACATCACCGGTAGCAGATACCCATCAAAATTGATCCACTAAAGTAAAGTTAAATTATGTTCGCCATTCCAGCTAATCTTACCAATACATTAAATAAAATTAGAACTCTAAGAAGGCGTAGTAATAGAATGAGAACTTTCTTCAGCCAAACTGGCAAGAGGCTTACCATCACTTATGGGTAGGAAGGGGAGAAGGGTTGATAACAGACCCCATATCATGGAGGTCATCTCCCTACTAGTTTAGACTGGTTTAAGCTAAAGCAGCACACATCTAGAGTTCTAGACCTCCCCAAACTCAACAATGACAGTACCATACAGCATTGTTTATCATGTGTGATCACAAAAGCCTATTTCAGCATAAGTGATGCTTTTTGGTGGGTTTTAGGTTAATGGGTGACTCAAGGTTCTTTTTTCGCATAATGTTTAATTCAGAGCTCAACTACTTAAAGTTTAATGATATAGATATCAAGTTGACTTTTCTAATGATATGCCCACACATATTTTGACCGGGTTCAATTTTAGTAAGTCAAAACAGGTGGAGTAGTAGTGTGTTACCAAGGAGGTAATATGGAATCATGTAAAAGAGTATAATTAAAGGAGGGAAAAACTAACACGCTGCACCAAAGAAACTCCTAAGACGCATGTTTCCAAACTCCGCATACCTTTGATAAACGAGTTCACAAATAGGTGGATAAAGCCAAAAGGCTTCTTGGAGACCAACTAATACAAGAACCCACTATGGATCTCAACCAGAGAGGTTTTGAAGGGATATCAATCAACTATTCCAAATGGAGGAAGTGATGCTTTTAGTTTCATTGATTTGCTTGAACAAACATCACGTGGAATTATTTAACTTAAGACTCCACTTTAGCCATAGCAAAAGTGGTTTCTCATGTTTCGACTTGTAGCAGCAAAAAAACCTCCATAACCACGCTTACTAATGAAACACTTGCCAATTGGACTTCACGTCGGGTAGAACATGCCATGTGAAAACTTAATAGGAGCGATGGTGACCTAAGTTATAAAGAGACGGGGTATGGACACGGGTTCAAATACGGGTACGGGGACGGAAAACGGTAAGATTTCGAAATTTTAGGAATGGGAACGCATACCCGTACAGAAACCTATCGTATCGGGTATGGGTACGTGACCTAGAAGAAGTAGCCGTGCTACGAGATTGTGACACCTTGGAAGAAACAAGGCTTACAGAGATGATAAACAAAAGAACAAAAGGATATTAGAATCGCAAAATTAGAACACGAAAGCAGACATTAACCATGCTTACTGTGAGACTTCAATTAAACCACCTACCTAACCCCCCTTCCCCCCACAAACACATGCTTACTGTGAGACTTCAATTAAACCACCTACCTAACCCCCCTCCACCCCCACAAACACACACACACAAAAGAACAGAAGCGGATTCAACCTTGAAAATTCTGTCAGTTTCTTTCCCTAAGTGCACAACCAAAATATCAACTAAACCTTTTCTCAAAAAAAAAAAAAAAAAAAAAAGACTAAAACACCCTCCTACAAGGACATTTCTACGGTGATCATGATAAAAAAATGCAAGGAAATCTAATGATTTAAAATGATCCTGGGCCCATGACTTTAAATCTCAGTAGATTTGCCATGGCCATATTTATTATGACCACCATAGAATTTTCACTGCAAGAAATAAAAAAAAACCCACTCATAATTCAAGACCATCCTTTTGTCTTTATCCATTTCTTTTTAGCAGAAATGATAACGCATACATTAAAAACCAAAGGAAAGTCAGCCCATGTGCAAAAGGTGGGTTAGAGCCAAAATTTCAAGTTCTCAAGCTATCATAAAACAGTATATGTAAAGTTTACAAAAGGTCAAGTTTAGTTACACAGCCTCAACCCCCCCTCCACCCACAAAAGCTTCACAAAAGCAGATTCAACCTTGAAAATTCTGTCAATTACTTTTCCCAAGCGCATTACCAACTAAACCACCCTCTAGAACTCAGCAATGCAACCTTCACTTACCTTTATTGTCCAAGCCAGTAAATGAGTGTGGTTGTTACCAACTCATCCCAAAAAAGGCTAAACATGAATGCCAACAAGACAATAACCAAGGAAAAAAAAGAAAGAGGTGATGGACAGGCCAATCCTCCTCTTCACAAAAGCTAGAATGAGTTGCAACATTAAAATGTCATCTCTCGATCACCTCTCCTAAAACATTGCCTATGCACCTCGTTGTTCCCGTCAGGATCAAAGTCACCAAGAAGAGTAAAAAAAACCAGATGACGATGCCTTGGATTCAAAAGATCCAAAAGAGCCAAGTAAAAAAAAAAAAACAAATCGATGTATCAAAAGCTACCTATCACACCCTTAGTAATTACACTCTTCAATAGCAACATTTCCTCAAGTATTTCAATCGTTCCTATATCCACCTATAAATATTTAGAATTTACCAATGCTCCCTGCACCCTATCCGAACACAATGAATAAACCACTAGAAGCAGCATAGTATCAGCTAAGTTCACAATGCCATCACAATCGATCCAGCGACAATGTAAGCTAAAAGACACATATACAATCCCCTCAAACGTGTCCTTAGAAATTAAGTATCAGACAAACTAAACTAGTGCATAATTGTTCCCTATAACTGCTTTCTTGGTCTTAAATTAAGATTTCTTTTACTATATCCACCTTATAAATTCGACTTTTTAAAATAACCACCTTAAAAACAACTTTTTTTACAAAACCACCCTATATAATTGTTTTTATTTTAGATTGTCACCACTTGACAGATTCAGTCGGACAAATCGCCAATTTTTTTTCTCATGGAATCCGTCAATTAATTGTAATCTAAAGTGTGGTTATATAGAAAAATTCGACTTTACAAGGTGATTAAAGTTAAATAATTCTTAAATCAATCAACAATTTCCATAAAACAACTAAGATTAATGAAATTCTCAGCTGATAAGAAAGAGAGAAAAACCTTTCACAAGCATCTTCAAGAGAAGAGAAAGGACGCTTAAAATCAGGATGACAAACGCGCCAAGCATCCTGATAAGCCATCTGAAGTTCAGCTTGATTACCAGCAAGCGGAGCCGAAGACGGCTGCGATTGAGACGGCGCTCTATTCAACTTCTGCTGCAATTGCTGTTGTTGTTGTTGCTGTTGTTGTTGTTGTTGTTGTTGTTGATGTTGTTGTTGTTGAATTTGGGGATTTGAGCTAGGGTTTGACTGTTGCTGGTGAATCGGATGAATTGAATTAGAATTAGGGCTATTATTATTATTCTGATTTTGATTTTGCGAAAGACCTAATGGACGATTCGCACCAAGAGGTCGCAGATGAGCATCGATGTTAGACGGAAACCGCGCCATCGCAGCTTGTTGTTGTTGTCTTTGTTGTTGTTGTTGGTGTTGTTGATGTTGTTGGTGTTGTTGTTGTTGTTGTTGTTGTTGTTGAAAGTGTTGTAGAAGATAGAGTTGTTGTTGTTGATGTTGTTGCTGTAAGATTAGTTGTTGTTGGCGTTGCGCCAATGCTTTCGCTTCTTCCATTTTTTTCTCTCTCTTACGACTGACTGTGTCTAGTGTTCTACTACCTCTGTGCCGAGAAATTTGGGGGATGTGCGGCAGGTTTTTACAAGTAGCGTCGGACAATGGTGTAGGAGAGAGAGTATATGTTTTGAAAGATTTTATCCCAAATGTCACCAATCTTACTAACTTACTAAAATAATTGTAAATTTTGAGTTTGATTATCTTGAGAAAATCTTAAGTTATTTGAGACTGTCCTTAACTCTGAAATAATCTGAAGGAATTTTTTTTTTGTAGTTATTAGTCGTAATCCAAATTGAATTAACAACGTAAAAAATTATAATTAGCTTATTTTGAGAAGGTACTCCAATAATGTTCAATAAAACCTGAAGAGTGGATGGGAATATCTTATAGAGTGAAGTTGAAATGATTCATGTCAATTTTTATATGTTTTTACTGATTGAGCTATTTGTTATTTTTACAATTTTGATTGCCAGGTTCACTTTATTTAATTAATCCAACCTTTGGCAGGTTCGTTGAATTTAATCCTAGACATTTATGTGTTTTTTTTTAATAATTCCAACTTTTGGATAGCTTCTCAAAATAATTCGGAGTCTTATTTTTCTTGCATCATCAATCCATTTTGGATCTATTGTATGCAAGGAAAATAAGACAGAGTTTATGTTTGTAAATTGATCTATAATGTATAGAGCTTATGTTTGTAAATTGAACACGATTTTACTGATTGAAGTGATTTACCTATTCCGTTAATTGAAATATATTTCTACTGATCAAAGTTGTTGCAAAATGATATTTGCTTATTGAAAAGAAATCTAGTGAATATTATTTTTTATTTGTTGGAGAGAATATGACCTTGTTAGTTGTTATTGATGAGATGAATATACTTGTCATCAACCTCTAGATTTCTTCATTAAAAATCAACTTGAATTAGTAAAGATTTTTTTTTTATCAACAAATATCAATTCAGTTATTAAGGATCAATTTTAATCAACAAAACCAATTTCAATATGTAATTGAAAAGAAGACTAGAAAATTAACAAAAAGTCACTTTCAATAATTAAATTTCAATTTCTTTAGCAAACATACTTCAATCTGTAAATAACGTGAGTTAATGTAAGTTTACTCAGAAAAAAAAATCATATTTAGTAGAAAATATAGTATTACCCCTAAACTTAACCTTTTGAGATTTATTTAGACTTACGAGCTATGAACTTAATTTATAAGAACTTATTAGCCGTACAATAAATTTATATAGCTTACTTGAATTTATCTGCCATGAACTTAAGTTATCTAAATTTTATTCTCTTTAAGAAGTGTTACAAGGTCAGGAAAACATAATAGCAATCATTGGTTGACGTGAATCACAATAAAAAAGAATCTTCTAAATTAATCTCAATTTATAGGAAAATATATAATCATGGCGGGTCTTGTTTGATTCGTCTCAATGAGTACTTTATTAATATTCAATCATTATGAATAATTTTTATCAATATGCAATGAAAGATAATTAAGGTCAAAAAAGTGTATTGACAAATGCACACAATAAAAGCACAAAGAATAAAAAGAAACAACTCCGATTACATGAGATCTTCCTCCGTCCCTAAATAGCGTCCCATTTTTCCATTTATGTCTATCCCAAATAGTTTCTCATTTCCTTATTTGGTATGGATCTACCAATTAAAATATTATTTAGCTTTCACGTTATTATACTTATTACCACTTCTCCCCATCCTTTCTCCTCAATAAACAATTCATGAATAGTATACCAACTTCAATTTTTTAATTGTCAATTAATACAATAAGGTTCTACTTTTGATTTCTCCTTAATACTTGTGCCCAAAAGAAACTAATCTATTTAGGAACGAAGGAAGTATATTATATCAATAAAATTCTACATTTATGATTAGATATGCAACTTTCTTTTATGGAATATACTACTAGACAATATTATAATCACGGCAGCAACTATAAACCGAACATTTCTCTGCATTGGTGAAACTGTTAGCAAAAGCAAACGAGGATATTGTGCCGATCGAAATATTTCGTCAGGGAAGAACAAGTTATAGGAGCAGAGGAATATGTTAAAAATCAATTCCATTGTCAAAAAGTTGCCATGCTTACAGATCTTAAAACTTAAAAGGCTCAGAATTTAGTACACACATCGCCCAGTAATAGGAGTTGGGAGTCCAAATTTGTAGTCTTAGAATTTAGTACACACCGCTCAGAAATAAATACGAGGGCTAGTGAAAGTGAAATATTGTTGCTAATCAATCAATCGACGAAAACGGCATAATCCCCAAACTGCAAATATTTCACATAAGAACCAATTCATCTACATTTTAGTTATAAAGCTCTCCAGAGATCTAATCTGGTGTGTAACAAAAGCAGAGAGATGCTACAATAGTGGTGTGTTCTACAATCAAGCCGTGATGAACCATTGATGGCGAGGTAGCCTTGGCGTGCCCTTCAGCCGCCTGACTCATTTGATAATACTTGAACAATTTCAATTAACATTGAGAAATGGATACATTGGTAATTTCACTTGGCCTTCACTCAAAACGATGCATGTTGCATTAGAGACAACAACAATAGAAGGTAACATCATGAAAGCAAACCAGAAGATTTACTTCAAAATTCATATAAATGACAGATAATTTCCAAAGACAATGAATGAGCATGTTAAGGATGGAAAAATTCTACAGCACAAGCTCACAAAAGAAGGAAGTAAACTGGAGCTTCCTTGCCAGCTCCAGAAATATGATAATGGAGGTGAAATACTAGGAATTTGCAAGATCATGATATCCTTCCATAGTCTTTTCTTCCACGAGACGACGGTGGAATGTTGACAAGTTGGTTTGTTCTACGACCTACCAAACAAGAGCAATAACTATCAAAACGCATAACAATATTGTATCTACCTCATTTCCCTCAGTGTTGACCTTGACAAGAGAATAAATAAAAGTAAAGGAACAAACACCAAAAAAAAATTACTCTTCGATTATTTGTATACCCTATTTTGACCATTTTTGTTTTTTAAATACCCCAATTTGTCTCAAAATAATCGCAATACTTACCACTTCAAGTGTCTAAGAATAATTGCAACACTTCCTATAAGGTCATTTTCATTTTTTTCTCTCTCCCTTGGTGGTCCCCACTATCTTCTTTCAAATACACTTATAAATGGCGCCCACCCTCCCCTTCGGCCCTTCCTAGATAAGAGAATATTCTACTATCTTCTACCATATCTACTTTTACATAAATTTTTTTTAGAAAAATTAATAGAAAAACTCCACAAGATAAGTCTCCAAAGACTCTCTACAAAGGCTAGTGTTGCGACTATTTAGGGACGACGGGAGCAGTATATATAAACAGATATTATGTAAAAAATTATCGCATTTGTCTTAATATATATACTTCTTCCGTTTTCTAAAGGACGCAACATTTTGACTCACACGCTTGCCAACGCGTAACTTTGACCATCAAAATCTATACTATCTATTAGTGTAAATTATGGAGAGTATATATTTTCTAAACATACATTAACACAAAGTTAACATCTTACATATACTAGTCAAAAATATCAGGTCGAAGTTGATACATGAATAGTGCAAAAGTCAAAGTGTTGCAATCTTTAAAAACAGAGGAAGTATTTTCAAATTACCTAATTTATAATAAAGACATTTGAAGATATTAATGCCTAAAGTTGTGCGCTGGCAAATGTCAACATCACTATGAAACATCTACTAGAAAACGGAGAGAGTTCCAACATGCAGAGAGACAATTTCAGAGCTGGTTGTAACACTCAAAAGAAAGAAAACCAAGATCAAGTTTGTGCTTACCCCATGATGTACTGTTATTGAAAGAGCTACCTCCAAGAGAATGTGGATTTCCCGGATCATAGCTGAAAGAACTGTTCTGTGATTTTATATGATTTCCCTCATTCCCATGAGTAACAGATGGTCTCCCATGATTGGTACGCTGAAAAGGCGGCTGTCCCAAACGACTCATAGACGTTGGTGATAACTGTGACATAAATTGTGGTGGCCTTGACATGGAACGACCATACCCAGGAGGCAAATTGTAAACCGAAGGTGGGCTGCTCATCTCTGGTTTTGGAAATCCTTGTATAGGTCCACTGGGCCTGAATCAAACCATAAACACACACATCAGAGCAAGCTCAGCTTTAACCTTTAAAACTCCAAGATTTGCAGCTTCTTAATCTTATCCAACAATTGACGCATGGAAACAAGTTTTGATAAAGGTCAGGACATCTGGCCCACATGAGAAGTATACTTGGCCGCTCAGCAGGAATGTTGCACCAAACTAATGACTGGCCATTCAACTCTACCTCACTTCTTTTACTTGGCCCTAGAAGTTTAATTCAGATACTCCATGCCTTTATTAAAGGCATTCACCCTTGGGCCTAGGAAGAGAAAGAAACAGTTGCCTACTGATAATCTACCACCATCAATCCTGGCCCTTTACATGACAAGAGTACAAGACATGGCCTTTGGTGTGTTTATCGCACATTGAAGTTGGTTGCAGGATGTCCGTCTTCCTTTTTGTACTGCTAGGGAAGCCATTTGAATCCCATCACCATTTTGAATAAGGGGATCTGTAATTACTCCTTTCTCCACTCAGCTTCAAGCTGCACAGCTGTCCCTGCTCCTACCAAGGGAGCCAAGCATCCATTTTGTACAGGCCAGATGTCATGACCTTAACAGCCCATTTGGTAGGCGGTACTAAATGACAATAATGGTAATGAGATCATATGTAATTTGCAAGGAAAATTCCCTACTATTCATTACCATGGTAATGGGAGGGATATCATCCCAAAACATGTGATTATATTTACATATTTTCATTCCCACTCAAACCACCTGTAAAGTGGTAATGGATGGTAATGAGATTTTATGAAGAAAATCTAGAGTTTGGGATGCACAAGCATTACATCATACTTTCTACACAAAGTTACATATGACTTAATTAATAATTACCATCACTACCATTTATTACCATCTACCAAACAGGTCATAGAGTCCCAAACAGTTTCCCCTCGGTGTTTAAATAGTTTGACTCAGGAAAACAAACATGGGGAATCAACACAATGGAGATCACAATCTCCAATAACTAAATGAACTAACAACTGTATCAAGTATGCAAAGCTCATATACAATGCAATGGATAGTCGGATACAAGGCATCTAATTTAAATTAAAGAGGTAATTCAATTATCTAAAAAACATCTAAATTGGTTACTTGTACATTATCTAAGGACGATCCTCAGCACAGCCATTCAAATGATAAACTGACAATACACAAATGTATAATAGATACTCCTTCTGTCCCATATTAATCGCAACACACACTTGTGCACAAAGATTTAAAAAAGTAGACAAAATGGGACTTTATTATTCTATTGTCAAATTTGATTTGATTAAAGATAATGGGTATATTTTTATATTTATGAATAAATTATATGGGTTCTTTAATTGGTGTGTGTGTACGGGGTTATTGTTTCATCATCATCAATAAAGGTGTGAAGTATAGTTGTAAAGCGAGAAATAATAATATATAAAAAAGTGGATCCATTCCTATAAAAAAGTGCTACAATTAATATGAGACGACCGGATATCAAAAGTGTTGCAATTGATATGGGACGACCAAATATGGAAGGTGTTGCGATAAATATGGAACAGGAGTAAGTCATTCGGAAATCAACGATTCCATCAACATGCACAAGGAAGGCAATTATGATGCAGGACTGATTGCGCCAGCCAGTAAGCAATTTACCTCCACGATGCACTAGAATTTGTATTTGAATCATGGCTGTATTTGCCAATACCAAAAGTTTGCGGTGACGCTGTAGCTTGATCTATATGCACCACTCTACCAAACTCAGAAGTGATGCTGCTTGCATCAGAACTATCCTCTTGCAGCAGTAGTTCATCACTGAAAAAAGCAAACTAAGAACCTTCACAAAAATGCATGAGATATTGCTAGATAATCAAGCACATACCAATGATCCCCCCCCCTTCCAGGGGGTTAGTACCTCCTTTAGCCAAATGACATTCTAAACAACTCAGAACCACTACAAGTGAACTACTATAAGGAATAGATTATCAATGTTTCTCTTTTCTATGATCATCCAAGATGAAACCTTTCTAATGCAAGTAATCCATGTTCAACTGTTGTCTGTTTAAATGGACCAACAGCCAGTGCACCAGGTTGAAACAAAGGCATTCTCTGAGAAAGGTTAATTAAGATGTTAATGATCAAAGTTATGCTTTGCTAAATGTGAAAGTCAAAGTGGAACAACTAATAACAAGCAAAAGTATGTAAGAGCATGTACAATGGGGTTGGTCTTACTTGGTCTAGGAAAAGTAAGACTAGCTTTTACTTGGTTTTACCATTGGGGAAACTAGCTCTTGCAATGGGTTGGTCTTGTCTGCAAGACCAACTGGGCCTTGGATGGCGTGCATAGCAGCGAATGGCGTGATGCCATGTGTACAAGATTGCTTTATTGTTCCTGTTTTTTTGTTTTGTACAAGATTGCTTTTTAGTTTTAATGTAAATAAAAAAAAATCAGCTTATAATTTATTTTATCTATAAATTGAGCCCAAATTTGATATATTTTACCATATTTTTTCCCAACTTACTTTTGTTTCTAATCACTTGCTCCTACCTAAAATTATTAAAATGTATATAAAATGATTAATATATCACTAATTAAAACATGAAAACAAATTATCTACTCTATATAAGAATAAAAACATTCTGGATAGGAAAGAGAGTATATGATGGGGAATAGCAAAAGTAAGAGAGAGAAATAGAAAAGCCAAGTAAGACTAGCCCAACCATTGTGAGAAAAAAAAAAGATGAGTTGGTGGGGAGTTGGTGGTATGTGAGATGTAAGGAGGAAAGGAGAGAGAATGGAAAAAATACAGAGACCAACAAAAGCTCACCCACCCATTGTACATGCTCTAAGAAGCAAGTTCAGACTTTAGCAAGATTACAAATAAAGTGATAGTACTAAAGTAAAGTATGTCATATTCTGCCTGCTTTCTTCAAATAGAGAGGATTGACGTTCATGCTACTATCACCAAATTACTAGTTTATATGTCTACAGCCCCCAATCTGATGATTTAAGCACCAATCTTTACAAGTAGAACGAGACATTATCCACCGTGATTTACCAAGCATTCAAAGAACCTCCTCCATTCATATTCTGGACAATCCCAGTCTATTAGAAAGAAGACATACTCTAAAAAGCAAGGAAGAACATAAAAGTACTCCCTCCGTCCCTAAATAGAGTTCCCATTTTTCCATCTATGTCTCTCACAAATAGATTTCTCATTTCCTTATTTGGTATGGGTCCACCAATTAAAATAATATTTAGTTTTCATTTTTATTATATTACCCACTTCCCCATAAACAATATGACTTTGTAAAGTGACCCACATTCTCTCTCCTCAATAAACAATTCATGAATAGTGTACCAACTTCAATTTTTAATTCTGATTTAATATAACTAAGGTCCGAAATGGGAGCTCTATTTAGGGACGCGGGGAGTAGTATACAACAGCAACAACAACATCAATAAAGCCTTAGTCCCAAAATGATTTGGGAACATAAAAGTAGTATAAAAGAAAATTTTCTTGAGGAAAATAGCAAGGAAAATAGACACTCCCCACGAAATGCACTCAAAATAACACTGCAGATAGCAGCAGAGAATATAGAGTATTAGTGCATTTTAACTATCCTCGAGGCATACCACTATAAACAAAGCACATAACTTATTCCATGTATCCTCTGTCCAAACAGAGCCATCATAATTTGACACAATCTTATGAGAGATGAAAACTGAAAACTTCTCTTTGATGTTCAAGCCAAAAAATTAGAAGGCTGCGTAAGTGGAAGGTAGTCAGTGTCTCTTTGACTGTTGGCACTAATTTGAAACCGATCCAATTGCCCCAACTATAATGAATAGTGTGACAGGTTATGAGGCAACAAAAGATTCTTCATATAGAAAACATCTACTAACTAGTTAGCGAGAACAAAAGTGGTAGGCCCAAACGTGGTTGTGAGTATGACCTCCAGTAGAATGCATGCAGGCTATAGCAGAAATAACTACTATTCATGCTAACACTTGTAGTCATCAGCCACCGAAGTCCTAAGCACATGTTCAATTTGAAGAGTGATCTTTTGGAGAGAGAATTTAATTTTAAAGAAAAGGAAAAAAAACTAGAAAGCATGCAAAAGGAAGTCTAAAACATATGAAGTATAATTCTTGGACAAAAGAATTTTATTAGGAAGAACGAAAAGGGAAAAGGAAACATTGGTGATTCAGAAATACTCGTGAGTAAACATCTCTAAATGATTTTGAAAACAGCCTAAGGAGTCTATATGTTATACATAAGGGAGGCACTAAGCGCACATACCTATAGTTCGGATCCCAATCACCAGGATCAGGCAATGCTGTTGCATCAAGCTTGTCATCAGCAGATCCTTTGATTTTTGAAAATTGCAGATTTGAACCACCCAAAATAGAACTTGGCATATGGGAAAGGGAGTGATCATTACTTAAGTTACTACTTACAGGTGGCTGCTTCCAGCTTGTAGTGTTAGAGTTTATAGGCATATGCATTGGACCACCAGGTACCTGTGAGTTACCCTCACCTTGAACAAAGCAAGGACTCTCAGTCAATTGTCCTTGACCATGCAAAGAGGATGTACTCTCTTGAGACTGCATATTTCCAGAATATCCCCAACTTTTCCTCCGGCTAAAATTGCTAACAGCAATACCTTTTCCTAAAGGAGATCCCTGACAATTTCCTCTTGCAGGAGATGCACCACCATAATGTCCAGGAGAACCGGAATTTTGAATGAAACCACTTGGTGGAGTAAACTGTGAAGGACTAGTTCCTAGGGGCAATGGTGCAAAATTTCCTGCAGACGGACTAACACCAAGTCCTTGTGGCCTTTGAAAAACTCTCCACCTTGCATCAGGGCTTGTACCAACCATCGTCATACCACCTTGAGTGTGAAAATTCATTGCAGATGGACCAACAGGTGAAAAGTACGTAAATGTATTAAAATTATCCCCATAGCTCCCATAGCTACTTCCAAGTACATTACCATCATTATAACTATTATGGCTTCCTAAACTACCATAGCTACTGCCGTGTGCATATGGAGCCATCTGAATGTGTGGAGCAGTATGCATCGATGCAGTCAGTCCCGGAACCTGCAGAAATTCTATCAAAAGTCAGCCACAAAGCAAAGATAACAACACACTATCCCCAAGCCCTCTCTTTGGAAAGTGAAGGACCGTTGTGTTCAATCCATTGAACTTAACTCGTCTGTTTTTATTGGAACTTACTAACACTATTATTCTAATATTAAATAATAAATTAGTAATAATAACAATAGGACTTACATTAAATTAAGAGTAATAACAAAATAAACATTAAAAAAATTATAAATAAGAAATAAATATGATATTGCATGCCATTTTATAATATATTTGTGTATTATCATCAATATTTATATTGTTGTTGTATAACTAATAATAATATTAGTGTTAATAAATAATTATTATTATAAGGATCTTGATGAAAATAAGTCAATAATAGTAATAATTAATAATAAGACAAGAAAGAAAATTATTTTGGAACTTAACTCATTGGAAGTTATCTGAACTTACTAAAATTTTTATTAGAGCTTATCTCAACTTATTTTCATTAAAATAAGTCAAAATAAGTTGAACAGAGCACTAACGTAGTGGTGGCAGTGGCATCGTTGATATCATCATCTAGGGAAAGAAAAAAAGTATCTGAAGAGGCAGAGCAAGCTCACATTAGGAGATAGACCAGCTGCAAACCAGTGCCCTCCACCAGGATGATGGTCCACCTTGAAGTTTTGTGACACTGGGCTTACCGGCTTCCCAATACAAAATCACAAGAAACAGAAGGAAATAAGGAGTCAGGAACTTTGATAAGAAAGAAGAGGAAAAAAACAAAGGCTTCCACTATAAAATGACACTAAGTCACTAACCAATGACTAAAGACAAATGGCACAGCATGTGAGTATGGAAACAATAATATTTATGCTTAGTAAACCAATGAATACTTGCAATCAGAAAATAAAGATCAATGTCGCATATCAATGACAATTACAACAGAAAGAAGTCAAGCTACCAGTGGCCACTACTCAAAATATTATGAATCTGTTCAAGGGGAACTCATTTCTTGACAAGTTCAGATTGGTGATTTGATAAGCTTGCCACCTAATTTCTATGTAAATCTAACCTATTTACATCCTTTTCCCCTGACTTACTCCAATTGATGGCCTAAACTACTTTGAAGCCCTTATGGTAATAAACTAATAATATGTATAGAAGACAATAGAAAGTTTCTAAGAAAGGAAGATAACGTAAATTTTCTGATCGAGGAATCATAAGAATGTCTGCTCACCAGATAACTGTTAGGTACTAAGGTGTCCATTCATAGTAGAGGGACCAATCAATAATCTTACAAGTTCTCAATTATCGTAATTTCTTTAGTATTTCTAATTCTGCATGTGCTAGATAAAGCAACATTTCTAATCAAACATGAATATTTCCCATGGAGGAATTTTCAAGTTTTAGTAGATATATGTACTACTCACGCACATAACAGACTTATCACTTTAAAGGAATGACTCAGAATTGATCAATGTTCATAGGTATTACCCCCATCTTCACAATTTTCATTTGTTCAACGACTCTCACCTCCCCCTAACCCAAGGAAAGGTAAAAGAAAAAGAGAAAGGTCCTGGAATGTGCAAACTGGATTGCTATAAGATTTCCGTGGTAAGAAAAATAACCTTACATATTACTACCTCTACTTATTTTAAATCTACACAGTTTGACTTTCACGGTTGCCGACGAAAACTTTGACCATAAATATTTTTAATTATCACTAAGTAAAATTTATGAAAAGTCGATAATATAAAATGTGTTGAGACAAATATCTAACATGACTATGAATTTTCTCATGTATAAATCACAAAGGATGGTCAAAGTGAAGTATGTGAATAGTGCCAAAGTTAAAAGGGTGTAGAATAAAAAGAAATGGTGGGAGTAGTACACGGCACAATAAGCTACGTGGAATTAGCCATAAGTACACGATACAACATGTGAAAAGGTATGGTGGGAGGAAGGAATTATTTAGTGAATTAAAAATCTTGATTCAGGACTTCAAGCAAGTCAAAGGCTAATTTTATAAAGCAATTCAGCAGGAGAAAACAATGTATGAAACAAAAATCATTGATCAAAATTTGGCACTTGAGCAAGATGCAGAGCAATCCTAGAAGAAATACATATATCTTCATAGAAAAGTAGAGTCTTCAGCTAAATCAAGTACTAAGTAGGGGAAAGTTGCCAACAGCCAGTATCTATGTGCCTCTTATGCTCAACAACTTAAAGTGCTCTGCATACTAAATAAAAAGCAAAGTAGAAAGCAACTTCACGAGTATCCAATATGACATGGTTTTAGAATACCATATTCTCAGGGATTCATGGTTTTAACGGCTTAAAAATTTATGTGTACAAGGTTCTTTCTAATACTACAAAAACGATATGATTCAGTGTGTTGTCAAAAAGATTCATTATGTTAAACATTTTGTACATTTGAAGTCAATGAGTTTCAATATTCTTTTGTCAATCAACAAAGCATAAGTGCAAATTCAACATAAAAAGATATATGACCTTATGCGTGACATGAATTTATAAATAGAAGTAACAGGGATCCATACAAGGCCAGTGTTAAAACTTAAAAGAGGAGTTGCTAAAATAATTGATATGGAATTCAAATGGTCCTTAGCAAGAAGTAACTTCGGCCAACACACCTAAGTATGTTACTCAAGCTCTTCATTTTACCTGAAGTACCCGTTCCGGAACCTCAACACCTCTAACATGGGTATGGACACTTTGAACAGTTCATTTTGGGACAAAAATCATGGAAGATTTTCATAAATTAGACGAATCGGACACTTCGACACGTGCCCATGTTCTACATGGTACCAGAGATTAAGTAACATGACACTACAGACAAAGTAACTAATTATAGATCTAACTGCAGATTTAATGCTGGAATTCAACTGATTAAATCTCCGTAAAAAATTTAATAATAAATAATAATATATTAAAATAATAAACATAACAATAAATAATCACAATAATCTAATGATATGAATAGTAATAATCATTGCTGTCAACAACCGCTCACCACACGTGGAGTCTCAATAGGAGGTTGATAAGACCTTGTGAATGGCTCTCCAGTCACAAAAGGATGCTTTGAAGCCTGCCGGTAGAAGTCAATCAATTAGTAACATAATCAATATCATACTACACCAGATAACTCAGGCATATAAAAAATCAAAACTGCTACTGTGACAGAAGATGGAAGAACCTGAAACGGAGACCACCGTTTTGCAGGATCAAACTCCACAAGGCCCCTTAGAAAATCAATTAGAGCTAACCGTACTTGCCTTTCTGCAATAGACAATAGTAGAACACCCTTTCTGTTTAAGCACAAGTGAAGGAAGTTTTCATACTGGGAGCTTCCAGAAGAAAATACAAACAGCATACAAACCTTTCATTATATCTTCTTCAGGTAAATTTTTCCTGTAAGGATAGGCTGCAACAATTCCTTCCAGATTCATATAATTAAAATATTCTTTTCCGATACCAGGTTTCTTCTTCTCCCTCTGTCTCAAAATGATGGAAAAGCTTGAATGAAGATAGGAAGCAGTAAATCTAACAGTCATCTAATAAAGGGGCCAACCACATAATCATACAACTCCATTTTAAAAAAACAAAAAAACAGCGTTCATCTTCAGAACAGCTTATCTATCAATGTAGAGCCTTAGAGGTAAGGCTGTATAGATAGACCTCCCAAACCCCACCATTGGTGAAATCTATACTGAGTAGTGATTTTGTATAACATGATCTGTAATGTTAATAAGATGGGAGAATCTCGGGTGTTTCAGAGTATTATGCTTCTCTTATAAATAGTAACAAATTTCCAATCTACCTTCATACTCCCTATGGATTTTATTAGTTTACCCACTTTCCTTTTTAGGTTGTCATTTATTAGTTTACCCACTTCTTTTTTCTGTTTTTGCAATGGTTCTACAATTTCATATTATTATCTTTACCTTCTAAGTCTACTTCTCTTGACCCACAACATCAACTTTAATACACTATGCATTAAATTAATACTTTCTCTTCCCCTTCTAAGACCCTCATACATATTTCTCCTAAAACTCTGTGCCCAAAGAAGTGGGTAAAATAATAAAAACCGGAGGGAGTGATATTTAAGAAAAAAATGACTCACTAGCTCAAGTTACACTACACAATAGCCTTCTGTTCGTGGCACCCTCTAGTCAGAAAAGTATTTTTGTTGCCGACCCAAAATGATAGGTAATGTAGGATCAAAGGAAGCAAAGCATCGACTGGAAATTCCCAGCCCTAACCAGCCTTATTTTTCATGATAGGAAGTGCTACCAACCAATAACTAAATTCAATCATTCTTCTACTCACTTAACATAATCACAGTATTTCACGGGTACAAACACTTACTGCTTCATATTCTTCCTCAGATAATGCTTGGTAAGCACTTCTTCCCCTCGTGGAAACATGGCCAGCATCTACATGATCAACACTTCCGACGAACTTAAAAAACTTGTTTGTGCTTTTTGCCTCCTTAAGTAAATAATCAGGCGGTTGTCCCCTACAATATTAAAATACAGACAACAGTCAGCGAAGATCCAACAAAAAAGGCAAGATTGTAATGGTCTTCTCTGTTGGACTAGTAAATGATGCATTGACTAAGTTAACGTTAAGAAGTTCTTATAATATATAACAAAGAGAAACATACATCCTCGTACATACATACGTTGGCAAGTTCAGGTGAGAACATTAAGTTATGTGGGAACTGGAAATCTATCTATGGAAATGAAATTGGGAGTTTGAGACAGAACAATCATGAATATAAATTTCCAAAATCAAATTTATGAGAATGAAATTATGAAAAAAGATATATTCACAATGAAAAGATATACATCCAAAATGAAATAAATCATACCAGAAAATAAGAGATGAACTATGACCTTTGTAACACCATGAGAATAATATTTAAAATGGTAGAATATATCCAAAATGAGATTGAACTGAAATATAGCACATAATGATTTTCTGCGACAGCTCAATCTTGAGATAATCCTTCATTATATTCCAACTTAGCCCAAAGAAGTACAATAGAAGACTTTAAGGAATATAAAAAATGCTTTAACGGGAAAAAAGAAGAAGATACTTTCTATGCTAGCCCTTGGAAGTACACCAACACATCTCGTCGGGTGCAGGGTAGGAACTACTGGGAGAAAGTATGGACAGTGGAGCAGGAGCAACCCTTTTCTCACCAATTTTTCATCTGTAACATCTCAATTATCACATCATGTCCCTAATTCAGCTTTCGTGGCAAAATATTGAAGGTATGAACTCTTGGAATTTTCATATAAGCAGAATTCAAACTTGTAGACGGCTTGCGTGATTAGCATACATAATCATACATTTATCTTCCCATATAACTTTTGTCTCTCTATCCTATAAGCCAACTCTTGAGAAGTTCGGTGTCCACGTAAAAAAACTAAAATATCCTTACTCACACAATAATTAAATTAATTTGAAACAATGATGCAAACATTATTTAATCAATGGATTTCGCTTCATATGCACGTGATAATTTAATGTTTGCTAAATAGAAATTATGTCAATTTTTCTTTACAGGAACTTTGTGAACAATTTTTCTTACCTGTTATTCAGGGTTATTAAATGTAATATACTATTTTGCTTTCTATTTGCTTTCACACGCATCGCGCGCATATAAGACTAGTAACTTATTGGGGGGAGGGAGAGAGCCTTGATTTTTTGAAAATATTAGACATCTGGAAAATTTGATGGACTGAAACTCTCAGTAAATATCTCTTGAGAAGTTTTTGCGAAAACCCCCAAAATCCATCTCCTGAACCTTTTAGACCAGCCAGATAATGGAAAGAGTTTAACAAATCAAAGATTGGCAAACCTTTCCAACACCCAATAAGAAAAATGCTACATCCTGCCACCAAATGCATTTTAGAAAGTAAATAAGAAAAAGATAACAGATTAAATAGAAGGCTTCTGCAAATTAACAAGAGATATCAGATAATCATATGATAAACTTGGTTATAAAACTAGACAACGATTTAGCTACACGATGATTAACCAGCAGTTAAGCACAAGAGCCATGCCTACACTTTTCCAAGATACAAACAATAGACTCATCAGAAATCAGAGAAGCATACCCAAGTATTCGGATCATCCTTTTTAGAAGATCAAACTCTGATATTCCAGGGAATAAAGGGAGGCCTAGAAACAACTCGGCAACAATGCATCCAAATGACCACATGTCAATGGCCGTGGTATATCTTACAAACACGTTAAGGTACGCATATCATTTTGATGCATCATTCAAATGTGATTGATCAAGAAACAGCTATATATACAGGTAGCAATTGAACTGACATACTCTATCTATGTGTCTGGAATACTGGTTTGTGCAATGCTTCCTCCGTTGCTTATTATTTCCACTTCACTAACTTCTAATGTTCTATATTTACTGTATGTCTCCATTCTAATCTATTAAATACTGCAGCTTAACCCTTCAATATACTAATGTCTGCATTCCTATGGATTACTATAACTCCCCCTTTGTACAGGTAGGGACTACAGAGTACTCCAATTGTCAGTGATCTGCATTCCAACATCTGACATTAGTAATGAATTATTGTTTTTAATTAATAAGGGAGAGAAAATATAAAACATATTCATTTATCACATCTGAAAATAATCTGCAAATCCTGCAACAACTGATATTGGGAACGAAGAGAGTAGACACAAACGAATAGTAGCAAGACAGATAATGAACAAATCAGGACTTTCTAATTCAAGATGTTGGAAACGAATTCACAGCCAATCATCAATAGTCCTGTAATAAAGGTAGAAAGACATAAAAAGTAAGTGACAAAGGATACTGATAGCCAAGGAGGACTTCTGGGGACCTATAGTAACGACTCTGCAGGAAAAAAAAAAATAGATACTTCCAGTCAAAATATTCATTATCAGTAGAAATTTGCTTTGTGACTATGAAGAAGATGTGACCTGAATATAAGAGTAAACTGTCTTATCTTCCATGCAGGCAGATCCAAAGTCAATAATTTTTATTTCTGCTGGTTTCATACTGTCAATATCACAACAGTGTCATACTTCAATAAGAACAATTACAGCCAATCCGCTTCCCATTTTTTCCATTTTCCCTCGTGCTCATAAGACGAAACCTCACCTTGTGCATAGAAGAATGTTCTCTGGCTTCAGATCACAGTGAATAATACCAGCATCTTTCATCAGTCCCAAAGCCCGCAAAATCTATTAAATTAAATTACTTAGAAATCCAAAGGAAATGACAAGGTGCTGTAGCAAATACCATACTAGTATATACCAACAAGTTCTACCTGCTTTGAGAACAATTGTACAATACTCAACGAAAGCCCTCTAAAATTGTTTAGTTTTATCAGCTCATACCTGCCACAAAAGTATCAACACCAAGTCACACAATAATGTCAACAGCTAGATTGCAGAGTCAGAGACAGGTAGAAGTAGAACTTACAAATTTGTGTCTAGCAATTCAAAAGAAATGCATAGATGACGCTGAAATACAAAGTAATCATGAATGCGAACAATATGATGCTTATCTTCAGGATCAAGTTTCTTATTTAACTGCAAACAAGAAAAGAAAAATTATTCAAGTCCAGTAATTATAAATCACAACACAAAAAATCAGCAGTGAAGATACCGTCGTCAAGATTGAGACTTCGACCCATGCTTGTTGATAGTAAGCAGGCTGGTTTTTAATAATCTTGATTGCTACAAAACTGCTAGTTTCAGGCACCCAACACTTGGCAACCTGTCCAAATGTCCCATGTCCAAGAATATCTTTGACAATGTATCTGTATAAAAATAAACATAAAACTCTATATTACTTACACTAATATACTTCAGCATAATGTATCCTGGCAATTATGACTCCTAGACAACAGCGCTGATCATGGAGAACAAAAAGAATCTCTAATAAAAATTAGGGACCTCTAAGCATACCTTAAAAGACAATAGCAATATAGCATAATTACATGCATACATTACTAGTCATAAACCCCATGACCAAAAAAAAAAAAAAAAAGCTGGATACACGCTAAAAGTAAAGCTATACACTGGTGGTACCATATAACCAGAAAAATTAGTTCACTTACCTATCCCTAGAAGCTACTTTAGTCATCTGTTGTTAAATCTATTCTTTAATTAATACCTATCCCGGTATCCCCAGACTCACTCCTCTAATATGGTCAGGGTTCAACAGCTGACGATCATTGATGATATTAATACCACCACCCTTCAGTCCTTCACCCCCTTTTCCCCTCCCATACTCCTTTATTAAACAAAGGCATTCCCTCCTTCTCTCGCTCTCTCGAACAGCAGCCGACAAATTTTCTCAAAGGCTCACGTCAATCCAGCGACCAAAAACACCAACTTCCCATTTCCTTCTTGATCTGGTGTTCTAATTGTCAAATACAGGTTTTTGGAGCACTAACAAGATTTCTCCTTCCTCTTGATTTGGCGTCGAGTTTGTTCCTCTAACTGAGTCTGACCAATCTCCCGTGTCTGCACCAGGATCATGTCGTGTCAACATGGGCACGGCCGGCGTAAAATCCTAGTTTGAGCATCATCGTGCTAATCTTATCATTCAAAGACAAGTGTACATATTGATGAAGAATATTTTCTGAACCAAGTTCCCCACCAACTCTTAGAGAAAATTGTATAAGGTATACTTTAGTTCCTACTTCCTACATAACTTCATTAGAAGAGAGGATTTGTGCTTAAGTAAAGCCATTAAGTGCGCTAAATCTTCATTTAGGATGCAACAACATTGAACATACCCAATGAAGGCGTATTAAGGGTCTTCGTCGATAGTTATTACTCAATTACGAAGAAAAAGGTACATAAGTGAGTGTTTTAAGTATTTTGGGTTCAATTTTTAAAAGCAATGTAGATACTGATCAAGACATGACTCCCTATGATATGATGAGGGTGGCTCAAATGCAAAGGATCAACTAGAATTTTGAGTGACCATTATGTCCCTCTACAAGACATTTGGTATGAGGGATAAGGATTATGGGCATAAAGGGGTGAGATAAAGATAGGGAACTGAGTGGGATAAGAATAAATTAAGTGCTTTCTCTTGTTTCGTATGGGTTAAAATAAAATTGGGATAATAAATTTCCTTAAACATCTTCACTCTCCATACTCTCCTCCGTTCTTCCTTTTCCTTGATGATCAAATTGTCTTTTCCTCCCTGTTTCTTATACCTCGCCCTATATTACCCTCTTGATAGTATTTTAGGGGGATAAAGGGGGGTATTATCCTAATTTATCCCTCTTCAAATCCCCATCCTCCAAAACAAACACTCGTTTTCTTCTATCCTTACCTCCTTCCCTATCCCACCCTTTTTATCCCCCTCAACACCCCCCAGTTTATAAGGGAAATTCTATAGAGCGATAAGTAGATCAACGTTTCTGGGTCTAAGTATTAGCATTAGGTTGGATCATATTAGATTGATAAGGAGGTTGAGTTACGTATGAGATAAATATGTGAAACATCTTAAGTGAAAGGATCCTAAACGAATATATGGGTAAGAAGATTGGAGTGGTAGATATTGATGATAAGATACGAGAGATAGGCTTGGGCAAGTGAGATATCGACTAGATAATAAGGTCAAGGTAGTGGAAAATTTGAATTTATGGATATTTTATGAAGAAGTCGGAGGAGGACAAAAAAAACATTGACAAAGGGTGTTAAGACATAAAGACATTAGATATGTGGCTTGGATTTAAAAGGCGCGAAGCACACCAATGCCTAAAGGGTCCCTAAAGCCTAAGTGCAAGGCGAAGGCACATGCATGTGAGATATCGACTAGATAATAAGGTCAAGGTAGTGGAAAATTTGAATTTATGGATATTTTATGAAGAAGTCGGAGGAGGACAAAAAAAACATTGACAAAGGGTGTTAAGACATAAAGACATTAGATATGTGGCTTGGATTTAAAAGGCGCGAAGCACACCAATGCCTAAAGGGTCCCTAAAGCCTAAGTGCAAGGCGAAGGCACATGCATCTTATAGGAGAGGTGCACCTTCAAAGTATGGGGAAAGCAACAACGACACTCCGTGACAATGATAAAGCAATCTCCGATGTGATAATTGGTATGTTTGGTATGTAGTGAGAATGAAAAGTAAAAGGGAATAGACTGAAAAAAAAAAACAAAGGGAAAGGAGAGAACACACAAGAGAAGCCGATTGTTCTCGAAAAGAATGGCCACCTAATGGCCACTGGGAGCTCTAATCGACAAAGATCATCGATAAACACGAGTTGGAAGAATCTGTCACAGTTTATGTTGTAAGCATTCTCCAATTGACTAATTCTTAAATTGAAGCATTAGCTAAATTTTGATCTACACCCCCAAATTAGAGCAATTTCATGCAATTACTTGAAGGTTTTAAATCGAATCAAAGTCTTCAAGTCGTGTAAGCCTTAATTTAAAGAAATTTTGGTCAATTTCTTGTTTTCTAACTCAAATCTTCTCCTCCTTCCTCACCTCTTTCTTAAAAGCTCCCTAGGCGCTTTGCCTTGCTGGATGCGCAGTTGTTGAACCAATGTTTTCAAATGCGTTTTGGTTTGCGCCTTAGTATCCCCCTCGGCCCTCGCTTAGACGTGCTTTTTAAAGCTAAGATATACGGGCGCATATGGCAATTGCCATAAAAGAATGGAGGTAAATGATTAATGTGGACATTTACTAGAGAAAAATCTTGGCTCACACAAGTCACAACCAACCCCGTCCTTTTAGGATTAACGTTATGGCATTGTTATTGTTGTTGACTTCTTGTACTATATTATGATTGTTTGCTACTTGTAAACTTGTAACAATTATCCTGGTGCCTTGGAAGGCATTGTGGTAAATCGTGATGCCTGAAAGGCTTTGGTCTATGCAACCATAACCACATAGTGGGAAAAAAAAAGCTACAACTTTCTAATATCCTTACTCAAAGGCGTTCAATGACACTTTCAATAACTTGTATAAAATAAAAAGGTCCAATAACGACAACAATGTTGAAAATTGACCATGCAAAAAGAGCACTAAACCATATAACAAATTACAAATTGCTAAATCAAAGTCAAGCATCACCTAAAAACAATCATTTCTCTCTAGCTGAATACAATAAAAAAAAAGCAAGAAATGAAAGTCATCTTCATCAAAGCTCCTCTCAAACAATCTAATTCCATGACTAAGTTACTTCATGGGATTAAAAGGAAAAAATTTACGGTTTCATTGGAAGCTAAGACTCGCAACAACTTTAATAGCTTATACTCGTCTTAAAATTTTGAATGCCTCTATTCCCGTGACTTCTAATCTGTGACTTAAGTGCTCTTCTTGTAAGGCTAACTAACTAAATTTCTCGTTTTTGAGAAAATCCATAACACCTTCATTAGCCTCACTAACAAGACAACGAACTAGCTTCTTTGGATCTTCTTCTTCCTTATCCACCCATCCCATCCGATAACCTCTTTGGCACCCTACTTAAGAGTACCAGCATTCACGACACTTTGAACTCTATAACACTATCCTGACTTTAAGTTCTAACTCATTTTAATCATTTAATGGCACATCATACATTAAAACTCCACCACTGGTGTGTCCACCTTCATACGAAAATAAATCTCTTCCTAAATAGGTTCATCTTCACTAATTAAGCTTTTGGACTGTTCCTGATCATAAGTCCTAACTGGTTTACAATGCACATCCGCCAAAATTACATATCCACCATTAGTGTGTTGAAAAAATGAGCACTTTCTGTCAGAAGTTTCACTTTGTCCAAATAGTAATCTTCTCCCTGATATCACTCATGTTCACTCTCAAACTTGGACCCTTGTCTTCAGCATTGGTGGGAAGTGGAACAAGTATAAGTTACCACCTCACGAAGAGCCTCATCTGCATTCTCTGGGAGCAGAGAATTCATGATTGGTCGAAAAAAACAATAATGAATCTGTATAGCTGGTAGTTCACTAGTTCCCACCAATGTTCCCTTCTGCTACACAACCCAATCTCAGGTCCCATTACCTCTAGCTATCACATCGACTTGAGTTCTCCCCTTAATATGCAACCTCATTTGGAGGAAACTGTCACTTTCTCCTTAGCAGCTTCCCATGTCCTTGCAAAGTGCAAACTACTTCAAACATCCCCTTAAAAGAATAGAAGAAAAGATTGACCTCCCTTGAGTAGCAATGTGAAATCCATTTATTGTACACCATCTTCGGTTAGCATTGTCCACATGCTTCCCACATGCCTCACACAAATCAATCAAGTGCTGCACGCCCCAACACTAGCAACTGACAATTGTCGTTAAGATAGAGACCTTGATTGTTCCCACACTTTAAATGCAGCTTATTACCCAGTACCCCCACATCCTTGGAAGTAACCGGCCACCACCTCCAACCAAAAAAACTTGTCTGAGAAAGACCACGCCTGCCTAACGACACCTGTCATGACTTGACACAACCATCCACTCAGACCTCTTTGTCCCTTCTCCTGAATTCTAACAGAACTGCCATATTTGTAGAATCAGTATCTCAAGTTCTTACATTTCATTGTCAAGTCTAATCAACAATAGCATCCTACTTCTAGAATAATTCCAAGCAATGCTAAAATCAGGACCTTGGGGAAGGGGGAAGAACTACCCAATGTAAAGCAATCACAAAAAAAGCACACCTTTGCTGTGTCTGTGAATTCACCAACACATAATTTACGGAAAGAATAAGATCCGAATTTGCATTATCATGGCCATCATTGAACACCCCATCAGATGGACTTGTTAAAAACCTCTTGGGATTAAATTCATCAGTATACTTGAACTCAGCATTACACACTTGATACGTTTCAACTATGTGCTTCGTAAGTTTCGATACCAACTACAAAACACAAATACACACACAAACACAAACGAATTAGCATGATACACAACCAACAACCAATCATCTCATTCATTCAATCATGATCATGATCATGCCAAAAAGCAATAATAATTGCATCCATCTAAATCAACTTGATCATACCGTAATTACATTACTAAAAACTAAAACAATTACAGCATCAAGTCCAGAAATTTACCGGTTTTCTAACCACAACCCTTAAAGTCGTAGGCTTATTACTCGATTGATATGGACGGAAAACCAGCTGCCGAGGACAAAACCCCGAACCGATAGACGGCGAAGATGATGGCAACTCATCCAATAGCTCACCGCCATCACTGCGACATACTTCTTCATCCATCAAAACCACCCCAAGGGGTTCAGTGGGTCAACTGAACCCCAAATTCTCAATATTTTTCAGCTTACCACTCAAAATCATATAAATTGAATTCTAAATTCTTACTCAAACATGTATAAGCTACAAATTTGGGTTAAATTTGTAGCAAACAACCAACCCTTTGAAAATTTTGGAAGATCCAGGTCTTTGGTGTTGTAGAAAGAAGATAAATTTGATAGCAAATTCTTTGATTTTTGTTCTCTAACAACTCTTGATAATTGAATTCTCAAATTGAGGAAGGTAATTTGATGATGATGATGATGGAAATATGATTTGTTAATTTTTTAGATAGGAAATTGAAATGAATGAAGGTAGAAGAGAGAGATGTAAAATGAAATCGAGGGTTAGGGTCAAAAACTTCTTCTTTTGTATGTTTCTCTTTCCCATTGTTTTTTTGTTTTTCTTTTTTCTTTGTCCTTCCCTCTTTGTTAAAAATGTTGAGGTAGAAAGTCAAAATAAGGGTAGTAAAGGTAAATTGGCTAGATACAATAAATTGGCTAGACATTAGAGATGTAAGATGTTTAGTGATTGTTATGTATTTTTTTGGTTCATAATCAATTGCAATATTATACCTTAGGCACACTTTGGAAAGAAAATGAAAAATGGAGTTGATACGTGGGTTGGTCTAATATGTCAATTTGATTATGCTAAGGATTAAAAGGATCGATTAGAAATGTCTTTTCAGGTTTCTTTTATTACCAAATACTCCCTTTATTTTTTTGAATTGGGACATTTTGCTATCTAAAAGTGTTCTTTTTATTGGGGCATTTGGTTTCTTCCTTTATATGGTAGGTTGGTTCACCATCTCTGTCTTACTTTTACAGCAACTTGTTTACATTTTTTTATTTTTTACTTTTACTCTCTTCCTCTTTCTACTTTTTACACGTTTTCGTTGGCTCATGTGCAAAAGTAAATATCCCATAAAAAAAATAGAGGTAATAGGTTGCTATTGGTATGAAACCTCCCAAAAAGGTATATGTTGCAATTGAGATCTTGTGCGATTCATTTCGAGGTGTAATTTTATAATATTAATTTTTTATAATTTTTATTAAGACCTCATTAAATATATTAATGGTCATGGATGTGTATTGGAGACTATATATTAACAAACAAGTTCAAAAAGTACAACCAAGGACCCTTGGGTCCAATGGTATGGCATCCTATCTCCCACATGGGAGACCAAGGTTCAAATCTTGGTGGAAGTTAAAATTTCAATATTGTTGGGGGTTGGGGGGAGAGGTTTGGGGCTTGTTGGGCCTCTACGGGTGAGTGGCGCGCGTGCAGCGGCAGGAAATTCATCTTACCACGGGTTATCGAAGAGGGCCCAAAAAAAAAAAGTTCAAAAAGTACAAAGGGAGTACATTTCTAAACACATTTTTTGCCCACATGTCACTTTTAAAACATACTTCACGACAATATTTCTCAAATCATACTCACTCCATTCTCTTTTATTCTTCCTATTTAGAAGTTTTTCAAAGACAAAAAAAAAGACAAATTAAAAAGAAACAAAGAGAACTAAGGAAGTATTTCACTAAACAACTTATTTTTATTCAAACAACTGCAATATTCTTGCAAAAGTTATACCCCACTTTCTCAATTTATTCAACAATCCGTTAGTGTGCACCCGGTCCATATTAGTTTTTTTATTTATTCAAATATATTTCCATAATCAATAAACTTATACAATCATAACTACAGTCATGAATACAACTATCTTAAATCTTAAAAAAAAAAAATTTGACACATGATGTAGTAATTTAGCTTCATTAATAAGTTGCACAAATGAATAAAACTCACAAATTTATTTGAGACTAACTCAGAGTTTCACAAAGTAACTAGTGTCTTGGCCCAGGCGTTGCCTCGGGTGTTACCTTTTTTGTTCTTCACAATTGATATGTATTTTTCCACTCTTGTAAAAATTAATTTAAAAAAAATCTAACATTTAATTTACTTTATGTTTTCAATGAATATATAACATTATGTGGAAGCACTAAAAAAAGTTGGTTGAGATGGTAAGGACAAACTTCTCTTTGGAGAGGTCGCATGTTCAAATCTAGTGGCAAACAATATTTATTTTGTAAGATGGCGTAACGATCTACATGGCACATAAGATGACGTGGTGAAGCTATGTGTCGCATATATAGTGAATAGTGCCACGTGACACCGTTCCTTTACTAGGAACACCTTTTAATATATAGTATAGATTATGAAAATATTTAAGCATAATCAGAACACGATTACTCTTTTATAAAAGGCAATTAAAATGCAAGCAATTACACTTTTTAACTACTATTGCTTCCTTCTTTTATAAAACCCTCACGTTTTTTATAATTTTGGTGACCTTTAAAACATCCAAACAAATGTATAAAAATTTAAGAGAAATTCTACATGGTGGCCCTTAGTTTTGGAAAATTCTACATGGTGAATTCTTGAAATTCGAATTACACAACGTGATCCTATGGTATTGTTTTACAAAGAAAAGTGACATTAATGACTTTTTCCATCCAATTTTGTAGTTAATTAATTTTTAAAACCCTTAAATCTAATTAATAAATACTTAATTAACTTTTTTTTAAAAACCACACCCAACCCAACCCCACCCCAACCCCAACCGCAACCCCCCCCCCTGCCGCCACCCTAGCCCCGCCTCCCTCCCTCCCTCCCTCCCTTGGGCCTTGGTAGCAACCGCAACCACCCCCTCCCTTGATGCCACCTCTTCCCCTCCCTTCCCCCCCCCTCCGAAACCAACCAACCAGCCCCTGCCACCCCTTTCCTTCCCCTCCCCGACCCCCGAAACCATCCCCCCACCATTACCACCCCCTCCCCTCCCCGACCCCCGAAACCAATCCCCCCAGCCACTGCCACCCCCTCCCCTCTCCTCCACCACCCCCGAAACTTCCCTGTTGCTTTTGATATTTGAGAGAGAGAGAGAGAGAGAAGAGGGCGGTTTCGTGGGTGAAGATGGGGAGGGGGAGGAGGGGCGGTTTCGGCCGTGGGGTGATTTCGGGGTGGAGGAAGGGGGTGGTTTCTACTGGGGGGTGTTTCGAGGGCGGGGGAGGGGTGGGGCTGGGGTGGGAACAGGGGAAGGGGTGGGGCTGGGGGGTTGGGTAGTTTAGGTTTTTTTAAAGTTTTAATTTGAATCAAGGGTCTTAAAAATTAATTAACCTCAAAAATGGATGAAAAAAGTTATTAAAATGGATGGAAAAAGTCATTAATGTCACTTTTCTTTGTAAAACAATACCATAGGGTAACGTTGTGTAATCCGAATTTCAAGAATTCACCATGTAGAATTTTTCAAAACTAAGGGCCACCATGTAGAATTTCCCAAAATTAAATTATAGCACGCATGCTTCGTGTAAGAATTCAACCTTTTATTTACTTGTATTATGCTTATTTAATGTTTTCTAGTACTTTACTTTGTGTTTTTAGCTATTTGTTTAGGTTTTATCTCCTGTTGTGAAGTTATTGCAAATTGTGTGTTAAATAATTAAGAAGCATATAGCACTAGGGGAAAAAAAAGGAAGAGGGCAAGAAGAAGTGCGTTTTTATTAAAAACGCGCCCTTCTTCTTGATGAAGGAAACCGCGCCCCTTTATGTGAAGGGGTGCAGGTTAGCCTAGAAACCGCAACCCTTCATACACGAAGGGCTGCGTTTTCAAGGATAAGCGCGGCCCTTCCTATCCCGCCCATTTCAACCTCGTGAGTTTTGCGCGCAACACACAAGTAGCACTCACTCGCAAATTTCCCTCGCACACTCGGCACACTCACTCCCCTCCCTCACACTCACTCGCACACTCACTCCTCTCCCTCACACTAACTCGCACGCCCTAACTGGCCATCATCGAGCACCGACACATCGCGGAGCGCGCCGTCCCCATCGCCGTGCACACTTCTTCTTCTCTTCTCTCGGCGTTGCACGAGCTCCTTCTTCTTCTCTTCTCTCGGCGCGCCTTGACGCCACCACCACCACCACTACTGCATTGTCGGTAATTCCCCTCTCACTCTCTCTCCTCTTTGTTTTATTTAATTTCTCTTCTATTTTGTGTTGTAAAATGTGATTGTAGGGGGGTGGGGGAGGGGCTTGTGGAGGGTGGGTAAGGGGTGGGGGGGCTTGGCGAGGGGATGGGGGATGGCTGGGGAGGTTGGGCATGGGGTGGGGGGGGGCGGGGGGATCTTTGGAAAGGGGGGGGGGGAGGCGGGGAGGCTGGGCATGAGGTGGGGGGGTGGGTGGGGCTGGCGGTGGGGAGGGGAGGGACTTAGGGCAGGGGAGGGGAGGGGGGGGAGGGGAGGGGGTGTGCGGGGGGGGGGAGGGGGGTCAGGTAGAGGGGGGGGGAGGGGGCGTGCGGTGGGGGGGGGGGAGGGAGAGGGGGGTGCAGGTGGGGAGGGGGAGGGCTGCGGTTTAGGCTTAAAACCGCAGGCCCTTCACATAGAGAAGGGCTGCGGTTTAAGCGAAAACGCACCCTTCAAGCTTAGAAGGGTTGCGTTTTTGGCCTAAACCGCAGCCCTTCGTTGTGAAGGGCTGCGGCTAAAAACCGCAGCCCTTCTTATCTATTGAAGGGCTGCTATGGAAAGGGTCAGCGGCCAAAACGCACCCTTAGGGGCTCTTTTTCGACCGACCCCTTCCTTGTTTTTCCACTAGTGTAGCCTCTTCATGGAGCATTATTGACTGAGTCAAATTAAGCTTCCTACCAAGTATTGATAGAGTTGCATGTGGATTTCCTTACTTACATTTGTTCTTGCAATTTACGTTAAAGCGCCCTCCTCCAGGTCTCGATTCGTCGTCCCATATCCAATCGTGATTGTTGTGAGCACACGAGCCCCGACCGACACTTGCTCCCTTGTCGCCAATAGGCAAGAACATACCTTTGAGATACAACGCCGCTCGTACTTCTACGAGATTCAGAAACACTATATGCATAATTGTGTCCTTGCTGTCTAATAGGTAAGAGCATGTCGTAAGATCTAGTGTCAAAATACTCGGACAATAACACTTAGTTTAAATCAATTTTATTTCCTTTTATTCAACCTCCCCTCATTTTTGTGGTTTCAATTAACCCCATGTTGGATATGCCTATGATTCATCATCAAATAGGGGTTGAAATCCTCTTGTAACATGTCCATTTTTTTAATTTTTTGACATATTCTTGCTCGAGGTGTGTCAATTAAGTTTATATATGATTGTTTCGACAATCTGGTGATTCTACTAGGAGGGTAATTCTTAAAACTCTTACAATCTACTTCCTCCGTTTCTCAATAAGTGCAACATAGAGAAAGTGGGGGAATACCAAGGAATGTAGAGAGAGAAAGTTGGGACCACAATAAAGTAGAGTAATTCAAGTGATGAACCAAAAAATTGTGGTCCTCTCTTGCTTTTTGGTGGCATATTTGTAATAATATTGAACTTTTTTTTACCATTTTGAGCTTGGTTGCACTTATTGTGACTATTCCAAAAAAGGAAAGTGTTGCACTTATTAAGAAACGGAGGTAGTATATGCTAAACTTTGCGAGTTGTAAGAATTTAAAGCAATGCTATTACGAATGATTATAAATTTGATATATAATTATTAAAGTACTATTTGACCGATAAAGGGTGTTCACATTGAAAAAGGTTTAAGACCATATTTAAAGTTAAGATATCTTATATCGCAATTTCAGCATTCGCCTCCATGAAAATGACCGAGAAACCTTTAACTGTTGTCTCTAATATCTTGAAGTTGTATTGGGAGAACGATGTTTTGCAATTATGAACTTACCTATAAAGTACTTACCAAATCGTCACAAGTTAGTGCTCAGACACATATATAGATTATTGTTGGTATATTTGCACAACATTCGTTTTAAAAATGGAGTGGACAGTACATAAACATACCGTACCTAGAACATTGGTTACACTTCTACATTATTGATCTACCCATACTAAAGACCATGCTCCACTTTTCGTCAATACTAATGACAATACTACTAAAAAACCTTACGCCTTCCGTTACCCGAATGCATGGGCTATTCACCAAGACACCCATTCTATAGTAAAAAAACAATTGGTCCAAACCAATTCGTGGCTCGCGCTTCTTCCGCGTCCAACAAAAACTCGTCTCTATCAAATCAAACTTAAAAGAATGGGTCCTCAAGCATAACAATTTTACAAATAATAAACTCATCAAAAATGAACAACGTATCACAAAACTGCAAAACAAGTTATGGTCTCAACCTTTTAATACAATTTGGAAAAAAACATATTGAGAGACTCATCAAACAACGAGAAAAATTACTTCTTTTTGGACAAAGAAATTGGGATTCTGACAGTCGCAAAAAATGGCTTACTCAAGGAGATCGCAACTCACGTTTTTTTCATAATAAAATGAAAAAGAGAACAGCTTACAACTCCATTTACCGCCTCAAGAATGAGCTTGGTCAATGGATTGAAACCAAACAAGAGATAGATGAACTTCTCACAGACTCCTTCAAAACAAGATTCACTTCTAATGTTCAAACTTCCAGAGATATCGACCTCACCTACATTCAGCCTTTCATCACCGACAAAGACAAGACCGACCTACTACAACTAGTCTCTGACGAAGAAATTAAAAATGCTTTCTTCGACATTAATCCACTAAAAGCTCCGGGGTCAGATGGTTTTGGCGCTAAATTTTTCCAAACACACTGGCCTATAATCCAACAGGATATATGTACTGCTATAAAAAGTTTCTTTTTCCATGGAAAATTACCACCTGCACTAAACCACATACTTATCACTCTAATTCCAAAAAATGTGATGCCCGAAAGTCCAAATCATTTCAGGCCAAATTAGCCTCATCAATACCATTTATAAAGCAATCTCCAAAATCTTGGTGAACAGGTTAAGTCCAATTCTCCAACAAAACATTAGTCCTTTCCAAAACTCCTTCACTAAAGATCGTTCTATACACGATAACATCCTTCTCGTACAAGAAATCCTAAACATATTCCAAAAATCTAAAAACAAAACAGGTTGGTGTGCCTTAAAATTAGACATGGAAAAAGCTTATGATAGAATTGAATGGGACTTCCTTTGGAAAAATACTCTCCTCTTTCGGTTTTCCTTCAGAATGGATCAAGTGGGTTAAGGAATGCGTTACAAATGTCTCTTACTCAATCAAAATAAACGGTGCCACCACACCATGGTTTAAACCTACCAGAGGCCTCGGGCAGGGAGACCCGCTATCCCCGTATCTCTTCATTTTATGCATGGAAATGCTTACATCTAAAATGTTATATGAGACCCGCTCACCTAAATCAGGACTAAGTATTAAGATTCAACCCAGAGCTCCAGTCATACCCTGTCTGCTGTTTGCAGATGACAGTCTCCTGTTCTGTAAAGCCACTACTTCCGCTTGTTCAAATCTCAAGAATATTCTTGATGAATTCTGCAAATTTTCAGGTCAACTCATCAATTTCCACAAATCAGACCTTATCCTGTCAAAAAATATCCCAACTACGCGAAAAACTTCCCTAGCTCGCCAGTTCAACATGTCTCCAAATAACAGTTTGGGTCGTTACTTGGGCATCTTCTTATCCTCCTCTAAACCAAAAAAAAATGACTTCAAAAGAATTCTCCAAAAAACTGAACAACGTATAAGTCAATGGGAAGCTGGTTTCCTCTCAAAAGCAGGCCGCCACACTCTAATTCAAAGCAATCTAGAAGCTCTCCATTCCTATGTATGTTCATCTTCACTTCTACCAAGTGACATAGCACATTCTCTTGAGACCATGCACAGACAATTTTTTTGGCGTCAACAGAAAGATAAAAATGCAATCCCCCTTATTGCTTGGGATAAAATATGTACCCCGAAAAAAATGGGAGGTTTGAGACTAAGAAAAACCCTACCCCTAAACAAAGCATACATTGCGAAATTAGGTTGGAAAATCCTCACAGAACCAGATAATTTTTGGGTACGAAATATTAAAACTAAATATATATCTTCAACAACAAACCTTCTTTTCCTATACTGCAAAAGCTACGACTCGCTATCTGGAGGAAAATCCTAGAGCAACGTGATCTTCTACGAAAAGGTATTCGTTGGAAAATAGGGGATAAAACCAATATTTTCTTCTGGCTCGATAACTAGTTATCCCACACCAACCTTATCGAGTTACTTAAGATTGACCCTATTAGTGTGAACCTCGACACTCGTCTCTCTAGTTTTATCCTCCCAGATAAATCTTGGGACCTCCTATAATTGAAAAAAGTAATCCCCCATCTGGATTGAGAAAGTTAAAGGTATCCCACTACCTTCCAACCCGCTTCCAGATACCCCAGTTTGGGGCCTTTCCACAAATGGTTGTTTCACAGTTAAATCAGCCTCTTGGCTAGCCCATGGTCTCGTTCCTTCACAATAAAAATGGAGTTTCTATTGGATTTGGAATCTTGACATCCCTCCTAAATTGCAAATATTTCTATGGCAATTATGCCACGACAACCTCCCCTCTAGGAGTACCCTCGGAAGAAGGAAAATTATTCCTATTAGCCACTGTGGCCTATGCAATATCCAAAATGAAACAATTGACCACCTATTCACAAATTGCCCAAAATTCAGGGAACTATGGAGTAACCCTTTACTCCAACAATTGTTGTAATTATCATCACCACCTAAACCTCCTTTTCTTACCTTCCTCACCTCCATCAAGCCTATGAAACATAACCTCACAAAATTTATCTTCCTTATTTGGAGTTTTTGGAAAGAGAGAAATGATGTCTTGTTCAATCTCTTATCCTTCAACCCCAACCGTACCATTCTCAGAGCTTTCTTCCTTGCCAAATAATGGAACCTACGTACCTCCTTAGATAACCTTTTTTCCTCACATCCACCCTTTCGACCTTCTTCCGCTATACCGCCTCCTTCCAAAATCATCAAGGAAACTGGTCGAAGCTATAGCCCTCAGCCTCGGGTCCACACCGATTTACATTGTCGAGGTCATGGGTCTTCACTCGGGAATCAAGCTTGCCATAAAAAACAACATTTCAAACATCCATATTGAAGGGGATAATATACTCGTCATCAACTCAGTCAAAGGCTTATGGCAAACCCCATGGCAAATAGCTCACATCATTGAATACATTCGTCAACTTCTCAACTTCTTCACCTCTCATACAATTCGTCACATCTATCGGGAAGCAAACAAGGCAGCAGATTGGATAACAAATGTTGGTCACTTAGCTCATGATAGTTTTTCTATTTTTGATTGTAATAATTCCAAACTAAAGGATATCCTTGTAAACGATTCGTTAGGAATCACCCTCGAGTGGAGGGTCTCCTAACTTCTTTTTTCCTTACCTTATATAAAAAAAAGGGATACTATCTCAGATAATTCTGACATATAGGACTTTTTCCCAAATAACCCTGACATATTTTTTTTTCCCAGATAACCCTAAACTTGTATTTTGTCATTAAACCTAACGGAATTGTTAACGGCGTTAACTATTTTCAAACTAAAATACTTACTGCCTTTTTTTATAAAAAAAAACCCAAACTCATCTCTTTCTCTCTCTTGTTCTTCATTTGATTTTGCTCACCACAATTTGATTTTGCAAATCAAAGACAAAATTCAGAAATGAACTAATTACTGAGAGTTATCACAAAATAACCCAATTACACTAGAAATTAAATTCTTGGAACAACAATAAAAGGAGAGATGAGAACTTAATTTGTACCTCCCCAAACCAGAATTGGTTTGCTTTTAAAGTAGAAATCAACAGCTTACAGACAACGGCAAAAACAACAACATAATATCAATAACCACCACGAGAAGAGGAGAAAGGAGGAACGGACAACAGCCCAGCTGGCGGCAGCACCCATAAGCAACAGTGACAGCGACGCAACAAGAAGATGGTGGTTGTTCGAAAGGTGGGAAAAAAGAAGATGGTGTTGGGTTCGTACAGAGGAAAAGTTTTGTTTTCAACCCAACAAAAGCTTGTGGCAGCAGCAACCACAAAAAAGAGGAAAGAAAGTTGCCCATATTTTTGGGGCTTGAATTCTGCTCGATTGTTGCCCAGATTTTTGGGTCGAATATGCCTAGATTTTTAGTCGAATTTGCCCAGTTTTTCTACACAATTTCGTAAAATAAAAACAGTGATTTTGGGTTCGAATCTACTGCTGATTTTGGGTTGTTCGAATTTGGGGCCTTTTGTGTTCGAATTGGGGCTGTTAAGGGTTCGAATTGGGGATGTTCACTAGTAGAATAATTGCTTATTACTGCGGTTTTACCCATACGCAGCAATATATCACGTAAAAAGAAAAGGTAAAATATAAATAAAGATATTGCTGCGGTTTCGGTCAAAAACAGCAGCAATATGGTTTCAACGGAATTTTTTTTGAAAAAACTTGACTTTTTAACCAGATATATTGCTGCGGTTTCTAGCAAGAACCGCAGCAATATATTAAAATAATATTAAAAAATAATATATTAATATATTGCTGCGGTTCTTGCCAAAAACCGCAGCAATATGACTTTATATATTAATATATTAATATGTCTTTTTTAGAATTCCGCGTTTTTTTGAACCTATTGCTGCGGTTCCTACAAAAACCGCAGCAATAGGCTTTTTAAATTAATTATATGAGGCACCCACCCAGCTAGGTTTCTTTTTGAACCTATTGATGCGCCGTTTCTCCTCTCTCCTACTCTCCATCATCTTGTTCATCAGTTCTTCACTCACCACTCTCATCCTCTCACCCTCTATCTTCACTCACCACTAACCGCATCTCCTAAAGTCGGCCGCATCTCCTAAAGTCACAAGAACGCGACGTCGCCGCATCTGGGTTCAAGCTTCGCGACGACGTTCGCCGTTCTGGGTTTAAGCTTCGCGACGTTCGCCGCATTTCCTTCAACTCTCTTCGCCGCTCGCCGCTCGCCGCTCGCCGCATCTGGGTTCAAGCTTCGCGACGTCTCTTCCTCTTCTTGATGGTTATCGTTCGTTCGAAATCAATGGCTTCAGATTTACTTTCCCTCTCTCAAAATCGCCGGATTTCTGGGTTCTGGGTTCGAAATCAATGGCATCTGGGTTCGTCCGGATTTCTTCTTGTTTTTTATTTTTTGTGTTTTTTTTTCTCTTTTGTAGTTAAATTTTATTTTTATTTATTAGATTTAAGCCTTTAAGGGGTGGTGATATTTTAGTTTTTTTTTGGATTTTTTTTAATTTTTGTTTGTTAAGAATCAAAATAATATTAGGGTTTCTGATTTTTTGTTATTTTTTCATATTTTTCTTTTGTATCTTTTTTTAAATATATGTTGATTTTTTTGTATATTTTATGTTTTTGTATAAGCATTTTTTTTCATTACTTTTAATTTGTGTGTTTTATTTTCTTTTTACATTTTTTCCTTTCAAATTTGATGATAAAGAGTAAAAAAAAATTTTTTTTTTTTACCCGTACCTGTACCTATTGCTGCGGGTTCTATCTAAAACCGCAGCAATAGGTGTCATTTTTTTATTATTAAAAATATACCTATTGCTGCGGTTTTGGGTAACAACCGCAGCAATAGCTTGTCCTATTGCTGCGGTCAAAAACCACAGCAATATGTTAATTACCTATTGCTGCGCCCTTAATTGCTGCGCGGCCAAAACCGCCGCAATAGGCCACTTAATGACCGCAGCAATAAGCATTTATTCTACTAGTGGTTTAGGGTTCGAATTTGCCCAGTTTAGGGTTCGAATTTGCCCAGTTTAGGGTAGCCAATTATAGTGGTATTGGTGATGGTGGTGATGGTAGTGTGGAGATGAAGAACAAGAGAGGGAAGAAGATGAAGAACAAGAGAGATAATATGGATTTAATAAAAAAAAAGTTAACACCGTTAGATATCCCGTTAAGTTTAATGACAAAATACAAGTTTAGGGTCATCTGGGAAAAAAAAAGTCAGGGTTATTTGGGAAAAGACCTATATGTCAGGGTTATTTGAGATAATATCCCAAAAAAAAATGTAAGGTGATCCCTTCTTTAGTATAGTAAGCGAGAAAAATTTAGGAGAACGGGAGGAGTAGACAACTACTAAATATAATATTTAATTACCACTGTTTTTGTTTCGTACAAGGAATTTGAACTTTTAAGAAGGTACATGTCTATATGATTATCATTACTTTAAGAGACTTAGGTTTTGTTCTTTTGGACTGAACTGAACTTAATTTGTCTGAACTTAATTTTTCTGAACTTAATTTTTCTGAACTGAACTTAATTAAAACTATGAAAGGAAATTAACTGAATAGAATTTGTCTGAACTGAACTGAACTGAATTTCCATTAATTCAGTATAAAAGAACAGAGCCTTATACTCTTTTTTATGTTTCTTATTATAAAACACCGATTTTGTATAATTTCTTCTTTATATGTCCAATATTGTATTTCACTTCAGACAAGGACTTGTAGCAAAAAACTTATACTGTAATACTCTAATTTAGAATTTATTACAAGTGACTAGGGCTGTTCAAAGACCAGGGTCGGACCGGAATCTGGACTGGACCGGAATTTGGACCGGACCGGACCGGACCGGACCGAAGATTCCGGTCCGGTCCTCGATCCAAGAAAATCCCGATTCCGGGTTTCGGTCCGTCCGGTCCAAACCCGGAAAATTCTGGTCCGGACCGGTGGACCGGAATTTCTAATTTTTTTGTAAAAAAAAAAGTTTACTACCTCCGTCCCAGAAAGATCTGAACACTTCTTGGGACACGTAGTTTAAGATGATAAGTTGTAGTGTGGTTATCAAATGTTATTTTATTTAAAAAGTAGATGTGATAGGAGTTGGTGGGGTATTTTTTATTAGAGGAGAGAGAAAGTTGTGTAACTTTTTATTGATAAAAGGTAGAGTGTGGGCCAAAGTAGTATAAAAGAAATAATATATTAATAGTGGGACCATGCCAAAAATGGAAGTGTTCAAACTAATTTGGGACAAACATAAAAGGAAAGTGTTCAGACTATTCTGGGACGGAGGGAGTATATGTTAAAAAAGTTTAAAAGGTAGTAAAAAGTTAGAAATATAACAACCTACTATTTACTAACTCTAGGAATATTAAAGGAATTAATGGGCCTCTTCTCTCCCTTCTTTCCATTTCTCTCCTAAACCCTAGCCTCTATTAGTGAATCTCAAAGGGGCTTCCATCGATTTTATCGATGGATAGCCCCACTTTAATTTTAATTTTCTTTGTTGTTTAACTTTGTTTATGTTCTTTCTTGTTTGAATAATACTTCCACCTTTAAGAGAGGATCGTTTCTCCCTTGAAAGAAAGGGTTTTTTCTCTTCTCCTTGGGAGAAACTTTAAGGAGAAACTTTAGTTTACTCCTTTGTTTCTAGATGAATTATCGTAATTTTGGTTCGTTGATGAAGAATTATGCGGTGTCGAAGCAGATTTCAGATCTACAATTACAATCAATGGTATCAGATTCAATTCTATTTCAAAACTACAACATATCGAAAGACCCCCTCGTTGAAGGCTGTATCAAACAGCGATGTGGAAGAGGGTATGCAGAATTGTTAGATCTACTACACAACGATAGTGGTTTTGCAAATTCTGAATTTTATTTGTTCAAAATTGTTATGAATTTGTTATTTCTGATTTTTATTGTAGATGTCGTATGACTTTTCTTATTAATGAATTAATTTTACTTTCAAAAAAAAAAAACTCTAGGAATATTGTTATTATAATTATTAAATTTTAATATATCTATTTTATAAATATTTTAAAATAAAATAATTTTTTTTTAAAAAATAAAGATTCCGGTCCAACAGGTCTAAAACCGGACCGGACCGGAAAAATTCAGGTCCAGACCGGAATTCCAGGTCCAAATTTTTTCCAGATTCCGGTCCACCGGTCCGGTCCGGTCCGGTCCTGGATCGTTGAACACCCCTACAAGTGACTAGACCCTACTCGAAATAAGTGCAGATTTGAGCAGAAATTTCGATTCGGTCGATAAAAAATAGATTTTGGACAACTCAAATACGAGATCATGTTAATCCAATAGTTGGCCCAAACCAAAAAAGCAGGCTTCAACCAAAAGGTGGCCCGATTAGAGGCCCGACTCGAAGGATTCGACTTGAAATGGGAAAAACACCTTTTACAGTAGTCCATTTGCCCAATAATCATCTACTTCCTCCGCTTTTTTAGATGATCCGTTTTGAATTTTGACACTATTTACATACATGACTTTGACTATCTCTTGTGATTTATACTTAAGGAAAAATATAGTCATGTGGGATATTGTTAGGTTTGTCTCAGGTATATTTTCCAAATATCAACTTTTCGTAATTATTGCTTATTGATAATTAGAGATATAAATGTTCAAAATAGTGCATTGGCAAGCGTGCCCAAATGAAACGAGCCAACTAAAAAAACAGAGGAGGTATATCTTTAACTGCACTCTCGTGCAACTTGCAGTAACACCTTAATAATTACACCGAAAGCTAATAATTACGACAAGTCGACAACAAGTCAACTAATTTTGCCGAACAAGCCCTACAGGTACACGCTACATCCCAAGTTCTAAATATCTGCATAGTGCATACAGCTTACCAACATACTCAACACTACGGAGGCGGGCGTCAATGGTCCTCTCCTCCCCTCCCCTCCCCTCCCCTCCATAATTTAACAGCCACACAGAAGAAAGGTGTTTTGTTCACTCCAGGGCCCCACCTAACCCTATTTACTCCCCCAACCCCCCCTCTTAAATACCTCAACCCCCCCCATAAGCCGCATTATATCTCCCTCCAAAACCCTAATGACCCATCCCCATCAGATTTCTCTCTCTCTGACGCTTCTTCTTACTCTCTGATTATCACTTTTATTTCTCTCTCCCGTTCTTCCTAAAATAGCCAGATCTAGGGTTTTTTAGTTGTAATCTCTAAAAAAACCCCTAGATTAATTATCCTTGCGTTGTTGCGATATTTGTGAAACCAATTTTTTTGTTTTTTGAGTTCCTTTGAACTTTGAGTCCCCTGTTCTTGTTGTGTTACTTCCACCTTAGTTTGACCTTCCCATTAATCTATGTGATTGATTATTTTTGCTTAACCTTTGATGCTCTCAACATTTTTTCAAAATGTTTCAGCTGCATCTCATAGTCAATATTTGTTAGAAAAGCTTGAGGAGATATTCATGAAATTTGGGAAAGATTAACTTTCAAAAATAGAGTTTTGTTTTCACTTTTTAAGAATATCTTATTGTGATGAAATTATATCTATTTTTATATGTCTGTCATAATTATGCGATAGCTTGACTATGTAACAGATCTTGGAGTTATACATAATATATAGATGGGTTGAATGAATCTCCTATTCGCTTAAGGTCATTTAACCTGCTTTGTTCATGCACCTAAACTCCTAAAGCTTGTCCCATCTATGATTCTCTCCATCAATTGTTATTTTCTTGACGTGGCATGATGAGAGCATAGGAAAAGGGTTCAAATTGAGAGTTAAAAATTGATGGAAGTAATTCGATAGTTATACAGTATTATCGTATCTTTTCTTGGAGTTAATTCTCTTAGGGTACCTTCAATGCAGTCAACAATTTTAAACAAGAAATTAGGATCAATTTATGAAGCGAGTGGTAAACACACCTTGATGAAAACTTATATTTTTAACAAAAAAGAGATCAAGTCCGAAAAAGAGTAGTGCAAACGTACAACTTATAGGTTATCAATATACTCTGGGCCATATTTCTAATCGGAATGGTGTTAGTCATGGGAAGGTTCCGCAACCTTAGCATGGTAAAATACTCAGAGCAACTCGAAGTCGAACTCAAGCTTTATTGTTTGATCAGTATGGATCATTATTGAATAGTCTAATATAAATATCTACTACTTCCTCTGTCCATAAAAGTTCCCTATACTTGTTTTGGGATGCGACAAAAGATTTTTCATATTACTTAAAATGGATATTTTGCCCTATCCAAGCTATGTGATGTGAAACCCCCTACTTAATCCCTTTTTCACACACCTTTGTGTCCCTATATTTCGTGTGATGTGGGCCTCCCATAAAATTTCTATTTCGATCAATCTTTTATTTCTTTACGCTATCTACCAAGAAAAGAAAAGAATGTTTTCTAATTAGTTCTTGATATTCAGGTAGTTTATGCATATATGTGCTCAATATCATAGAAACACTACCAATATTTCTTAGGTGTGAGATGATAGGTAAAAATCAGCTATTTTGAGAAATATACCTAAGGGAATTTGATTTTGGTTTGATAAAAATGTGGATGGTAAACAATTATTAGCTTTTAGCTAAATATAGAATGTATTGTCTTATATTGGATATGATTCTTGCACCTGTTTTTGTTCATTTGGATTCTACTTGATTGAAAGAATACACATACGTGAGAAGCTAACTTGACAGTGGTCCAACTTACATATATAATGGGGATATAAATCTTGATAGAATATAAATATAGTTAGGATATATTTTGTTCCTAGAGATATACTTTGTATAGGTTTCATAATCCTAATAGGACTATCCTAGGATGTAACACTATAAATATTGATCAATGGTAATCACTCCGGGAGAGGAGTTTTCCCAAATCTAACATGGTATCACAGCTACAGGCTTAGAATTTTTTTTTTCTCTCTCACGTTTTTTTTTCCTAGGCCACGCCTCCTAACTTCCGCCACCCACCCTCGTTGTGCTGCCTTCCACTGCCGTCCTCTCACTGTGTTTCTCACCATGACAGACGCTGCTCAACCCTCCCACAAATCGTCCTCCACCGATTACCACCCAGCGCTCTCTGTCAACAACATTAGAAATTCAATACCTTTAATCCTTGATCGTGACAAAGTACACTACTCCAATTGGGTTGAATTGTTTGAGTGCCATGCTCACGCCTATAACGTTTTAGATCACATCGATCCTAAAACTACTCGCCCAACTGACGTCCCTCCCCGCTATGTGGGACCGCCTTGATTCTCGTAGTCAAACAATGGATTTATGGTACGATTTCTCACCGACCTCTTACAAACCGTTCTTCATCGTGGTGATACAGCACAACAGGTATGGGATAAATTAAAAGGAATTTTTCAAGATAATAAAGCAACTAGGGCCGTGTATCTTGAAAATCAATTCAACAACCTTCATCTTTCTCAATTTTCTGATATTTCCTCCTACTGTCAGAAATTAAAAACTTTAAAAGATCAGTTGGCTAATGTTGATCATGCGGTTTCCGAGCGAAAGTTGGTTTTGCGCCTTGTTAATGGACTCCTTAATACTGATTTTGATGTAGTCGCAACCATGATTCAACAAACTGAACCCCTCCCTACTTTTGAAACGGCACGATCACGACTACTTTTGGAAGAAACTCGTCGTTCTAGTGATCAAACGCCACAAAATACAAGCTTTGTTGCACAGAGAACCGCCGGAACCCAACCGGCACCACCAGTGCCGTCGCAGCAGACTCAACCGCCGTCCGGGGGCCATTGTGGTGGCTCTGGTGGCGGAGGCCGTGGCCGTGGGCGCGGCCGTGGCCGTGGCAGGGGGAGGGGTCGTGGCTCACCTTCCCAGCAGCCGCAACATGCTCAACAGCAACAGCAGTCTAACGCTGCTCCTGGACATTGGGTTGGCCCCGTACACACTGGCCCGGCGCGCAGCGAGTGGAGTCCTTCCACTTGGGCCCAGGCCCCATTCCCTTATCCTCAGCAAGCCGGGCTGCGTCTGTCTACTACCGCGCGCCAACACAGCCCTCCTATGGGCCCCAGCAGGCACCGCGCCCAATTCCACACGCACAACAGGCCTATCCGGTCAATTATTCTGAATATGGCCCACTGCTCACTCCCACTGAATTGGCTAACTCTTTTGCCACAATGACTTTGCCACAAGACAACTCATGGTACATGGATTCTGGTGCCACAGCCCATATGACACATAATTCAGGTACTCTTATTCCCCTTTTTAATTTAAGCACCAATAATCATATTTTAGTTGGTAATGGTCATCGCATTCCTGTTATTGGTTATGGTTAGTCCACCTTACCCTCCCCCCATCCACCCTTAACCCTCCGTGATGTCCTCTTTGCTCCACAAATCATCAAAAATCTTATCTCTGTCCGTAAATTTACCACTGATAATCATGCCTCCATAGAATTTGATCCATATGGTTTTTCTGTGAAGGACCTTCGCACGGGGACGCTCATAGCGAGATGCAATAGTTCGGGGGAGCTATATCCTGTCAGCACCACTTCCCCTACCACCTGTCTTGCTACTGCCCTCACGGCATTTTCCTCCTCTACATGGCATAGTCGTCTCGGGCATCCTGGCTCCCAAGTTTTAAGCTTTCTTAGGTCTAGAGATTACATTTCATGTAATAAGGAACCTACTTATGATTTCTGCAATTCTTGTCAAGTAGGCAAACACCTTCGTTTACCGTTTCATACATCTAATAGTACAACAATTTCTGCTTTTGATATTATACATGCTGATTTATGGACCTCTCCTATTCGTAGTTCTCAAGGTCATAAATATTATCTAGTGCTATTAGATGATTTTACCCATTATGTGTGGACTATTCCTCTCAAATTCAAATCTGAGGTTTATCAAACTTTCATTAATTTCCGCCATTATGTTCACACTCAATTTGAACGTCCAATTAAAGCTTTCCAATGTGACCATGGCCGAGAATTTGACAATACACCATTTAAGTTGTTTTGTGTTCAACATGGGATAATTTTCCACTTTTCTTGTCCACATACTTCATCTCAAAATGGGAAAGCTGAACGCATGATCAAAACATTAAATAATATGTCTCGCACTCTTTTATGTCATGCCTCTATCCCTCCTCTTTATTGGGTCGAATCACTTGAAACGGCTACATATCTTATCAATCTCTTACCTACTAAAGCCCTTCCTAATATTACTCCTGCTGAACGCTTGTTTGGGAAAGTCCCTTCTTATGCTCATCTTCGGGTATTTGGTTGTCTGTGTTTTCCAAACTTATCCTCTACTGCTCCCCATAAGTTGGCACCCCGATCCACTCCATGTGTTTTTTTGGGCTACCCATCCCATCACAGAGGTTACCGCTGTCTTGATCTTACCACTCATAAAATCATTATCTCCCGACATGTCACCTTCGATGAAAACACTTTCCCCTTTGCCAATCTTGCGGAGTTCAGCCACTCGGATTACACCTTCTTAGATGACACCGAGCCCAGCCCCCTGTTACATCCACAATGGTCTCGCCAGCCTTCATCTGGGCCTGGCCCAGTTCGGCAACACCTTGCCCGTGTGGCTTTCACGCCCATCCGCCCCCCTACGTCCCCTGTTGGGCCTCCTACTTCTCCAGCCCAACACCAGACCCCCCCGCGTGTCTCCCCCTGCGATGGGCCCAGAACCCCACACTCCCCCTGTGCGCACCCATGCCTCCTCATTAGCCCAGCCACGCTACACCCCTCCTCCCTTGCGTGGCCTTCCTTACCTCAGGCCCACACGCCCACCTCCCCCATCCCCTCACCCCATGCATACACGTCTAAAATCCGGCATATCCAAGCCTAATCCCAAATACAATTTACACTCTATGGCCACTTCTTCCCTATCTCCCGCTCTCCTATTCCAAAATCTCACAAAATTGCCCCGGTCGACCCAAATTGGAATGCGGCGATGCATGATGAATATGGTGCTTTAATTACTACTGGGACATGGGACTTAGTACCTAGGCCTATGGGGGTGAATATTGTAAATTGCATGTGGATTTATACTCACAAAGAAAATGATAAAGGTGACCTTCAAAGGCACAAAGCTCGTCTTGTTTGTGATGGCAGGTCTCAGGAGGTTGGTGTGGATTGTGATGAAACTTTTAGTCCCGTTGTTCGTCCTACTACTATTCGTACAGGGTTGGGGATAGCTATGGCTCGAAACTGGTCTATTCATCAGCTTAATGTAAAAAATGCTTTTTTACATGGTGACTTACAGGAAACAGTTTATATGCATCAACCACCCGGTTTTGTTGATAAGCGGTTTCCTCATTATGTTTGTCGCCTGCGCAAGGCTCTCTATGGCCTCAAACAAGCACCCCGGGCTTGGTATTAGCGTTTTGCGCACTTTCTTCTTCAGATGGGTTTTGTTGTTGCTCAGAGTGACAACTCTTTATTCACATTTCGTCAGGGTAATGATATGGCATATCTTCTTCTTTATGTTGATGATATTATTTTATGCACCTCTTCTGATGCTTTGCGGGACCGTATCATTGCTCACTTGAAAACTGAATTCCCTATGTCTGATTTGGGGCCTCTCAGCTATTTTTTGGGTATTTCAGTTACTCGTACCCCTTCCTACATGCTTCCTTCTCAGAAAAAGTATGCACATGAAATATTGGAGCGTGCCGGTATGGGCACATGTAAACCTGCAGCGACTCCTGTTGACACTAACTCTAAACTTAGTGCAGATTCCGGTCCTTCTGTGGCCGATCCGACTCATTATCGTAGTTTAGCAGGTGCTTTGCAGTACCTCACTTTTACTCGTCCTGATATTGCTTATGCAGTTCAGCAAGTATGCCTTTTTATGCATGATCCCCGGGAGGCTCATTACAATGCATTAAAGCGCATCCTGCGTTATATTCAGGGGACCATTGATCATGGATTACATTTATATCCTACTACTCAGTTGCGCTTGATCACTTATACTGATGCTGATTGGGGTGGGTGTCCTGACACTCGTCGTTCTACTTCTGGTTATTGTTGTTTTCTCGGTGATAACCTTATTTCTTGGCAGTCTAAGCGCCAACCTACTCTTTCTAGATCAAGTGCTGAGGCAGAATATCGCGGCGTCGCAAATGTTGTCGCGGAAGCTTGTTGGTTACGTAATCTTCTTTTGGAGTTACATTGTCCTCTCCGCCAGGCTACTATTGTTTATTGTGATAATGTCAGTGCTATTTATTTATCTCGCAACCCGGTACAACACCAACGCACCAAACATGTTGAGATGGATATACATTTTGTTCGGGAAAAGGTTGCATTGGGTCACGTACGTGTGTTGCATGTTCCTACTAGATATCAGTTTGTAGACATTTTCACTAAAGGTCTTCCGCGGCAATTATTCTTGGATTTCAAGTCCAGTCTCAGCGTTCGCCCTCCTCCCGCTCCGACTGTGGGGGTGTGATAGAATATAAATATAGTTAGGATATATTTTGTTCCTAGAGATATACTTTGTATAGGTTTCATAATCCTAATAGGACTATCCTAGGATGTAACACTATAAATATTGATCAATGGTAATCACTCCGGGAGAGGAGTTTTCCCAAATCTAACAAATCTACTTTTCAGAATCTTTTGGAATTTCTTTTGATGCTAATGGATCTGACTTCACTGCCTTATAATGTTCTAGCATGGAAAGACACCATTGGACATGAGCTTAAGCTATGGAAAAGACTTCAACTTGTATGATCGACAAAGCTGTTGAAGATTGTACCCGCTAATAGAGATATGTAGGCGGTGAACAGGATGCCATTAAGTGTAATAAATGCCAAATTTCTTTTGAGACGTTTCATCCTTCCAGGGTTATTAACATTAGTCTGTTCATCCTCTACAAATAAAATTATTGACTATGTGAGACTCTTTGTTTCATTTTTCCCCATTTCTTGTTTGTTATTTTTGTTTCTTTATCGGGTTCTGGAAAGGGGCAAGGAAGATAGGGTAGAAGTTGTAGACTAATCTTTCTCTAGGACACTAGGGTTGCTTTTGAGCATCTGCTTGTTTAGATTAGACGAATCAAGAATACAAGTTTAGTCTTACTTTATGAAATGCTAAATTATTATATTTTACTTCGTGCACTTTTGCATGTAATAGCAAGTAGTCTTGTTGGCATTCTTTCAGTTGCTTGGGAGTAGTAAGTGTTAGTTTTATGTGGATGTTGGAGCTGCAAGTTGTCTAGGGTATGCAGGAAGAACATTAGTTATAGAGGTTATAAGAGGATCTACTAAAGGGGGGCTGCCACTTAAGTGTTGCGTGTGTGAGTGTGTGCTCGACTGCTTGGGGCTGTAGTAGTAGGTGCGTAAAGTGTGCAATAGGCATTCCCGCTGGAGTTGTTTCACCATGTTGGGTGGATGTTTTTATGATAGCCTTCTTGAAAAAAAGGCACCGTAAGAATTTAATATTAGCCACGAATTTGTCCACGTCATCAGATGACATTTATGGCTAATTATTATGGATATACTCACATACAAAATATTCCTAATATGCACATATGTATTTAAAGCAATTTTTCACTTTTCAAAATTAGTTGTGGGATATTTTCTAAATTACAATTTATAAATTACGAAATAGATATTTATGAATTGATATTTAAGTTAAAAAAAAAAAGAACTGTAAGTTTTTTTTTTTTTTTTGATATTACACAATAGTAAGTTTTTTTATGAAATGGAAGGGGAAGGGGCGAAGGGGGAGGGCGACGGGTTTGATGAGTCGTAAAACGAGAAAAGATTCAGATGGTAGCCTAACTGTTCAGGAACCTATTGCTAGCATGAATCAAGTCGATAAGATCGATTTGCTTTTCACCCTCTATATACTATTCTTCATACGATCACCCACACATATTGTTAGACGAGTTTGTACTACGAAATTGTTCGGGGGGTGGGGTGGGGTGGGGGTGGGGTTGGGGGGTGCTGCGGAATGGGGGTGCGGGGGCTGGGTGGATGTTTGCTGTGGGGGTGGGAACGTGGGATCCGGTGAGGGGCTGCCGGGGTGAGGGTGGAGTAGTTAGGGGTGTGCAAAAAAATCCGATCCGAACGATCCGATTCGGTGATCCGATCCGAAATTTCGGATATCCGATCCGGTTTTTGGTTTTCGGATATTTCGGATCGGATATCCGAAAAAAATCGGATTTTCGGATCGTATTCGGATTGGATTTTTTTACAATTCGGATATCCGAAAACCCGAATTTTTTTTTAAACCAAAAATATCCAAATGGGCTAAGCAGTTTCTTTTGTCCAGTCCACAGTCCAATAGGGGCTCCTGGGCTAAGTCTAACCCTCTCTTCAGTCTTCACTGTTCGTTTCACTCTCAAGTTTCTCACTCAAAACCCTCATTTCACTCTCACTCAGACACTCACGTCTCACGCAACGCACTGAACGACGAACGGAGTCCTCTCTCTCTCTATTTCACGGCTGCCGGTTGAAATGGAACGGCCGGTGGGGAAGAAACCAGTAGATCCGTCCAAGTCTGGGGTAAGTTCTCCTCTCTCTCTATCTCCATTTTTTTGTGCGAAGTTCTCCTCTCTCTCTCTCCATTTTTTTATGCGTGAAATTAACAACTCTTCCTGAAATACTTGTGCGCGAAATAATTGAGAAATTTTTCGTCAACATCTATGCGTTTGTTTGATTTAATGCGTTTGTTATGTTTATGTTTCGGTTTCGGGATTTTTTGGGGGATTAGTTTCGTCGAATGGGTGTTTTTGGTGAAGTGTGTGAAGTTTTGAACTGATTGCTCATTTGCTGATTTGGTAATTATTTGAACTAATTGAGATTGGGTGTTTTTTAGTAAGGATTTGTTAATTAATTGCTTATTTGTTAGTAGTACGAAGTTATCTTATAAAGCTTTCGCTTTTCGATTGAATTAGAGAATAAGAATGGAGTGTTCTTTAGCTGGTTGCTTGATTCAATAGAATAAATTAGCGTTCTTGTTTGCAAGTGGTGTTGACTGTTGTAAATGCTAAACCAGTAGGCAGTAGCATGCTCCAACCTACAGAAAGCATAATATAACAGTGAGCATAATACATGAGTAAACCATATGAATTTACAACAACAATAAACCAGGAAATACTTGAGAAATTCTTCCTGAAATTTTTGTGCTTGATTTTTTCCTTTTTCGAATTAACAATTGGGTTTGATTTCGGTTTGATATTCCAATTTTTTTTATAATAGTGATTAAAGTATTGATTGTAAATTTGTAATGGTTTGCAGAATATGGAATCATCATCTTTTGATGATAATGATGCGCCTAAATTTCCTACTTATGTGGACTTGATGATGGAGGAAGCTGACGATTTGGATGAAACTAATGAGGAAGAGGATTCCGATGATGTAGAAGAGATTAGCCAAGTGAAGAAAAGGAAGAAGAAGGCTTCAAAAACTTCTACAAAGATAAAGAAAGAACCAAATACTTCAACTGGTGAGAGGAAAAAAAAAATCAAAGTGGTGGGCACATTATGAGACAACTGAGGATCCTACCTTTGCTTCTTGTAAGTATTGCAAGACTCTTATTGGATGTGGTAGTAAAAATGGCACTACTCCCTTAGCAAATCATGTTAGGAGATGTAAACTATATCTTCCAAATTTGGATAAGAAGCAAAAGTTGATTGATTTTGAAACTCAAAGTCATGTTAATGAGGATGGGAGTGTGGAAACAATTAGTATTCCAAAACTTTGGGAATTTGATCCTGATCTTTGTAGAAAACTACTTGCTAAGATGCTTATTGTGGATGAATTGCCTTTTGTTTTTGTTGAACGTGAAGGCTTTCGTGCATTTTGTAAGGCTTTAAATACTAGATTTGTTCTTCCTTCCCGCACAACTGCCACTAGAGATTGTTACAGTCTTTTCATTGAAAAAAGAAATGATCTGAAAGTTTCTTTTAAGAACTTGCATTCTAGGATTTGCCTTACTACAGACACTTGGACATCTGGTCAAAATTTGAGTTACATGTGTTTGACTGCCCATTTTATTGATGATGATTGGAATTTACATAAGAGGATAATTAACTTTTGTCCTATTCTTTGGCCATTACGGGCAACTTATTGGTAGGGCGGTCGAAAAATGTTTGAATGAATGGGGTTTGAAAAATATTATGACTGTGACCGTAGACAATGCTAGTTCTAATGATTTGGCAATTGATTACTTGAAAAGAAGACTTAACATTTGGGAGTCTAGTGTCTTGGAAGGTCAATATTTGCATATGAGGTGTGCATCTCATATTTTGAATTTGATTGTACGAGAGGGTCTACGAGAGCTTGATGTGTCCATCATAAAAGTCCGAACTCTTGTGAGGTATGTTAGGTCCTCTCCCGCTAGACTTCAAAGGTTCAAAAAATGCATAGAAGAGGAGAAAGAAGATAGTAAAAGTCTTGTTACTTTGGATGTTGAGACAAGATGGAATTCAACCTTTTTAATGCTTGAATCTGCTATCAAGTTTAAAAAGACATTTGCAAGTTTATACATGAAAGATTCTTCTTGTTTTAAGGAACTTAAGAAGCTTGGTGGTGGTCCTAAGGAAGATGATTGGAAGAGGGTTGGTAGTTTTTTGTCTTTCTTAAGTGTCTTCTATGATGCAACATTGAGGTTATCGGGTTCTCGTTATGTGACTTGCAATGTTTATGCTCATGAGATTTATGGGACTAGATTAATGATTTCCAACAATCAAGGTTCCGATGATGAGGGTATTAGGAAAATGGCAACCCAAATGATGACAAAGTATGACAAATACTATGGAAATGTTGATAATATCAACATTTTGGTGTTTGTAGCGGTTGTCCTTGATCCTAGGCACAAAATGAACTATGTTGATTGGATTGTGCGGGATTCCTATGATGAAACAAAAGCCACTCTTTTGAGCCTTTAAATTAAGATGGTTTTACAATCTTTGTTTGAGTCTTATGCTTCTTCTATGCCTCATTCAAAGGCCGGCCCTACTACTTCTTATACTTCTACATCTTCCTCTGTTTTCACACAAAGTGGAAGAAAAATTGACCTTCAAGAGCTTATGACGGCCAAATATCAAAGGGACACGGGTTGTTCTTTGACTAATGTGAACAAAAGTGAGTTGGAGAAGTATTTAGAAGATGCATGTGAAAGTCATGTTCCAACTTTTGAAATTTTACAATGGTGGAAAGATCAATACAAGAGATATCCTATTCTTTATAAGATGGCTAAAGATGTGCTTGCCATACCTATATCTACCGTTGCTTCGGAATCGGCGTTTAGTACGGGGGGTCGCGTACTTAACTCTTTCTGCACTTCATTGTCTCCTAAAATGGTTGAAGCACTTGTTTGCACACAAGATTGGCTACGCACTTCACGTGCACCTCTTGTAGTAGAGGAGAGTTTGCTTGCTTTGGAAGATATGGAGGAAGGTATATTTCATAACTCTTATTCATTGTTTCTTTTTACATTTGTGTATAATTTATTATTTTCACTTTACTTTATGTCATACGTATGGTAGGAATGAAGGATTTAACCTTGGAGCAACCGGAAATCATAATTGATGAAACAATTAACACTATGGGAGACTTCTAAAGCTTGGTCAATGGATGCTTGGAAGTTGGAGTCTTGGAGTACTACTCTAGTTGTCTTTGTTTTCTTATTTTGTTGTAACTTGTGATCTTATGGATATTTTTGAATTGATTAGTTTGATCGATTTCCCCCCTAAATTGTTGTAAGTCAACCTTGCAACCCCCAATTTGTAATATGAATTTAGTAACTTTGAACTTTTTATGTGTAATATGCATTTGTGTGTTGTAATATGAATTTCGGATCATTAGCAAGCTAGTGTATTTGTGTGTTGTACTAGGCTACTAGCCTACTATTATATAATATGTAAAGTTGTAAACTGTAAAAGACTAAAGTGGGCTAAGTGGTAGATTGGCAGTAGCTATATGTTAATATGTTGGCCACTTAAATCTTTTTTTTTTTTTTTTTTAAGGGGAGTTGGCCACTTAATAATTATGTGAATGTAATATATGGGCTGCCGGCTGCCGGCTGCCCAACTCAAGTGCCCAGCACAGCAGGCCAGAACTTTAGCAACCTAAGTTTCGGATCAATTTTTCGGATCGTCGGATCTTCGGATCGGATATCGGATCCGATCCGATCCGAAATCTCCGGATATCCGAAATATTCGGATCGGATTTATCCCGATCCGAAATTTCGGATATCCGGATTTTTGGATCGGATCGGATCCGATATCCGATTATGCACACCCCTAGGAGTAGTGGTGGCGGCTATGGAGGAAAATATTATTGATGTAAATTGTACATTGTTGAAGTAGATTGTCATATTTTTTCGTGGATTATAAATCTATTTTCTTATATTATAAAGTTTTATTTCAGAAATTGTAATTGATATTTTTGTAGATCATATCAAATTTAATATAAAAAACATTAATTTCAGAATTTATAAAGTATAATTTAGGAAATTATCTATAACTAATTTTGAAAAGTCAAAACTGTTTTATTTGACTTATCTATAGTATTTAGCCATAAATAACAACCTTGGCGACATGTACAAATCTTGGCTCACATTAAATTATTATGGTAGCCTTTTTCTTAAGAAGGCCATTGTAAAATTTTCAATGTTGGGTGCTGCATGGGACTATGTGAAACATGCAGAAGTTCGTGGATCTTTGTGAGTCTTGGGATGACTTAAGAGTTGCTGTGAGAGTAAGTTTGTTTTTGGCTCGTAGAGGTTATTTTAGTTTCTCCTTCATTTTCTGTCTCCTTTTTTTTTTCTAATTAAATTTCATTTCATTTAGGTATCTATTGTCAAGAGTACCCAAGAAGCACCAATAAAAGTCTGCAAATGGATGATTTTAGTATAGTGTTGAGTGCTCTTCACTCTATGGTAATGTATACTGTTACTAATTATTACTTCTTGATAGTTAATTATAGGAAAAATTTCAAAAAACTACCTTTTATAACAAACATTTTTCAAAAAACCACCTTTTAAAAATTATTTTTCAAAAAATTACCTTTTAAAAATTATTTTTCAAAAAACTACCTTATACAACACATTTTTTTCAAAATACTACCAATTGACTGCTAAATGAGGGTTTAACCACCTGTGACGGGTTCATTCTTCTTATGCCTTGATCTCACACGGCCCAACACTCGCTAATAACCCACATAGGGTGCCAAACTACCCCTCATTTCATTTTCTTCTTAACGAGCACCCTCTCCCGCTAGCTTCTCTCTCCTCCATTTTTGTTCCTCTTTTTAATTTGTTGCCCCACCGGCAACAACACCTAGGGCCGCCGCTATTTAAGAGTCAACGTCAACAAAAAAAGTCAAATGGTAGTATATTGAAAACATTATGTTATATAAGGTAGTTTTTTGAAAGAAAATTTTTATAAGGTAGTTTTTTGAAAAATTTATGTTAGAAAAGGTAGTTTTTTGAAATTTTCCCTTAATTATAAGTCCTGCTATTATTGTTTGATAATTAACCTAAATTTATAGCGTACTTTATTTTTTTTGAAAAACAACAACACAAACAAGAAGGAAAGTAACTTTCTAAAATTAGCAAAACTATGAAAGAAGGACGAGAGCGAGAAGATGGAGGGACCAAGTAGGAGGGACTCTCTAATGTGAAGAGGGTATATAGGAGGGGAATTCACCTTACTAAATATATCCAATTTACTTAGTCTAATTATATGGTGTGAGTGATTTATCTTACTATTTACTTAACTTCCTAATATATCTTTCTAATCATATCGTCTAAGAGGTACAGTTGGAGTTGTTGTACGATTAGATTTTACCATTTACATAAATGGGTGAATATTTTTTTATAACTGAATTTGGACCAACAAATTGTGCTAAGCATTTGTAGTAGCATTTGTAGTGGCAAAGATATGAATATAATCTTATCTTATACATAAATTTAATTGACTATTTAAATTTTGCTAATTGTTCTTGAATCCAAAGGGGAGGGGGGGATGGGGGGGAAGGATGCGGGTTACACAAGAATGAAGAAGAGATTGGAATACTTTAAGCGACCCTAATGAAAGTGTAATTTGAGGAAGATATAGAGAATATTATTTAAAAAATTCTTAATTGTTGAATTAGTAGTTGTTCATATAATTGTTGTATGATTTAAGTCCCTTCTAATAAGTATGTCACTACAAAGAATGACTGATAGACCCTATTGAATTTTGTGGTAAGATGAATTTTGGCGGTTATGCTCTATTATTTTAGTGGTTATGTAAGACAAGGATTATGAAATCATCCTAGACTAATCAAGCTAAACATATCTCAAATCTGTTATTGTACTTTTTAACATTCATAAATATGTAAGAACTATTAAGGACCTATGATTATATCGTGGCAAGGTATGGAGGAGTCGTGATACTATTGGATCGGCTCCCCGGATATTGGATTCATAAAGTATTTAAAAGAACGGTTTTTTCACCAAATACCCACGACAAATAAGTTTATTCACCAAATACCCCCACTTTTTTCAAAATTCACCATATACCCCCAACCTTTAAAAAAATTCACCAGATGCCCATATGACTAACGGCGGTTAACTCCGTTAGTCATCAACCCTAAAAACCCTAATTAACCTTAATTAAACCCTAAAAACCCTAAAAACCCTAACTCTAAAAACCCTAAAAACCCTAACCCTAAAAATCCTAAAAGCCCACCAACCCCCACCTAACCCCAACCCACCACCCCCACCCCCCACCCCCACAACAACCCCGGCCCCACCGGCCCCCTCCCCGTCCCCCCCCGAATCCGTGCCTCCCGCCTCCCCCGTCGGAAAATCGCTACCCCCCCCCCACCCCTCGACCGCGCCTCCCTCCCCCCCTCTCCCACCCCCCCCTCCCTCCCCCTCCCCTTCGAAGCGAATCTCGTGCCTCCCCCTCTCCCACCCTCGTTTCGGCCCCGGAAAGAAGTGAGGGAGGACTGCGGGCTACGGTGGTCGACGAGAGTGTTCTAGTTTGAAGGACTACGGTGGTCGACGAGCGAGAGAAGTGAGGGAGGGCTGCGGGCTGCCGGCGAGTGAGGGAGGAGGAGGGGGGACGAATGCGCCGGCGAGTGAGGGAGGAGGAGGAGGAGGGGGGCTGCGTGGGGGAGGGGGTATTGGTGGAGGAGGGGGCCATGGGGGAGGGCGTGGGGGGGGGTGGGGGTGGGGGTTGGGGTGAGGGGGGTTGGGTTAATTAGGTTTTAGGATTAATTAGGTTTTTAGGGTTAATTAGAGTTTTTTAGAGTTAATTAGAGTTTTTAGGATTAATTAGTTAATTCGTTAACGGAACACTAACGTCCGTTAGCCAAAAGGGTATTTTGGGTAATTTTTTTAAAGGTCGGGGTATCCGGTGAATTTTGTTAAAGGTCGGGGGTATTTGGTGAATTTTGAAAAAGTGGGGGTATTTGGTGAATAAATTTACGGTTTTTTCACCATATACCCCTGACAAATTTTTTTTTGCACCATATACCCTCGCAAGTTTCCAAATTCACCATATACCCCTCACGTTTCAAAAAATACATCAACATGCCCTTATGACTAACGGAAGTCTAACACCGTTAGTCATTAACCCCTAATCCCCCTCTAATCCTAATTAACTACCCTAAACCCTAACCCCCTCCAACCCCAACTCTAACCCTAACTCCCTAATCTAATACCCTAACCCTAACCACCCACCCCCACCCCACCCCACCACCACCACCTGCCCCCCTTCCCCCACCAAAGCCCTCCCTCCCCCCACTCCCACCCCACCACCACCACTCTTTGGGTCTGCTGCCCCCCTTCCCCACCCCCACCAAAGCCCTCCCTCCCCCTTCCCCCCCCACCAAAGCCCTCCTTCCCCCCCCCAAGCACCCCTCCCCCTTTCCCTCCCCGCCGCAGACACCCCTCCCCCTTCCCCCAACTTGTATCATTTTTAATTTTATGTCATTATATTTCATTATCATTTTTAGAGGTAAGGTAGTGATTCAATAGAAAAAAAAGAAGATGAGGAGAGATAGATGTTAACCAAAAGTTTGAACATCTAAAAACCCGTGAAATTCTTCCTCTTTCTCTCTCCTCAATCCACCGCCGGTGACGAGAATCGAAGTGTACAACAATCTCGTTTAAACTAAGAAAAGCGAGAATCGAGGTTTTCAAAGAGGTGGAGAAAAGCGATGGCAGCATCGGGAATGGAGGAGAGAGACTTTTCGGTGGTGGTTATTTTTGCCGGGTGGTTGTTCGTTCTTCAATTTCGCTGGTATAGTTCGCCAACTCGCCACCCGACGTTCTCTCTCTCACCGGCGCGAGGATTCGAAGGGGGGGGGGGTAGGGTTGCGGGATTCGAATGGGGGGGGGGGAGGGCTGCGGGATTCGAATGGGGGGTGGGGGAGGAGTGCGGGATTCAAAAGGGGGGTAGGGGGAGGGGTCGCGGGATTCAAAAGGGGTGGGCGAGGGGGGTTTGCGTGGGCGGGGGTGGTGGGAGGTTTGCGTGGATGGGGGGCTGGGGGAAGGGGAGGGAGGGGGGGCTGGGGGAGAACTGTTGGGGTGGTGGTGGGGGGTGGGGCTGCGGGGAAGGGGGAGGGAGGGGAGGGGGAACTGTTGGGGTGGTGGGGGGGGTGTGTTGTGGTGGGTGGCCGGTGGGGTAGGGGGTGGTGGTGTAAGGGGTGGGGGAGGGGGTGGTTGGGGTTAGGGTATTAGATTAGGGGTTAGGGTTAGGGTTAGGGTTAGGATTTGACTTAGGTTTAGGTTAGTTAGTTAGGAGGATTAGGGGGGATTAGGGGGTTAATGACTAACGGAAGTCTAACACCGTTAGTCAAAAGGGTACTTTGATGTAATCTTTGAAACGTGGAGGGTATATGATGAATTTGGAAACTTGCGAGGGTATACGGTGCAAAAAAAAATTTGTCAGGGGTATATGGTGAAAAAACCGTTTTTTTTATATATGTTGATTTTTTGTATCTTTTATGTTTTTGTATAAGCATTCTTTGTCATTACTTTTAATTTGTGTATTTTATTTTCTTCTTGCATTTTTGCTCTTCAAATTTGATGGCAAAGAGTAAAAAAAATATTTTTACATGTACCAGTACCTATTGCTGCTGGTCCTACTGAAAACCGCAACAATAGGCTTCATTTTTTAAATTAAAAAACATACATGTTGCTGCGGTTTTTGTTAGGAACCGCAGCAATAGGTTGATCTATTGCCGCGGTTAAAAACCGCAGGTAATTACCGATTGTTGCGCCTTTAATTGCGGTGCGCCTAAAACCGCAGCAATAGGTCACTTAATGACCGCTGCAATTAGCATTTATTCTACTAGTGTATAAAACAATATTGTGACACACTTCCTACATACTAATTTCTTTACTTGTAATAAACGAGACAATGCCTCATGATAATAATTGTACGAATAGAAAAGCTAGCATATATAACCATTATTTGTCGATGAAAGATAATGTAAGTAAGAAACCAAAAATGAAAGCATAAATAGAGCTTATCATGCACATATAGGACCACGTAAGTTAAAAATTAAAGGATTCTATCATGTGAAACTCTTAAGTTAAAATTCAAAAGATACCACCTAAAACTGTGCATTTAATTGATTGCTTATGATGAGTATTTTTTTTTGTAGTACTAGTTGTTTTATTATACAAAAAATTCAAACAATTTTGAGACAATACAAAATTGAAAATAGGGATGCAGGAAAATACGACTTATGTGAAGTAGCTTCTCAATTCTGGTCAATTAAATCTGTTTAATTTTTAATGTAAGGCACAATATCCGCCAAACCTCAAGAATAGTGCAAGAGGTAATTGAAATGGAGTTATCAAACAAAGCTAAATATTATGCTAAATGTTACCAATGGCAAGGCAATTGAAAGATGCTGAAGTGACTCGTACGCCGTGTTGGGCGTCTCTAGACTGGTGGATGAGCCTCATACCGTTGATTTCGATAGTAGGCCTGAACAAAGTGCAGGACCATTTGGAACGATCTTCCTCGGGTTCGTCAGCTCCGGCTATTAAAAAAGAACTGCCCTAGGAGCACTATGGAGACTTTGCTACTTATTAGGTAATAACTAATAAGTCCCATTAATTTCTTAAACCAGGGCCGGCCCTGAGAGTTGTTTGAAGGGGCGGTTGCCCAGGGCCCAATGAAATAAGGGGCCCAGTTTTTGCAACAAAAGTCCAAAGGTTTAGAACCACTAGATAATTGATTTTGACAGTGAGTTTCCTTCCCTCTCTAGGCCTTCTCAAATCTCAATCACCTCTGAAACTCTGACACAAACCCTTCATAATTTCTTGGGTTTTTCTATGATATACCCCTGTGTTTTTTAAAATTCAATAATGTACCCCTAATGTTTTTTTATTCTACATTGTACCACTGTGTTTTTTAAGTTTTCTACATAGTACCCCTACGTTAAATGAACGTAACGTTTACCGTTATCTCTTTGCATTTACGGGCTTATCTCTCAGCCCTCCCCCCCCGGCCCCAACCCCCCCCCCCCCCCCTCCCTCCCCCGCAACCACCATGACCGCCGCCAGCCCGGTCCCTCCCACCCTCGTAACCACCATGACCGCCGCAACCACCAATGTTTTTTATAAAAAATCAACCCGATTCAATCGTGGGGACTGTGGGAAATCGAAGGGGAGGGGGTGGGGGCAACGGGAAATCGAAGGGGAGGGGATGGGGGCTGCGGGAAATCGAAGGGGAGGGGTGGGGGGCTGCGGGAAATCGAAGGGGAGGGGGTGGGGGCAACGGGAAATCGAAGGGGGAGGGGGTAGGGGCTGCGGGAAATCGATGGGAAGGGGGGGTGGGGGCTGCGGGAAATCGAAGGGGAGGGGTTGGGGGCTACGGGAAATCGAAGGGGAGGGGTGGGGGGCTGCGGGAAATCGAAGGGGAGGGGTTGGGGGTGCGGGAAATCGAAGGGGAGGGTGGGGGGCTGGGGCGGGGGGGGATGGGGTGGGGGGCTGCGGTGGAGGGGAGGGTGGGGGGCGAGGGCGGCGGGGAGGAGGTGGTGGGGGGCTGCGGTGGAGGAGAGGGGTGGGGGGCTAGGGCCGGGGGGGGAGGGGGGGGGGCTGCGGTGGAGGAGAGGGGGAAGGGTGCGGTGGCGGGGGGTAGGGGGTTGGGAGCTATGGCGGTTGAGGGGAGGGGAGGGGGAGGGGGCTGGGGTGGAGGGGATGGGGAGGTTTGGGTGGGAATTTGAAAATGTTTAACGTCCGTTTTCATTAATACACACTAGGGGTACTATGTAGAAAACTTAAAAAACACGAGGGGTACAATGTAGAATAAAAAAACATTTGGGGGTACATTATAGAATTTTAAAAAACACGGGGTATATCATAGAAAAACCCTAATTTCTTCCTTCTTTCTCCATTAACACACGTTTTCCGAGAAAAAAAAAACAAGTGAGAGATTTCATCAGATTCCTTCAATTTCACCATTGCGTGAATCCGAAATCGAAATAAAAAACCCACAAAAAAATGAAGAAAATCCCAAAACCCACAAAGAGAAGAGAGGTTTCGAATTTAGAATCTAAATTTGACTCAAATTCTGAAAGGAAGATGAAGATGTAGCTGAGTATGAAAGAACTAGAGAAGGAAGTAGTCGAGAAAATAGAGAGAGAATGGAGAACTGGGTTCTATTTTTTTACTTTTGTGGTTTTTTTTGTTATTATATTTTCATGTGTTTTTGGGGTTTTTAATATAGTTTTTGTTTGAATTGTGAAATTTGAGGTATTTGTTCATTGATATTTGAGATAGATTCTTTCTGTTTTGTCTTTGTGTTTGTGGAATTATTTTTTTTTGAGGGGAATTGTGGAATTTGTTTTTTCGTATATTTTTATAGGGAAATTCTCAGTGGTAGCCTTCAACTTTGGCTTTTTATCATTGGTAGCCAAAAAAAAGTTTGATTATCAGAATTAGCCTTGAGGTTTTGGCTATACTTGAAAATGTGGTATTAACAACCATTTTCTGCTATAAACAATTGTAAATAAGATTGTTTTCATCGTAATTAAGGTCTCTAGTGTCTAAAATAACATAAATTGTCCTTGACAAACTTTTTTTTGTTCATATCTTTTGTAAAATCGAGTGAAATAAGTTTTTAATAAGACAAGAAGGCAAAATAGATTTTATAAAGGAAATTCATATCATTCTAGCTTATGGAACTATACTTAGTTCAAAAACTTCAACAATTGTTTTTAACGAAAAATCGTTGTTAATGCAACATTTTCAAGTATACCCAAAACCTCAAGGCTATTTCTAATAATCAAACTTTTTTTTTGCTACCAATGATAAAAAGCCAAAGTTGAAAGTTACCACTGAGAATTTCCCATTTTTATATGAGAGATTTGATAGGTTTTGTGGGTTTACAAGTGAAAAGTTGACGTGTTGTTTGTAGAATTGTTTGTTGGGGTTTCAACTTTCAATTAAATTAGTATAGATGTGAAGTGAGAAGTTGATAGGAATTACTTGTTGTCTTATGTGTATTAATTTTTATACTAATTTCTCATATGTTGTTCATTTCAAATATTGGGTGCCATTGGTAAATTTGTTTTTTAAAAAATAGATTCTAATGAGAATGATAGCGTAGGCCGTAGAGGGGTACAACAAATGTAGAAATATATATATATATATATATATATATATATATATATATATATATATATATATATATATATATATATATATATATATATATATATATATATATATAAAGGGTCCTCATTTATCATACTGCCCCGGGCCTAAAAATTGCCAGGATCGGGCCTGGCTTAAACCTTGCTGATGATGAAGTAACTTTAATTTACAACGGTCCGCACAACTAGGGGTGTAAATGATGCGAGTCGAGCTCGAGTTTGGCTAAACTCGACTCGAACTCGAAAACTCGAAAACTCGAAATCAAGCTCGACTCGACTCGAAAACTCGCGAGCTTGAAAAAATCAAACTCGACTCGAATTCGAAATCCTAAACTCGAGCTCGAACTCGAGCTCGACCTCGAGCTCAAACTCGAATCAAGCTCGAACTCGAAACTCAAACTCGAATCAAGCTCGAACTCAAATCAAGGCTCAACTCAAACTTGAGTCAATTCATGTGCCTTGAGTTAGGTACTTGGAGTAGCCTTTTATAAAGAAAAAAAAAGTTGGGTGTTTCATTGTCCAACCAATGTGGGACTTTATGAAACAAACTTTCATAGAAAAAAATTGTTTCCAACCAAAAAGTTTATGTTTCATTTATAAAGAACACAAACTTAAACTTTTGTTTCCCAACCAATGTGGGACAACTTTAATTCAAGCAATAAGTATAGCTAGAGTAGTAACATTTTATAGAAAAAAAAAGGCTATTGTTTATACTATAAACCAATGTGGGACATTTAATATTTTACATAAAAGATCATTTTTAATAATTTTCCACTTTGTTCATGAGATTTTGAACCGAGCCAAGGCTAAGGCTCGTTAAAATCTTGTGCTCGACTTGTTAACCATAACCTAAAGACAAACTATAATTAAAGTCCACAATGAAAATATTTTCTATGGAAGTGTTTATTATATTTCATGGATTAAATTCTTTGAAAAGTTTGAGAATTATTTATTGAAATTGCATGTATTATATATAATTTTTTTCGAGTTTCTCACGAGCTTTTCGAGTCGAGTAGGTAGTAGCTCAAGCTCGACTCGTTAGTCATCGAGTCGAGCTCGAGTTCGAGTCGAGCCTACTCGAGTCGAGCTTTGGACCGGAGTTTTGACCGAGTCGATCTCGAGTAGCTCGTGAGTTGTCTCGTCACATTTACACCCCTACGCACAACCTTGTTGAGGATGAAGGTGTTATGGGTAACCAATTTTGTGTATGCTTAGTGGTCTATTTGTTTGGTGTGTAGCATTGCACGCTCAAGTCTCAATCTCTAACATATATTGATTAAACTTTATCTTATGATTATAGATAAAATATAATGATTTTGTTTTAGCGTGTTGAAATCAATTGTTTGGTTGTTTATTTGCATAAAACTATTCTATGGATCGTGTTAAGTAGAGGCCAACAATGGGCAAACGTGATTCTGATCATCATGTTCGTACCCTCACTCCGAACTCAATTTTTGGTTCATTAATTAATCAATGATGAAGTTATGACTTGGAAATCTACATTAGATAAGTCCCTAAGATGTCCCTATGATTTTCCAATATCCAATTAATTAAGTTTATGAATCTTTCTTTGAATACTTGTTCGCGACTTTACAACGTTTTTAAAATTAAAACCTTTACAATGAGGTAGTCAAATTCGCGCTCACACCGGGTACGCAATAAAAATATGCCTACAACCTCTATGCGAAAAACGCCAAAATACCCCTATGTGGGCTTATCAACAATGCCCCTATGTGAAATTACTAATTAAAATACCCGTATTTCATACTTCCTCTGTTTTTTTTAGTTGACCTGTTTCCCTTGGGCACACATGCCAATGCACTATTTTAAACCTTTATATTATTTCTAATTATCAATAAGCAAAAATTATAAAAAGTTCATATGAAAATATACATTGAGACGAATCTAACAAGATCTCACATGACTATATTTTTCCACAAGTACAAATCACAAAAGATAGTCAAAGTTACACATGTGAATAGTGTTAAAAGTCAAAACGGGTCATCTAAAAAAACGGATGAAGTATAAGGTTATGGCTTTAGGGTTTTAGGGTTAAGGGTTGATTACTAAAATACCCCCTATGCGGAAAAGTATGAAACTACCTATATGTGAAACTACCAAAACACTCTATGTGAAATTACCAAAATACCATATCTAAAATTACATAATTACACCTGTGTGAAAATACCAAAATACCCCATGTGAAATTACTAAAATACCATATTTTAGTGTTTAGGGTGTCGTGAATTACGGAAATACCCATATCTGAACTAACCAAAATCTCCCTATCTGAAATTGCCAAAACACCCCTATATGAAATTACTAAAATAACCCTAAGTAAAATTACGGAAACACGCCTATATTCTATTAGGATGTACCCATATGTCAAAATTACATAAATACCCCTATGTGCAATTACCAAAATACACCTATGTGTACTAAAATACCCCCTAAGTAAAATTATGGAAACACCCCTATGTGAAATTAGTAATATACCCCTATTGAAATTACCAAAATACCCCTTTGTAAAATTACATAATACCCTTCGTGAAATTACTAAAATAACCACATGAAATTACTAAAATACCATTATGTGGAATTACCGAAATGCCCCTATGTGAAATTATCATGTTGAGTTCAATTAACTTCGGGTCAACCTCGAACCGTGTTGGCCTCTAATAGGGGTACATTCTAATCGGGTCGAGTTTTGGTTAGAATACTAGAGGTGTCAAACTGGTTCATTGGGTGGCTTTAGGTTAATGTCAACAACCTGAGTTGGGTATATATGTTTGAGTTGGGTACGTGTGGAGTCATGTTCTGTGTCAGGTCGGGTTAAGTTTTGGTCAAGTCGAAATTGTATTGGGTTGCATTCGGGGGGTTGGGTTGAGCTCATTTAGACCAGGTTTCCGGTGAGCTTTGTTTACGTAGGGATCGAGTTCATATCAACAATTTTGGGTCATCTAAATCGCAGGTTGAGATGAGGTATGATGCTGTTCGGGTTGGGATCAACATTTCTCAAGTCATTTCAGTTACATTTGTTGAGTTCGTGTCTGACTTGGGTGTTAAATTTCCTGAGTCGGGATAGAGTTAGATCGAGTTTTGACCGCTCTACTTTCTAGCACATTAGGCTAGAGTAGAGACTGGAAAAGGCTAGATTTACACTATGTGTAAAGAGAATCTCTATACATAAAGTGTTGTAACTTGTAAGCTCTTTATTGGCTTATACTTTGCGGGGTCTAGATTAATGAGAGTATATCTTTTTCATTTGAATTTCAAATGAAAGTATGAAATAACTTTATGTTGGAATTTAAAATCTCATTTTTGAGGTCTAATGCAACACTAATTGAAGTCACCTTTCCCCAACAAAATAATTAAGAAAGTATTTTGAGTTTAATAATTTTTGTAGAGACTTCAAATTTCATTTGTAGACTTCTTCCTCTCTTAATGATCTTATGTTTGTAATGTGCATCAAATAAGGTTGTTTTCGACCCTTATTGCATTTTTTGAACTGTCTAGCTATACAATGAAATGTACTAATAGTCCGTTTGATTCAACCTATTTTGTCTTATCTTATCTTAGCTGAACTTATCTTAACTTATCTTATCTTATCTTATGTTATCTTATATTTTCTTATCTTATTAGAATTTGATGGAAATTATTATAAAAGTGATACTTTTATAATATATATATATATATATATATATATATATATATATATATATATATATATATATATATATATATATATAGTGGCAAAATATATAACATTATTTTTACAAGTTATATTAAAGGAAAAAAAAGATAATGTGCCTATGCTCATGAGTCGTGATCAATATTTCATTTCTACGTGTATGAGGCAATGCTATTATAGTTAAATTTATAAAATCATACTTATCCGTTCCAAAATAAGTGAAACACTTCTCTCATTTATGTGAGAGTTTTTGAGACAAGTGTTTCACTTATTTTGGAATAAGAATATGACATATATAATGAGCCATTTTTCAGGTTTAAGAAGCATAATATTACAAGATATTATCAAACATATTTTAATTTAGTAGGTTTATTTAAGTCCGTTCTACTTATCTTAGCTGATCTTATCGTATCTTATCTTATCTTATTTTTCCGAAATAAAGTTAAAATAAGTTAACATAACCAAATTCCTAAATTTATATTATATTGTGAAAAGTATTGCAAAATGGGGTGTCTCTTTGTAAAAATTGAAACATTTGTGCTTTGGTGGTTTTTTTAAACGAAATAATTTTTTCGAGTTCTAATTATTGGAAATAATTCTAATATAATTAAAAGAACACTCTCACTCTCATCATTAATAGGAAATAATTCCAGTAATCCATTCTTAGATATATAGTGATATTCCCAAAACATAACAAGGTATGGGAAGTTTTTTTATTCTTTTACGTACAGGTACAAGGATTAGGCCTGACCGATCCTATATTAGATATTGAAATTCGGCAGAACAACCTAACACTTTTTTCTCCTCTACGAGAATCGAACCCTATATTTCATAAACATCATCACCCGATTCTCTGTAAGATTATCACCTAAATTACAGCACATGTTACTAATTAACATATAAAAGTATATCAAGCAAGTGAAGAGCTAAGTTGAATTGTATCAGATTTAGAGAGAACAGTCTTCATCATATCTTGAAATATTCAAGGGCAGGGCTTCCATCTTGACCTTTGCTAAAGTAATGGCCAAGATATTCCTTGATGGTGATTTCCCGGTAAATTGGTGGATTTTCTTCGGATAACAACTCCTTTATTGGACCGTAATCCCTTGTATTAGTTGGTTGTGGCTTAAAAAATGCTGCCACTGAAGTTCTGGGACCCACATTAGTTGATTTCACTCTATGATACACACTCTTGATTTTGTCGTTTGTAATCAACTGCGAAGATGAAATTAATAAATCACGAATCAAAATAATATTTCTAGTTTATTAACCAATAAACAGTTGTAGTACTAGTTACCGAAAGTGTAAAAATGGATTATAGGGGGCTTAACACACTAAAAAAAATTAAAACGTTTCATTTTAACCAAGTATATCCTCTAGAGTTCTAAAAACAGGGTTTTCCCTTCCTCTATATAAGCATTAACCAACAACCAGTTTAATTATATTGAAGATTAATTCATATTATAATATCCTATTTAGAAAATTTAAAAGGAATTGGAAGATCATTTCCTAAGCATGATACCAATGCCTACAACTCTTTTTTCGACTTCTCTCAAGTTTTTTATTAAGACTGCAAATTCGCATTGCTAAATGATTTGAGGCATCGTCCAGGCCAACAACCAGTTTATACTTCTAAATCATCTTATTAATTGACACCAAATTAAAGTCCTGAATCTGTCTCCATCGTGGAGTTGCAACTTACCTGAAGAAGATCTCCGGTATTGATGACAAGAGCACCAGGGATATGAGGAACATCAACCAATTGATCTTGATGCCAAACTTGAAGGCCACCAACTTGGTCTTGGATGAGGACGGTTAGCACATCATTATCAGCGTGTTTACCGAATCCAATGGCTACGTCTGGCTCAGGGCATGGTGGGTAATAGTGGCCAAGCAGCATCAAGTGCTCGGCGCAATCCATGTCGTTTAAATGGTTGGGGCTAAGACCTAGAGCCCCTGAGATTAGTTCAAACAAAGTGTGGCATAGCTTCGTCACTCGCTTAGAGTACTCGAACATTATATCCCTACAACACAACGTCATAGTAGCATATTATTGAGTTATACAATACAACTATATTATATCTCCTCTCAAGTAAAACAAAAATAACACCAACTTCATATATTCCTTTTTCCTAAACTAGTAGTCATATATACTATCCTAGCTGATTTATGTATCATGACCTATAGCATGCATGCTAAGAATATTGAACTTAAATATCTGTTTTTTATCCTTCTATCATTCATGTGCGCGTCTCTCAATGCACATCTTTGAACTTAAATATCTTTTATTATATATTAGTAAAAATTATAACGATTGAATTCTGATAAATTATCAATTGAGATGAATCAAACAAGACCCCACATGATATGACTATATTTTTTCTTATAATTTGAAAAAATTGATAAAATTTTCTCTAAGTATTAATAAATGACAAGATTTCAGTGAGAAAGATAAAAAACAGAGGAAAGACTTAAATAATTATAAATTATCGCTTTGAGAGGACGTGTCAAAAGTTGAAATTATGTTGAGTTAATCGAGAGCTTAAGCTAAACAAAAAGGTCAGAGTTGGAAATATATATTGATGTCTCATTATCCTTTAAGAAAAGTTAAATTGTATGTAATTGCTAAGAAGGCAGGATCAAGTATGTAATATACCTGCAAACAAGTGGTAGCTCTTCAGGTTGAGGAGGATCCGGAGCCATGAAAAAGGTAATTGTATCCCTCCAATTGGTGACGGGGCCAGTGTGCAAGTAGTAATTGGAAAAGTAGAAAAACTTTTTACCATGCACATCACGAGTGTAATATTGTTTTTTAATGATAAATTTAATATGACCAAAAATGAGGCAGAACCCAATAAGAGGAGGAGGTGGCCCACATACAAGCCCAATGGTGTTCCATACTAAAACCACCGATAGCAATAATGAGAAGTAACTCCTATAGCTTATATTGTGATCTTTCTCTCCTCTTTCTCCAATGTGGACAACTCACGCTTGCACAACATATAGGGTCAACACTCCCCCACGCCATGTGAGAGGCCTTAGAATTATAAAGCATACTTTAAGGACAATCCTCATTGGGAATGATCGTCCAATAGAGGAACTTATCCAGTTGCATGACAAATGCCCAAACAACAACTGGCTCGATACCATGATAAATTTAATATGATCGAAAATAAAATAAGCAACCCAATAGAGGAGGAGGGTTCGGTCCACATACAAGCCCAATGAAGGTTCCATACTAAAACCAATGGCAAAAGAGTAGATAAATATCACAGATTTTTCCTCCTCTTTTCTCCAATGTGGACAACTGCACGCGTGCAACATATATGGGGCTCAACATTTAACCTCAACATCGTCCTCATGGAACCTACGCACCCCATCAATAACATCATCTACGATCTCTTGAGGGATGCCATGGTTAACCACTTGAAAGAAACCCCAATTCACACAAGCATCCCCGATTTCTTTCACCACTTTCTTAAGCTTTTCGGGATCGTTTTCGATCCCTTCGAGATCGATGGTCGGTATGGTGAACTCAGTCTTTGGCTTGGCGTTGTTGGGTTCATGATCAGGGCAATTGTGGTCTAGGTCATTCACGAACATGCGAGGGACCTTAGACAAACCCGAATCAATGAGTCCCTTAACACCTAGTTTTGATTCATCAAAGGATTGTAGTTCACTTTTTCGGTCATATTGGTCGTTTGTTGTTGTGGATTGTGTTGGGCTCATTCTGTCTTTGTACCTTGCTTGCTCTTTTTTCTTTTTGGGTACTCTATGATGTGAGCAACAGAGCAAGAATAAGCTAAAATGGGGTTGAGAGTACGTTATGCTTTGAAGCTGATCATTTATTTATAGCAAAATATAGATAGAACTATTGATATAGTAGAAAAGTATGTTTATAAGTTGATCATACGAAAGTGTGCTGTCAAATTGTACTTCAGAAAACGATAATTTACCTAAAATTGCTGACTACGATTTTCCTGAGTCCTGAGCAAGGAGTACGGCAATTAATGGCCCATTGATTTTGGAGATATGTTCCTATTCCACATATTAAGTACTTCCTTTATTTTTTTTTAGTTTGTCTTTTTTGACTGTGCGCGTTTCTCAATGCAATTCTCTAACCTTAATTATTTCTTACTACATGATATTAGTAAAAATTATAATGATTAATCACTAAGATGCAATTGTCAATTTGCGTCGGAGTGGACCCCATTTGCGTCGGACATTGGTCCGACGGCACAGGTCTCGTCGCAGACGATGGATACAACATCTGCGTCGGATAAGGACACGACGCAGATTGTTAACTCCGCATTTTACTCTTATTTTGGCACATTTTGAGGGATATTATGTTGTGATTTGGATGGATTTGAGTAGATTTGTGCCCAAGTGATAGGAATTGAGGAGAAATGTCAAATTATGAGAGGAGTATGCATTTGTGGCCCATTTAGAGGTTTAATGGCACCATGGATTTAATGCTAGGTCCAAGATGAAAGTAATTGGGCTTTCTACAAGGTCCAATTGGGTTGGAAGCCGTATTTGAAGAGTCCAAGGAAGAAAAGAGACATCGGTTCTTCCACGAGTCGCGGCGTTGGCAGCAGCTTGCGGTGGAATGCCGAGAGCTTACCGCGACTCGCGTTCAGGGGCGCGACTCGCGATCAGGGGCGCGACTCGTGGTGCTCACCGCGGATCACGGTGGACGACGCGGGCAGCGTTTTTCCTTGTGTTATTTTCTCGCTTTTATTTTTAGTGAGTTTTCGGAAAATATAAATAGTGGATGTTATTTTCTATTCAATTTTCATGCACGTTATTATTAGAGTTCTAGCCCTAGCTTTCAGTTTCTATGCAAAAACTTGGAGTTTGAAGATTAATTTGATCAAGTACTTTGGAATTCCTCTACGATTCAAGCAATCTTAATAAGTTTTACTCTTTTCTCTCTCTTTGATCTATTTAATTATGTACTCAATTATGCTTATTGTTCTTATTGCCATGATTAGTGAGTAGTATTTTTATCTAGGATTAAGTTGAGCCTTAGTATGGATTGATCATGTAAATTATTCTCCAATTCCCATGTTATTGAATTATATGTTTAGGGTTTGATAAGATTGTTGTTATTGTCAATTGTGCATCTTGATTTAGCCCTAGTTTTATATTATCAACGAAAGTTGGAGTTGAGATTAGGAATATTTATTTGATGCTAAATTGTTATTTTATTAATTGAGTTCATCAACGAAAGTTGGGTCTTAATTTAGATAATCTTGTTATTGATTTGAATTCTCCCATGAAAATAGGTGAGAACTGGAATTGGGAATTATTTGACATCGGTTCTTAATGCTTCTAATTATGTGTAAACCATGAAAATAGGAGATATGCATGTTAGTTAGGCCTTTTACTATCACGAAAGTGAGCTCTAGGTATTGAGGAGTGACCGAGTATTTAGTTTTGATTCGCAACTGTGCTTTATTACTGAGTCATAAGGGAATGTCAATCTCGCCTAATCTATAATTGAATAACTGGGATGTGAGTCGTGTTTTGATCAATTCATATTAGTGGTGATACTTAATTCTAGTGTTTTAATCATCATATTCATATAGTTTGCCATAAATCGTCATTAGTTTAGCCTTTAGTTTATAGACTATTCTTCATATATTTGGATTGTGTAACTATTTCGTAATCTAAAATCAAGTAGTGTTTAATCTTGCACCTCCCTGAGTTCGACCCGTATGTGCTACGACACCGTACACTTGCGGTATTAAAATAAAACCCTAACAAGTTTTTGGCGTCGTTGTCGGGGAGGCTACGGATTAGAATTATTTTGATTATAGATTTAATAGATTACACCTGTTACTTTTTTTCTTGTTCATTTCTTCACTAGTTGTTGTTTCCGAATGCGCAGGCGATCGCGATATGTAGATCACGTGGTCTTTGATCCCGAGATAGAAGCCACAGCTAGGAGACTCAACATTGAGAGAAGAAGAAGGGAGCAGGAAAACATTCGGAGAGAACCAATGGCTCGTCCTCTTCGAGAATATAATATGCCAGATGTCACATCTACATCTAGCATTGCCGGGCCTACCGTAGAGGCCAACACTTTGAGATCAAGATCCAATTGATCCATTTCATACAACAAGATCGGTTCAGGTGGCGGTCCCATGGAGAACCCAAATGAACATATCAATGCTTTTCTCGAAAAATGTGATACTGTGAAGATTAATGGGGCCTCTCGATGAAGCTCTTCGCCTCCGCTTATTCCCTTACTCCTTGCGGGACAAGGCAAAAGAATGGTTGAAGAGTCATGAAGCGAACAAGTTCACAACTTGGACTACGGTAGCCACCGCCTTTTGTTAGAAGTACTTTCCTCACCGGGAAGACGGCCAAGCTACGCAATGCAATCACATCCTTCACTCGCTTGGATGGTGAATCACTTTATGAAGCTTGGGAACGATACAAGGATCTACAAAGGCAAGTGTCCTCATCATGAGATCCCAACATGGCTCCTTATCCGGACATTCTATAATGGGTTGACTCATGAAGTCCGAATCTCTATTGATGTTGCGCCTAGTGGTGCTCTCATGGGTAAGACGGTTGATTAAGCCAAGGCTTTGCTTGAGGAGATGGTCGCTACCAGCTTACCATTGGTCTAGTGATCGGTCTACTTCTAAGAAGGGTGGCAAGTATGATGTTGATGCACTAACCTCACTCTCTAGTAAGGTTGATGCTCTATCTCAACAGATCAGGAATATATCAGTTGGTCCTAGTGCCGAGATGAATGCTTTCCAAGGGAATAATGCAAGTTCCACTTCTGGGGACATGAATTTTATAGAACAAGAGCAAGCCAATGCTGTGTATGGTAATGCTCGACCTCGAAACAACCCCTACTTAAACACATTCAATCCGGGTTGGAGGAATCATGAGAACTTCTCTTGGAGCAACAATCAACCTCAAGCACCACGCAATTCCAATCCTCCTGGGTTCCAGCACAAACCACAAGGTCAACCTTCTCAGCAACCTCCTTAAAAATCATATACTGATTCCTTGCTCGAGCGACTCCTTGCTACTTCCGAGGAAACTAACAAGAAGTTTGATAGAATGGATGCTCATAACAAGATCGTTGACACTCAAATTGCACAACTAGCCCAACAAATGTCTCATGTGACTCAACAGGTGACTCAACTTCAAAAGGCACCACCCCAATTTCCGGGGCAGCCGGAACTGAATCCAAAGGGTCACCAAAATGTGAGTGCAATTACTTTGAGGTGTGGAAAAACTTTAGAGGAACCAAGCCAGCTAACTGTGACACCATCAAAGGTTGTAGGAGACACTTCCGAGAGTGTTGGTGATGTAGTTGATAAGGAGGACCCTATTAAAGAGGTTGCGCAAGCACCACCCAAGCCTTCTAGAGTCTATGTTGAGCTGGCTCCTTTCCCTCATCCGTTGGCAAAGGCTCGAATTGAGAAGAAATACGGGAAATTTCTTGAGTTGTTGAAAGGTATGCACCTTAACATCCCGTTCCTTGAGGCTATGTCTGAGATTCCTACATATGCTAAGTTCTTGAAGCAACTCTTGTCCGGTAAGAATAAAATTTGTGAAACCTCTACAGTGGAACTCTCTCAAGTGTGTAGTGCTATTCTTCTTAACAAGCTTCCTCCAAAGTTGAGTGATCCTGGAAGTTTCTCCATTCCATGTTCTATTGGGGATGTGTCTATTCAAAGGGCACTTTGTGATCTTGGAGCTAGTGTAAGCCTCATGCCTAACACTATCTTCAAGAAGCTTAACTTCGGTGACCTTAGCCCTACCCGCATCTCTCTACAACTAGCGGATAGGTCTATCAGATACCCTTTGGGTGTCTTGGAGGATGTACCCCTCCAAGTGGGTAAATTGACTATTCCATGTGACTTCATTGTCATGGAGATGCCGGAAGATGTGCATACGCCAATTATCCTGGGTAAACCGTGTCTTGCCATTGCTGGAGCTTTGATTGATGTGAAAAGCGGCAAATTGTCTCTCAATGTGGGTGAAGACAAGGTGGAATTTGAGCTACACAAAGCCTTAAATGCTCCTTCTTTGGGAGACACTTGTTACCGGGTTGATGCTGTTGAAAGATGGGAAGAAAATTCACCTATGGAGAGTACGGATGATGATGCTCTTCAACGGTGTTTAAGCAGCAATGGGGCTTGTGATGAAGAGACTATGGCATATGAGAAGATGTTAAATGATGCACCGGTTTGTGAGTCCGACATACCCTCAATTGAGGTCCTACAAGTTGAAGCAATAACTATGGAGTGTTCTAAGCCTCCTGAGGTAGAGTTGAAACCCCTCCCCTCTCATTTAAAATATGCTTTTATGGGTGAAAACTCAACCTATCCCATTATTGTCAATAGTGCACTTAATGATACTCAACTTGAACGGTTGTTATGTCTTGTTCGCAAGTATATAAGTGTCATTGGGTATACTATTGATAATATTAAGGGGATAAGTCCATCTTTCTGTACTCATAGAATTTTGTTAGAACAAGAAACTGCTTCATCTATTCAGTCACAGCGTCGCCTTAATCCTAATATGAAAGAAGTTGTGAAGAAAGAAGTTTTGAAGCTTCTTGCGGCCGACATTATCTACCCTATCTCTGATAGTAAGTGGGTAAGCCCGGTTCAAGTTGTTCCCAAAAAGGGCAGCATGACGGTTGTGAAGAATGAAAAAGGAGAACTCATCTCTACTCGCACTGTCACTGGATGGAGAATGTGCATCGACTACCGTAAGTTGAACAAGGCCACACGTAAGGATCACTACCCTCTTCCCTTTATTGATCAAATGTTGGAGCGTCTTGCCAAACATTCCTTCTTTTGTTACTTGGATGGATTTTCTGGTTTTTTCCAAATCCCCGTCCATCCAAGTGACCAAGAGAAGACAACTTTTACATATCCCTATGGCACCTTTGCTTATCGAAGGATGCCGTTTGGACTATGTAACGCTCCAGCAACCTTTCAACGATGCATGATAGATATTTTTTCTGAGCTTATAGAACACTCTATGGAGGTTTTCATGGATGACTTCTATCTTTATGGTCCTTCTTTTGATGCATGTTTGCTAAACCTTGAAAAAGTGTTGCGTAGGTGTCAAGAAGTCCATTTAGTGCTCAATTGGGAGAAGTGTCATTTCATGGTGCAAGAGGGAGTAGTTTTAGGTCATGTTGTATCTGATAAGGGTATCGAAGTGGATAGAGCAAAAGTCGAAGTCATAGAGAAGCTTCCACCCCCGATCAATGTAAAAGGGGTAAGGAGTTTCCTTGGTCATGCGGGGTTCTACCGCCGTTTTATCAAGGATTTCTCTAAGATCTCTAGGTCTTTGACCGAGCTCCTAGCCAAAGATACCCCATTTGTGTTTACTGATGCTTGTCTTGAAGCTTTCAACAGGTTGAAGAATGCATTGATTTCAGCACCTATTATTCAACCTCCAGATTTGACACTTCCATTCGAGTTGATGTGCGATGCCAGTGACCATGCTGTGGGTGATGTGTTGGGGCAAAAGCGTGATGGCAAGATGCATGCCATTTACTATGCTAGCAAAACCTTAGATGGTGCTCAGATGAACTACACCACCACTAAAATGAAGTTGCTAGCCGTTGTGTTTGTAGTGGAGAAGTTCCGGTCTTATTTGGTGGGATCGAAGGTGATAGTGCATGCAGATCATGCGGCTCTCAAGTTTCTATTAAGCAAGAAGGATGCCAAACCCCGTTTGATTCGTTGGATATTGCTTCTCCAAGAGTTTGACATGGAGATCAAGGATAAGAAAGGAACTGATAATGTTGTAGCCGATCATCTTTCCCGTCTCACATTGGACGCCCGAAAAGATGATCTCCCAATCGACGACTCCTTCCCGGATGATCAGTTGTTTGGTATTTTCTCTACTACAATTGGTCAATCTTCATGGTTTGCTGACATAGTGAACTTTCTTGCTAGTGGAGTTCCCCCTCCCGATTATTCATCATATCAACGCAAGAAGTTCTTTCATGATGTCAAACATTATTTCGGGATGATCCTTGTCTCTTTAAGTCCCGTGTGGATGGGGTCATCCGCCGTTGTGTCCCTGGAGGAGGAGGTGACCTATATCCCGTCTCACTTGCCATGATATGCCTTGTGGAGGCCATGCTAGTACTTCCAAAACCACTGCAAAGGTGTTGCAATGCGGGTTCTATTAGCCTTCTCTGTTCAAGGATGCCCACCATTTTGTCAAGGCGTGTGATAGATGTCAACGCACGGGGAATATTTCGCGCAGAAATGAAATGTCTCTCAATTTCATTCTCGAGGTTGAGATATTCGATGTATGGGGTACTGACTTCATGGGACCATTCCCATCTTCTTATTCGAATAAGTTTATCTTGGTAGCCGTTGACTATGTATCTAAGTGGGTAGAGGCCTTGGCTTCTCCAACGAACGATGCCCGTGTGGTTTCCAAGTTCTTTAAGAAGGTACTTTTTCCCCGCTTTGGTGTCCCCCGCGTTGTGATTAGTGATGGAGGAAGTCACTTTATTGAACGTAAGTTCGAAGCTCTTCTCAAGAAATACGGTGTGCAACATCGTGTTGGTCTTTCCTACCATCCACAAACAAGTGGACAATTTGAAATTTCAAATAGGGAGATCAAATCTATACTTGAGAATACCGTGGCTAGATCGCGCAAGGATTGGTCTCTTAAGTTAGATGATGCGCTGTGGGCGTATAGGACGGCCTTCAAGACTCCTATTGGTACCACGCCCTATCGTCTAGTATATGGAAAAGCATGTCACCTACTCGTTGAGCTAGAACACAGAGCATTTTGGGCTATCATGAACCTAAATTATGACTTTGACCGAGCGGGTGAACGTCGAGCTTTGCAATTGAATGAGCTTGATGAGCTCCGCTTGGATGCTTATGAGAGCTCTCGTATTTACAAGGAGCGCACTAAGAAGTGGCATGACAAGCAACTTATGAGGAGAGAGTTCCACATTGGTGACTCCGTTCTCTTATTCAACTCCCGATTGAAGCTTTTTCCCAGCAAGCTGCGTTCTAGGTGGTCCTGACCATTTCGGGTAACCAAGGTTTTTCCCATGGTTCGGTGGAAGTCACTAGTGAAGCAAGTGGCTCGTTCAAGGTGAATGGAAGTCGCCTCAAGCATTATGTCACCGTAGTGATCCTATTGAAGGCAAGCAAGTCTATTGCCTATCTCTTCCAAAGAATCGCCCCATGATCTTTAAGGAGTCGAGCTCATTGACTTTAAACGAGCGCTTTTCGGGAGGCAACCCGAGTTCTACACCTACTTCTTTTTCATTTTCTTTTCCTTTTTCCTTTTTGTGTGATTTTGTTTACATTGATGTCTTTGTGTTTGTTTTTGGTGTGTTTATAGGTTAAAAAAAAATTCGTAGAAAAAGAAGCTGCAGCACACCTTCAAAGACACGAGTCGCGGCGCATTACCTCATCTCGCGGTAAAATGCCGAGAGCTTACCGCGACTCGCGGCGGAAACCGCGCATCGCGGCCTTGACCGCGACTCTTGGTTTGCGAGGTAAGTCGAAACGGGTTTAAACCCGCGTCTCTCTCTCTCTCTCTCTTCCCTTACTCTTTTCTCTCGACTTTGCTTCTTCTCCCTCACACACAATTTTTTCTCTCTCTCACTCACTACTCTCCCTCCACCATATCAACCACCACCACCACATACATTCACCACCCTCCTCCTCTTTTCAACCTCTTCTACTACAAAATCCACCCCAACCTTCTCCTAACCCCTATTCCAACCCAAATTTCACACAATTAATCCCCCACCATAAACCCTAGAAATTGGGGTTTTTTGCATTGAGGCTTGTTTGGTGAAATTGGAGAGTGCAATCAACCACATTGGGCACTAGCTTGGCAAAAATTAGCGTTGAAGTGCATCACTTGATCTCCTAGAGGTATAAATTTCACATTCCTACATTCCTTTGATATGGCTTGAATTCCTTGTTCTAGCTTCATATCTAGGATTGTTGAAATTATTATGGGTGGATATATATGATTGTGGTTGATTGTTATTGGTGATTGTTGGTGCTTGTTGGTTGGATAATTGGATTGTGGTCGGTATTTTTGTGCCTTGTTGTGAATTGGTTGTTGTTGGAGTGTGGAGTGGAGTACTTTTAGGGTTTGTATTTGTTGAATTGGAAGTCCTTACACTTGTGAACCATGCCACCTCGAACCAAACGAACCAAAACAGGAGAAGCTAGCACCTCTCAATCAACCCCTAGGGTAGATACCTTGGGACTTCGTAACCTTACAGCCGAGCACCGTGGGCGTTGGGCGCGTCTCACGCAGCCCAACCGTCACATCCAGGTTACTAAGTTCGTTGATTACTCCGCACTAGAGACATTGGGGTTAGCTGAGCCAGTCACCCACCTGCTTCAAAAAATTGGGCTTGAGGGTTTTGTGAGCAAATGGGCACCTACCTATGAGCGTTTCACCCTAGAATTCCTTTCTACTCTAAAAAAAACTGAGGGTGAGCATCCTGGGATTGAGTTCCACCTTAATGACAAACCTTATAGCCTAACCATGCCACAATTGAAAGCCATTTTCGGTTGGAGGAACTTGAATGCAGTAAACTTTCACCGCAACAGTGATTACAATGAGGATACTTTTTGGCATGCACTCATTCAGTTGTGTAAGACCCCCAATGACAAGAGTTCTTTCTTGCGCCACCCCCTCTTCGTTACGTACATCGATTATTGTCTATGACCGTGTTTGGGTCAAGGGGAACCCACTAACATCCCTAGCCTAGAGCTGAAGGTTTTATGGTCTATGACACCAGCAGGTCGGAGGACGCCTGATCTAGCCGCACTTGGGTAGCTCGATGTCTAGAGCTTTCTAAGCTGTATAAAGGGAAAATCAGTATGGGTGGCATGATCTCCTTATTGATTCTTGAGCACCTTGGTGTGCAACCAAATGATAATGTCCGAGTATTGACCGATGATTCTTACGTGTATGATCCTCACAAAGATGGTTAGTGCAAAGATGATCTAATTTGCGGGGGTGAAGGGTCGTTTGTGTGGCTTTATGGAGGTAGGCATGTCACTTTCATGACCCTACCTCAACCTCGCTTCGGTGGCTATTCCTCCCAATGCCACAAAGAGCACTTTTTCCTTGCCCCTGATGCCGCTTTTGCAGCGGTGGTGCGTGTTGAGTTTCAGTGGTTGCGATGTTCGCAAACTCGGGGTAGAGGAGGTCACTTGGTGGATGTTATGGATAATGAAGATGATGAAGATGGTGACGATGATGAGTTTGATGAGGATGAGGAGGAGCATATTCCTAGAGATGGAGGTATTGGTGGCCATGATGGCCAAGTTGGGTCCACTCACACACATGTCCCTCCTCCTTTTGCATCATATGAGGAGCGGATGACTGCGTTTTCTTTGAGGCAGGATGAGTTCTCATCTCGCCTAGATGGGACCGAGGACCAACTTGACGCTATCTACTGCATGATGACTTCACTTAACACTTTCCATCTCCATACCTACCCCGATACATATACGGACCCCGAGGTAGAGATTTCACGGTGACGACAGCAGCGTATGGAGGAGCGTGCCTCCAGGAGATCACGTCGTGATCCTGGCGGGCCTTCTGGCTCCTAGTTGGTGAGTTCTTCCCCTTTCCTTCTTTCATTTTGTCCTTTTTCTGCATTGAGGACAATGCTTTGTTTAAGCATGGGGGAGGGGATGTCTCATCACTTGTATATATGCTTGTTCATATACTCTTTCTCTCTATAAAAAAAAGAAAAAAAAAGAAAAGAAAAAATGACCCGCTAAGCTGAAAACCCGAAAGGGTTGCTTAGGTAAAATTGGGGGCCCGGCTAGGCTGAAAACCCGAAAGGGCAACCTAGGCAAAAAGGTGGCTAATTTGAGCGGGTGAGAAAGTGAGCAAAAAGAAAAAAAATTGAGTAGCTAGGATGAAAACCCGAAGGGGCTCCTAGGCAAAATGAGAGATAAAAGAAAAGAGAGAAAAGTTACTCATCTCATTTGCCGGCGTGGTTGACATAAGGATGGAGGAGTATATGAGTGTTTCGGTAGGACTAGACTTGATGGTTGGTGTGTGATATGTAGGTCTCACTTGAGGATGTTGGAGATTCGATTGTAGGGAGGATTGATGAGTTCAAGCATGGGGGTGTCAACTTGACCCCTTGTGATTGACTTGATATATATTTGTGATTTTTTGGCTTGATGGTTGGTATGCGTAGTAGATGTGTGCATGTTCTTTGAGATCTTTCAGAACATGGTTACACATGACTCTATTTTTGGTTGAGCATGGGGGAAGTATGCTTAGGAGTAGCGGAGTTGGGTGTAGGTTAGTTGCTACTATGGAGTATGAGAAGGGCGCTAGAGTGGATGTTAGTTGATGTTGGATGTAGATTGTTATTCGTTGTTTGTTGCATGTTTTAGGCCTTGTGAGGTTATCTTTTTGTTCATTGCCTCTTGCTTACTCGAGGACGAGCAAGGTCTAAGCATGGGGGAATTTGTTAAGTCCGCATTTTACTCTTATTTTGGCACATTTTGAGGGATATTATGTTGTGATTTGGATGGATTTGAATATATTTGTGCCCAAGTGATAGGAATTGAGGAGAAATGTCAAATTATGAGAGGAGTATGCATTTGTGGCTCATTTAGAGGTTTAATGGCACCATGGATTTAATGCTAGGTCCAAGATGAAAGTAATTGGGCTTTCTACAAGGTCCAATTGGGTTGGAAGCCGTACTTTAAGAGTCCAAGGAAGAAAAGAGACATCGGTTCTACCACGAGTCGCGGCGTTGGCAGCAGCTCGCGGTGGAATGCCGAGAGCTTACCGCGACTCGCGGTCAGGGGCGCGAGTCGCGGCGTTGGGCGCGACTCGTGGTGTTCACCGCGGATCGCGGTGGACGTGGGCGGCGTTTTCCTTGTGTTATTTTCTCGCTTTTATTTTTAGTGAGTTTTCGGAAAATATAAACAAGGGATGTTATTTTCTATTCAGTTTTCATGCACGTTATTATTAGAGTTCTAGCCCTAGCTTTCAGTTTCTAAGCAAAAACTTGGAGTTTGAAGATTAATTTGATCAAGTAATTTGGAATTCCTCTACGATTCAAGCAATCTTAATAAGTTTTACTCTTTTCTCTCTCTTTGATCTATTTAATTATGTACTCAATTATGCTTATTGTTCTTATTGCCATGATTAGTGAGTAGTATTTTTATCTAGGATTAAGTTGAGCCCTAGTATGGATTGATCATGTAAATTATTCTCCAATTCCCATGTTATTGAATTATATGTTTAGGGTTTGATAAGATTGTTGTTATTGTCAATTGTGCATCTTGATTTAGCCCTAGTTTTATATTATCAACGAAAGTTGGAGTTGAGATTAGGAATATTTATTTGATGTTAAATTGTTATTTTATTAATTGAGTTCATCAACGAAAGTTGGGTCTTAATTTAGATAATCTTGTTATTGATTTGAATTCTCCCATGAAAATAGGTGAGAACTAGAATTGGGAATTATTTGACATTGGTTCTTAATGCTTCTAATTATGTGTGTAAGCCATGAAAATAGGAGACATGCATGTTAGTTAGGCCTTTTACTATCACGAAAGTGAGCTCTAGGTATTGAGGAGTGACCAAGTATTTAGTTTCGGTTCGCAACTGTGCTTTATTACTGAGTCATAAGGAAAAATGTCAATCTCGCCTAATCTATAATTGAATAACTGGGATGTGAGTCGTGTTTTGATCAATTCATATTAGTGGTGATACTTAATTCTAGTGTTTTAATCATCATATTCATATAGTTTGCCATAACTCGTCATTAGTTTAGCCTTTAGTTTATAGACTATTCTTCATATATTTGGATTGTGTAACTATTTCGTAATCTAAAATCAAGTAGTGTTTAATCTTGCACCTCCCTGAGTTCGACTCGTATGTGCTACGACACCGTACACTTGCGGTATTAAAATAAAACCCTAACACAGATTTAGGCCTTTTTGCGTCGTATGTACTGCATAGTCCGACGCAGATGGTGCTGCTGGGCCTGGGGCTAAAGGATCATTTGCGTCGCATGATGGTCTGTGTGCGACGCAAATCATCAATTTTATATTAAAAAAAAGTCAATCTGTGTCGGACGTTCAACCACATCCGACGCAAATGGCTGATTTTTTATCAAAAAAAAATAAATTTCGTGAAATAGAGAAGGGTAAATACGATTGATTTGCAATTTCTTATCATCCATTTCTTAGATTGCAATAGATCTTAAAAGAACATAAACATTAATTACAAAAAATACACTCAAATTAACTGCAAAAGAGATTGAATTTTAACATTGAGTAGAAGTGGTTTTTACAAACACTAATAAAAAAAATACATAAAATTACAGAATAAAAAAATACAAAATAAACGACTTGGATTTTCAGATCTTCAATCCTTTTGATACCTGAGATAAACGAATTAAACTTTAAAAACCGCTCGCTGCTTCTCTGTCGAATATAAACCCAAAGTCGATTTCTTCCAAACCCAAAATTCTGCTCAATAAAACATAAATTTAATGTAAAAAAACGCTAAAAAGAAAAAAAACTAATTAACCATATCCTGAATAACGTTTGGAATGCTTCTCATATTTCTTCCGTTGTCATTGAGAGATGGCGAGTGGTTCAGGGTTTTCAATGGACGACTACGAGTCGTTAATGGCGACCTCAGATGTGGAGCACCTAAAAAGAGCTTGGCGCAACGAAAAGGCTGCTCCTGAAATTCTTCGGTTCCAGGCTTCTTTAGTTCAGAGATCTCGCGAGCAAATCCAACTTATGGTATACATTTCTTCCTCCATTGAAACCCTTATTTGTTGCATCACAGTGCTAATTTTTAAATTCAATTGTTAGTTAATCTCCTAGTTTCTCTGTTGAATATGAAGATAGAGGTCATGAAGTTGATTCGCCGGAAAATCGATGTTGAGAGATGAAGGTAGGTGAGAGATGAAAGAGATGAAGGTAGGTGAGAGATGAGAGAGATGAAGGTGGAGGTTCTGAAAATCTGAAGTGTGAGAGTGAGATAGATGATGGTGGAGGGAGTAAGTGTGAGAAAACGGCTGAAGGTCTCGTGGGAAACCTAAATGCGCACTTAAATATGGGAAGTTGGGAACCCATGATTTGCGTCGTGTCTCGTGGCCCATGCGACGCAAATCATGGCCCACAACTTATTTAATGCCCATATGCGTCGCACGTGGGCTTCATGCGACGCGCATAGCTTCTGTTATGTGCGTCGCATTTTTGGCCCATCCGACGCACATAGCTATTTTGCGTCGCACGCTAGTTGAATACTACGCACACGGGTCGTCTTTTGCGTCGATTCCCTATTGCATGCGACGCAAATGAGTCATCTGCGACGTTTGTCCTGTTGTGCGACGCAGATGGTGAGACACAAATCGTCGTTTTTCTACTAGTGAATCTTAATAAAGTACTCGTTGAGACGAATCAAATAAAAAACCGTGCATGACTATATTTTTTCTTATACGTTAAGAAGATATTTCTCTAATTGTGAATAGTGTCAAGATTTAAAGTGAGCAAACTAAAAAATACATAGAGAGTAGCATATTAGTAATAAACATACTATTGCACGGATTAAATATACTTTCTATAATTTAGTGTTTTGCATTTTTTAGAAAAATATAAATCTATAAATCAATAATATAGTATAATTAATCAATGCAATAGTATATTATTTTGGATTTATTACAAAAATGCCAATGTGTGAATAGTCATATATCTCTGAGTTTAATGGGACACTGCTCCAAGGAGAACTCGTTGGGCACAAAGGAGCCGTGTCGAGTTAATCATGGTGATTTGCATTTGAGGTAAATTAAATCGCAAAAGCGTAAATATTGCAACATCAACAAATATGTAGTCAGTTAGCAAAAGATGTGCAATAATAGTTCATAACTACGCAGTCAAGTAAATAAAGGTATAATAGTATTTATAGAATATGCAGTCGATTAGCTTTATGTAGATGAATAGTAATAGTGTTGAATCAACTACTCTCTCCGTCCCTCAATAGACTTCCCATATTCTCTTTTCACGTTTTTCAACATGTTTTGTAGATCATTAATATTTGAATTACATATTAGTAAAAGTTATAAAGTTTGATTTTCGTAATGTACTTAATGAAACTAGTTAGACATGACCCCACATTTAGTGCAAAAAAATTAGAAATATAAAATTTATTGTGGGACGGAGGGAGTATATCATTGTCTATCTTCTTAATCCATTCCCACACCTTTTATTACAATTTTGTCCCTTGATTTACAAATTTTGCAAATCAAGGTGATTAAGTTGGACTTTCTCAGACACAAGAAGGCCCCATAACTTAAGTTATACGACTCAAGCAATTCATATTTTGTATAGAACTAGATTCAACTTAAAAAAAACTTTGAAATAATATCCATTTATAATATATTCAGAAGATTTGATCATTCGAGAGTAAACTAAATGTGTATTTATTCAATTTTTTTTTACCAAGACATGAAATATATGTGTTTCTTCTTGATAGAAAGCTGCCCAAAAAAATAGATGAAATTGGGACTTTTCACTTTCATTCCATCTTCAGCCAAATCTGGTCTCATTTTCTTAACCTATAATAATCCAACCTCGAGTTTACTGAGTGTGACGCCTCAACAAGACAAAAAGCTTGAAAGTGAGAATGATGTCTGAATTTTCCAATCACTAAACAATTCCACATAGCTTTCGAATTATGTACCAAGCCAATGATGCACTTAATTAGTACACAACTAAGGGAAACAATAGAATGTACTACCTACTTATTTGTATCATAAATTGTATCACTCAATTTTATTGGTTGATGTCAATTATTCTTTACTTTATTTAATTATTTTTTAAAATAAAATAAGAAATTTGTTTAAATCTAGTGAAATAGACTAATAATATTGAATGACACATGTATACAAATATATTAAAAGGCGTTCCTAAGGAAAGTATATGCCACGTGGCACTCTACTCAAGTTTCTAATGCAAATGCTTTATGTCCATGTGAACTCCTCAATTAATAAATATAAATATTGTGTAACTGCAAGGTATCGAACACGTGATATTTGAACTGAAAAGTGAGAGCTTAACAATCAATACAATATAACATTTGACCAGTGGGTGCATGACAAAGAGGATGTGAAACGTATTGTTGTTAATTATTTTGCAACGTTGTTTACAGATGATGGGGAGGAAGAGGAGTCTGTCATTCCATTTGGTGTAAGTTCCGCATTTTCAATTGAAGATTGGGAAAGCTTAAATCGACCTTACTCTCGTTGTGATATTGATTATGTTATCACAAATATGGGAGCTCTCAAGGCTCCGGGACCTGATGACTTCCAAGCTCTCTTTTACCAAAAGAACTGGGAAATAGTAGCTCCGAATGTCTACAACTTGGTTATGTCCGTCCTTGAAGGTAAAGGCTTGCCAGCTTCTTTAAATGACACTTTTCTGGTTTTGATTCCGAAAATTGATAAACCTGAACTTCCTTCCCAATTCCGTCCCATTGGTCTCTGTAATGTAATTTACAAAATTATTACTAAGGCCATTGTTAATATAATCAAACCTCTGCTGCCTAAAATCACTTCCAACACTCAAACTAGTTTTGTTCCCGGAAGACAGATTACAGACAACATTGTAATTGTTCAGGAAGTTATTCATACTATGAAAAGAAAACAAGGGGCCACTGGTTATATGACTCTCAAAATTGATTTTGAGAAAGCGTTTGACAGACTCAAATGGTCCTTCATTCGAGATACTCTTAATGAAAAGAATTTCCCAATGAGAATGGTAGAGGTGATTATGGAATGTGTTACTTCTCCTTCTATGCGAGTTCTTTGGAACGAAGAAACTACTGATGCTTTTTATCCAACTAGAGGGATTCGACAAGGTGATCCTCTTTCACCTTATCTCTTTGTGCTATGTATGGAGCGGCTTAACCAGATTATTGAAGAATCCATCATTGGAGGTGCCTGGAAACCGATTTATGCAAGTAGAGGTGGCCCGAAATTATCTAACCTCTTCTTTGCAGATGATATCATTCTGTTTGCTGAAGCTTCTTCGTCTCAAGCTTCCGAAATTAACAGTTGCCTCCGGAGATTTTGTTCAGCGTCAGGGTAAAAAGTTAGTCTTTCTAAGTCCCGCGTATTTTTCTCCAAAAATGTTCCGCTGGAAACTCAATCTGTTGTTTGTGATGGGTTGGGAATGGAAGCTACAGAAGACCTGGGTCTTTACTTAGGAATGCCTACCTTAACTAGTAGGGTAACTCGGGATACTTTCGCGCACCTTTGTGAGAAATTTGACAGGCGTCTTTCTGGTTGGAAAACTAAATACCTCTCTCTTGTTGGGCGTATCACTCTTGCCAAAACAACGGTCACTGCCTTGGCCAACTATTCTATGCAAACTGCCAAGATTCCGCGTGTTATCTGCGATGAGTTAGACAAACGTACAAGACGTTTTGTATGGGGCAGCACAGATGAGAAAAAACGAGTGCACCTTCTGTCATGGGACACTCTACAGCTTCCTAGAAATAAAGGTGGTCTTGGTTTACGCTCTGCAAGACAAACTAACTCGGCTTTTCTTACAAAACTGGGTTGGAGAGTTTTATCGGAACCTAATGCGCTCTGGTCAAGAGTTCTTAGGCACAAATACTGTAAAGGGAGATGCGATATCGATATGTTTACCCCTACCTCAATCATGTCAAATGTTTGGCGTGGAATCACAGAAAATGCTTAATGGGTAAACAAAGGGTCTGCTATTACAATTGGTAATGGGCGTACTACGATATTCTGGGATCATTGTTGGGCCTCTAATGTTTGCCTTCGTCAGCTTGTAATTTCTTCCATCCCTGCTAAATTGAAGGTAATACGGTGGAAGAAATGTGGGAGAGTGGTTCTGGTTGGAAATGGGATTTGTTCGTTCACATCCTCCCTCCTCTTGTCATCAAAAACATTGATGCACTAAAATTAGTTGAAGATCCAAATTGTGGAGACCTTCGCTACTGGAAGGGGTCAACCAAAGGTGGATTTTCCATCAAATATGCTCTTTCGATTATGCGAGATGACAATGATATTCCTACTAATCCCAAGTGGGATCTCGTCTGGGATACTCCTGTTCAACAACGAGTCAAAGTTTTTCTCTGGCTTTCCCTTCATGAACGAATTCTTTGCAACACAAGTAGAGGTTTTCGTCACTTGTCAGATGACCCTCGCTGTAAACGATGCAACTACAATAGAGATGAAACCCTTTTGCACTTGTTTTGAGATTGCCCAGCAGCTCGTAGTATTTGGGCAAGCATTGGAGGTGCAGCTACCTACCCATCCTCTTATCAAGGTAATTTACAGAACTGGATGGTGCGAAATCTGTAAGCTGATGGTGCTATTTTTTTTGAAAATTGGCCTACATGTTTCGCTTTGGTGTTAAGGTGGAATTGGAGGTGGAGAAATGTTGTGATGTTTGGCCACACCAATGACATTCCTGTTGACACAGGTTCGTTTATACGTACACAAGTTGAGGAAACTTGAAGGAGTCCAATGAGGCAACATAATACTCCATGTAATATTATTCATAACTCGAGGCATGAAGTCTTTATTCGCTGGTTGGCTCCTCCAGTTTCATGGCTTTGCTTGAACACGGATGGTGCCTCAAAGGGACAATTGGGTCGTGCTGGTGGAGGGGGTATTATTAGGGACTGCAGGGGCTCCTTCATTCGTGCATACTCAGCCAACTTTGGGACCTGTTCATCTTACAAAGCTGAAATTTTTACTGCTGCACTTGGACTTGAGATTGCAAAAAATCTGGGCATCACCAAGCTAGTATTACAAATGGACAATCAGGCGTGTATAGAAGCATTCCAAAATGCGGATTATCATGGTGGAGAGTGCTATCATCTTATAAATGCTTGTCGTACGTTCGTCTGATTGGGACTTTCGTTTAGTTCATTGTTATCTTGAAGGAAATAAAGTAGCTGATAGACTAGCTAATGTAGGTGTGGACCAACTTGAGAATGTGATGTATTACAATGCTCCCCCGCATTCTATAACGTCACTTCTCCGTGAGGACATCATAAGAGTGACTACTCCCCGTTTTATTTCTTAGTCTTCTTGTACGGGGTCTTCCCCTCCTTTGCATAAAAAAAAAGGGTTTTTCTATGATATACCCCTGTGTTTTTTAAAATTCTACGTTATACCCCTAATGTTTTTTTCTTCTACACTGTACCCTTAAGTTTTTAAAAGTTTCTACATGGTACCCCTACGTTAAGTGTACGTAACGTTTACCATTAACTTCTCTTTCCATATCTGGGCTTCTCTCTCAACCCTCCCCCCTGTCAGCCCCAGCCCAGCCCCCCCCCCTCCCCCTCCCCTCCACCACCGCAACCACCATGACCGCCGCCAGCCCCCACCCCACCCCCTCCCTTTCGATTTCCCAGCCCCACCCCTTCCCTCCCGCGCACCGCAGCTTTGAACAACAACCACCACCACCCTCGCCATTGTTTTAAAAAAAATCAACCCGCATTCAATCGTGTTTCAACGTAAAATCAACACTCATATCTCTCTCTTCCTTCTGCAACGCACGATGCATTGAAAATTGCTGCGGGAAATAGAGGGAGAGGGGGTAGGGGCTGCGGAAATCGAGGGGGAGGGGTGGGGGCCGCGGAAATCGAAGGGGAGGGGGTGGGGGGCTGCGGAAATCGAAGGGGAAGGGTGGGGGGGCTGCGGTGGAGGAGAGGGGGAGGGGGGCTAGGGCCGGCAAGGGGGAGGGGTTGGGAGCTGCGGCGGTGGAGGGGGGAGGAGGAGGGGGGGGGGTGGAGGGGATGGAGAGGTTTGGGTGGGAGTAGATTGTACTAAACGGAGGTTTGGGTGGGAATTCAAAAATCATTAACGTCCGTTTTCATTAATACACACTAGGGGTATTTTGTAGAAAACTTAAAAAACACAGGGGTACAATGTAGAATAAAAAAACATTAGGGGTACATTATAGAATTTTAAAAAACACAGGGGTATATCATAGAAAAACCCAAAAAAAAATACAATATAACTTTCTTGTCTAATATTTTAAATAAAATATGATGAAGTCTGATAATAATTATATTTAACTAAAAAGACTTAAACAAGTATTTAGATCTCTAGCCTTCTTATTACGGTACTACCTAGATACTACATGGCATATTCTCTTACCCAAATTCCTTTTAAGCTATTATTTTCAAACTCAAACCTTTAAGATTTTTTTACTTATCACGTCATGACGTCAATTTTTCAATTTCTCATTGGACAAAAAAAATACGAAAAGTAACAAATAAATTATGAAATTTATGAATAAAAAAACATACTATTTGTTTATTGTAATTGACCGGAACATCGCCCGAACCAAAATACTAGTTATAATACAAAAAAGTTGGACAAAGATTCCCTCAAAAACAAAGTTGGACGAAAGATTTTGACTCCAACACCCATCGGCCATCCCCACCTAATTACTAGGTGACGAAGAACAGCAGGTCTCCACCATTCCATGTAGTTCATGTGAAACCAATTAGCATCGAGCTTACCTTCTGACCAAAGAAATTTGGAGGGTTAGATATTCGTGATCAAGGTAGAATGAAAAGGCGTATATGGCTAAACTAGGATGGAAGATGTCGCAAGACTCTTCAAACATAGCATAGGAGTGTATTCGTTCAAAATATTTTCATAAAAATCATGTCACGCAATTCAAGAATGGGTCGGTCATTTGGAAAAACATTGGGAGAGGATGGGATCTCTTACAAAGTCATTGTCATTGGAACTTGGGAAATGGTAGAGGTATAAAGATTTGGTCGGACAACTGGCTCATGACTGGGCCCATTCGCCAGGTCATTGAGGGGCCCTTGGCTAGGGGGGAAGGAGGATTGTATTGTAGCTGACTTGGTGGTTGATGGTACTTGGGATTTATCTTAGATGTCCTTCGAGTTGCCCCAAGATACCCGAGACCGCAATTTAAGTATTATTCCCCCTTCCGTAGATGCGAGAAAGGATATTATCATACCTGACTTTGTTACACACAAAGGTTTTGCACTCTCCTTAGCTTACCAAGCCCAAATTCCTGAGTTAACTCAGTCTCACGATCTTGAGTGGTTATGGAAAGGTGATATGGAACCGAAAATAAAAAAAAAATCTTTTGGTTATTGTGCATGATAGACTTCCCCATAAAAAGCTCCTCTTTCAAAAAATGATAACGGATTCAAATCTGTGTCCTCGTTGTTTGTTAGATGTCGAGGACTCCTCGTACATTCTTAGGACATGTATCAACTCGGTAAGTGTTTGGAACCTTGTGGGGAGACAACCATTAGCTCACCTTGACTTTATCACCTGGTTGCGGGAAAATTTAGCTTCGAACGAGAACTTTCGTGGTCTTAGATGGGGTGATGTTTTCCCTACCTATGCCACGAATTATGGAAAGAGAGAAATGCTTGTGTGTTCAAGAAAAACAACCCCTCTTTACCTGGTGCTATTATCACGAGGGCATGTTTCCTAACTCGTGAGTTTAATCGTGCCTTGGGTGGCACTGTTATCAGCCCCGTGCACCACCTTGAGATGAACACGACCCGTAATACAAACCATTCTACTGTCCCGGTTATAAATGTGGATGCCTCTTTTGTAAGTCTTGCGGTTCATGCTGGGGTTGGGGGGGTTGTTCGAGATACGAATGGCACCTGGATTGTTGGTATCCACAAAAAGTATTTTGTTACAGATTCCCTTGCGGCGGAACTCATGGCGATTCATGAAGCTCTTGTGCTAGCGGAGCATCATCAGATTTCGGAGGCTATAATTTTCTCGGATTATAGGAATGCGGTGAATCTCATTTTATGAGGAGATGTTTATGATTTGTATTTTAATATTATTGATATGTGCAGAAAAAAGCGGAGTAATCTTCCTCAGGTGCAACTCAAGTATTGTCGACGTGAAGACAATAGGATAGCGGATGACATGGCTAAAGCTTGTAGAATGTCAGATATTGAATGTAATTTAACTAGGTTTTTTCCCTACCCCCTAGTTATTGTATGAATTCCTAATTTCCTATATCGGCGTTTGTAACCCACACATTAAACTTTCTTTCTAGTTCTATTTTCACCAAAAAAAAAAAATTGTCATCGAGCCATGCCATGCACTTGCATTGAGAATGGTACTTTTCAAACAATGGGGCTGGGGAACAAGTTGCAATATATTTGGCTGATAATGTGATAGAATTGGCTGGGTAAGAAGGGGTCCCATGTTGCCGATAACTTTTTGTTGCCACGCGAATTTGCAACATGTGCCACTATCCATGCTCTCTAGGGCTCTAGTCTCACTTCCCTGTGGCCCTTCTCAACTTGGGGGCATTGATATCATCGGAAAAATTACGCCATCCGTAGTCGGTGGCCTCCTACTTCCCAGCTCCAACCACTTCTTTTTAAGTGAGGTGAGGTACTTTTTTCGATTTAAATAGGGGATCGCACATGGAATTTTAACACTATTCATGCTTTAATCTCTCAATTTATAAGAAAAAAATATAATCATGCAGGTTCTTGTTTGATTCGTCTCAATTAGTACTTTATTAATATTCAATCGTTATAATTTTTACTAATATATTTAAGTTCAAAGACGTGCATTGGGAGACGCGTACAGAAAAGTGGGAATGATGAAAAAAAACAGAGGTATGTTAGACACATTCACATTCACATTCACATTCACATTCACAAGCCAAATTTATGATACTCGGTTTAATTATTCGTAAACGAACAAACCTTCTCACATTAACTTGACTAAAAAATATAACTACGATTTGCCATCGTTTATTCTACTTTATAACACAGTTGTTCATACATATCATAAGTATATAATATATATAGAAAATCTGCAAAGATGCATTATATATAATATTGATTTCAAGGACTTTGCAGCTTGAATTCCTCCAAGGCATGGCGACCATCTTGCCCAGTGCTGTAGTAGTAACTCAGATAGTCCTCCATAGTGGTTTCCCTATAAATTGGGGGATATTCTTCAGAGAGTAACTCTTTGATTGGCCCGTAAAGTCTTGGATTATGAAAGTGCGGCTTGAAGAAAGCTCCCAATGAGATTCTGGGCCCAACTCCTTGTGCAACAACTCTATGATACACACTCTTCATCTTGTCATTTGTAATTAGCTGCATGTGTTTGACATATAATTAAGGATAATGATTACTAATGTCAGCATAATTATGCAACACATATAATAAATCGACGTGATCGAAGAATATAAGATACTAAAAATGCTAGATAGTTTTTTTTTTTTAAAGAGAAATTTCATTAATTGAAGGCCAAACGGCATCTACAATAGGTATTAAAGAAAAACAAGATACAATTAAACAAGACTAAATCAAATTCGTCTTCGAAGAAACTACAATGAACCAGATCGAGCAATACAAATAAGCCCCCTTGTATTTCTTGAATCAAGCAATATTGATGAGGAAGTCTATCATTCTGATATAGTTTGGGAAGAACATTCTTGATCGAGTCAGGTTGACCGCATCCGAGATTCCAATACCTTCATGTTGAGTCTCGAACTTCAACCAATGAGAATAATTTCTCATACCTAAAAAACAAAAGAACCATACTCACAACTCCCATATAGGAGAAGGAGATTTCCAAAACAAAAACTAAAAACCCCATAACAGGGTTTGAGAAAATCTCATAAAGAGAGACTAATTTATTAAACAAAACAAGAAAATGAACTAAAAACTGAAAAAATAAAAGGGGAAAAGGGGCTTACCATGGATGAAATCATCCATGGTAGCCCCTAATTGATGAAGAAGGGGTAGAGGAGGCTAGGGTTTGAGAGAGAGAAAAAGAGAGAGCCGGCACATCTAAAAAACAAAAAAAAAATGCTAGATAGTTAAGATATGGTGGAGTGTTCCATATATTTTAAATTTTGGCTTTTCATGTGGTCAATCAACAAAAAAAAATTATTAAATGGTCATAAGTTAGTTATAAACACAAATTCTTGGAGGTAACTGTGTTACACCATAATTAATAGTGTAACAATCAACAAACCACCGCCTCTTTTGCAAAAAAATAATTTAAATGACATGAAATAGATGACATAAGATTCATGTCATTATTGGTATAGTCCATGTCATTTTTGTTTGACTCTGTATAATTATGCATTTTACACAATAAGACATAAGTTATGATTTAACATGTCACACCCAAGACGCACTCAGTTGTAGGACAACTCACATGTGTACAACAAACATGGGGTTCAACAAAAACAACATGAGCATATATAGATAACAATAAGAGCTTGCCTGTAGGATGTCGTCGGTGTTGATAACAAGAGCACCAGGGACATGGGGGACGTCCACCCACTGATTTTGATACCAAACTTGAAGACCACCAACTTGCTTGTCTTGAATGAGGACAGTGAGCACATCATTATCAGCGTGTTTGCTTAACCCAATAGCTACATCTGGTTCAGGACATGGTGGGTAGTAGTTTCCTAACAACATGAGCTCTTGAGCACAATCTATGTCTTTGAGATGGGTTGGGTTAAGACCAAGACCCATCGATATAAGTTCAAGCAACGTGTGGCCTACATTTGTTACATGCTTTGCATATTCCAATAATACGTCCCTGCACAAACATTCTAATGCTAGTTAAACTCGAAAAACACATGTAACTCTTATGACAGAAATATTTGTAGTTAGCCGATAATAAATGATGGTAATGATAATTGTTGGATAATTAGGAAGTAATTCAAAGTTAGTTGTTTGACTTCCCTTTATTTAAGCATAAATAAGTTAGTGGGTAGTCATTGTTATGTTTTGGTACTTTGTAGTTGCTAATTCTTAGCAGTAAGGAGTGTTAGACGTGGGCCACTTTTCCCACTTTCTTTTCCATTTGCTTAGCTTAAGTCAGTTGTATTTTGGCCTTATATAAGGCTTACTTATCTTCATTAATATATGCAAGCACGTAATTCCATTCTTATATTTCTTAATTGCATCTCCTCTCTTAATATTCTACCACAATAACAAACCTGCATGCGACTGGCAGCTCCTCGGGCTGAGGCGGATAAGGGGCCATTGACGCCCACATTGTGTCCCTCCAGTTGATAACATGCCCATTGAATAAGTAATAATTGGAGAAATACGCGAACTTGTTACTGCCTGTTGTAAGGTCACGGGTGTAGTACTGTTTTTTCACTTCATCATCTTCCTCATGAAACCTACGAACTCCACCCATCACGCCGTCGAGAACTTCTTGGGGAATTCCATGGTTAACCACCTGGAAGAAACCCCACTCCTTACAAGCATCCCAAATTTCACCAACAACCTTCTTAAACTTGTCGGAATCGATATTGATCCCAGCTAAGTCTATAGTAGGTATGGTGAATTGGGATTTGGAGTCAGGAGTATGTTGTTTGTTGTTACGATTGTGTTCTTGGTGGTTGATGAAGATGCTAGGGACCTTGGACAAACCAGTGGCAGCAAGTCCCTTAACACCTAATTTAGTTTCATCAAAAGCTTTAATCTCGCTGTTTCTATCATACTCATGAGATATGGTACCCATGATAATATAGAAGTTTTTGTGTTTAGGTGATTGAGTTTTTGTGTTTAGGTGATTGAGTTTTGGTGTGCGTGTGTACTGTTGATCATGAATTCATGACCCTTTTTATAGGCAATATTCGCGAGCTTTGACATGTTTAATTAATGGAAAAATTGACAGGAGAGGTCTGAACTTTGGCCGATAATTTTTAAAAGGTACCAACTTTAGATTAACCTGTGCAGGTCCCTACTATGGGGGGTCCAAACTTTTAAAGGCCTTAGTGACTTGATACCTGCTTAATAGGTCAAAAAAATTTAAAATGTGGGTCCCTTAAAACCCCACGTGACACTCTCATCCATCTTCTTCTTCCTTTAGCCCTCTCCTTCTTCAACCACCACCCTCACCTTCGCTGCTCTTCTTCCACCGTCCCATCCCACTCCTTCCCCACCCCACACAACCCACGCCACCGCCGGCGAAGGACACAAACCTACGAGTCTGCCACGACAAGCTTAGCAGCAGCAACAATGGGGATTTCGAGTTTTTCAACAATGGAAAATACGAGGGAAAAAAGGGTAAAAATTGAAGAATCAGAGAAGAACTAGCAGCAAGGTGAAGAAATTTAGAATCGTCATTATCTCAGACTCTCTCAATCATATAGAAGTAATTAATAAATCTGCATGAATGTAATTGATATACTGCTTCAGAAATCAGAATCAATTTCTAACCGAATTTCTAACGGCACCTATCCCCCCTCCCCCCCCCCCTCTCTCTACAGTACCATGTACAACTCTCTCTTCAGCAGAACCTTCATTGACTTTGCTACGCATTGGGAAAAACACCCATTAACATTTTCTTGCTACCCATTTCTCTTTTTTCTGCAAGAAAAACACCCAAGAAAACACAAAAACCAAAAAAATAAAAATAAAAAATTTCACAAAAAAAGGGGGAACCCATATTGTGTTATGGAGTATTATTTATTCTTCTCACTTTCTTTGGGTCCCAGAAAATTGCAGGGGAACTCAATAGAGGTATAGGAGGAGGAGAGTTAAACATCTCCTGTCAATTTTTCCTTAATTAATTTATACTAGTAGTTATAAGCAAATTTTGTTTATAACAACATAATAAATAGTACTTCCTTCGTTTTTTAAAGGATGCAACATTTGCCTAGCTAGTACACGTTATCTAATATACTACTTTGATCTTAATATCTCTAGTTTAATATAGCCAATTGGCTATATTAAATTATAAAAAGTTGATATTATGAAAGTATAGATTAAAAAGAATCAAATAAGACTATTGACTATATTTTTTTCTTATATACATTTGTAAGAGAATATGAGATAAGGTTGATAGATGATTAGTGGTCATAATGCAAATATTGCATCCTCTAAAGAACGAAGAAAGTATATATTTTATCAATAAAGTAGTACATTAATTATAATAATATACATAGTAAATGTTAATTTTTTTCTGGGTAAGCATAACGCCAATCCTAGGAATGGGGGATAAGGGAAAATCCTTTTTAGAATGAACTTGGTGAGGTTTGACCCCTGGCCAATTACCTGGAAGTCAGAGAGTTAGCAAAGTACTCTAGCATCCTATCCCAACAAATGTTAATTATATATATATGTTGGTTTTTTATACTACTTTTTAATTTAATATACTACATTTTTTATTATATATATTTTTCAAAGTATATACTACCAACAGTGTTATAAACACTGTAGCATTTATAGCAGCTGTGAAACAAACATTTATCGAGAATCTGCAATGTGATCCCTTAAAAAGGGAAGGAAAAATTAGAAGGCTTGTAGCCTCACTTAAAACAATTACTTTATTTATGACAAAATTATGCATGGATCGACAAGGACAGGGCTCAGCCGGCGCGTTGTGTGCCTAGGGCCCCCAACAAAAAACGACCATAAAAATATTTTATATATTCTTATTGTTATGAATTATGATATAGAAGTAGTAAGATTGATTTGGATCAGTGGTAAGTGAAAAGGTCCAAAATATTATTGGTTAAGGCGTTGAATCTTGGTGTTGTGTATTGGGAAGTTCAAAATTATCAAGCTTTGCCTTTTAATTTCTATCAGCCGCTTTTACACAATCCTCGCGTCCTCCTCCGAAAAAAATTGGGGGCCAAAGCCCTTTCGATTCCTGAACTGCTGACTCACGCACACATCCCTCATGCCTAAAAATCATCAAAGAACCATGGTGGTCTTCTCCTCATCTGCCAATCCCCGATAAATTCAAATAAACTTGTGAAATCTTCCCTCAAGCAATGGAACTCATCTTTCATCTTCCATCCTCAATTTAGTGAAGTTTTTGAGAAAAGGGGGGGGGGAATGGGTAGAAATTAATAAAATAATAAGATTCCCCCATCGCCGGCGAGAAATTGGGGCTCCGACGTCATTTATGGTACGCATTGCACCCAGGCCCATAGTTAGCGGTGTTTTTGCTACTAGTCTTAGTTCGGGGTGTTGGGTGCACCCGCGTTATAGTTTGGGGTGTTGAAGCCAATTTTGCCTCTTTTTTAAGATGCCAAAAAAAAAAAAAAATTTTTAAAATAAAAATTAATGTTGACGTCTAAGTGCCCCTTTTCAAGAATATGCACAGAGTCCCCACTCCCCAACATCCTAACCCCGACCATGTGGATTGGTGTAATTAGTTCTTAGCAGCTATCATTTAATATCTTCATTTTTAATTGGAAAATTTGACAAGGATGATCTCAACTATGTCCCCTGATCTTTTCAAGATTTTCGTTTAAATTTAGGAATCTTCAACCTTTTTCTGATCTCTCAAATATTATTACACATAATCTATGGAGTATTTTTTTTACTCAGATCAATGGAGTTCTGAAATGAGCTATGATGTAATAGCTTGGTTTTCAAGAAGCTTCTATTAAGGGATTAACAAAATTATTTGTTTGATTAGTCTTTTATAATATCCACTTTGGTGTTGTTAATTTCATTTATGTATGAGAGTTATGATTGGAAGCAAAATCAGATTTTTAAACCTTATGCATTGAAATTACAAAATTGCCCTAAAAAAATTCTTAAAAAAAAATAAAGGAGAAGAACAAAACCCATTTCCTGCTTCTTTATTTCTCTCGTGGCTTCTCTAAGTTTCTAGAGAAATCCTTATTCTCTAATGTCTTTTTCAAATTATCCTAAGCTAGATTACCTACAAAAGATTAAGTGCAATTGAAACCCCAAACCCATTTCTCTTTCTTTCCCTCGCATCTCCCTTTTTCTCTCTTGACCGGCAAAGCTCGGCGGTGAAGCACTGCCAGAAGCCGGCGTTCAGTCCTCCGACGTCACTGTTCCTCTGGTGGTGTATGCTGCGGTGGCGTTAGAGGTGCGTCGTGGCTGGTGTGTGTCGTTGCTGCGTCTGTTGCGGTTCCTCTCTTCTCTTTCTTCTATGAAGTATAAAGCTAAGCTCCATCATCCTTCATCTTTGATTTGTATTCCAAATTCAGATGTACATGAGGTTTCGTTGTTATGCATTTTATTGTTTGATTTTATTAATAAATTCTGTTATGAATCTTGTTCTTGGTTAGCAAAATCAATTTGTGGAAGGTTGTTCAAGTTAAAAATTGAATATTTCCTCCTTGTTTTGAAGGTTGTAATCGAAGTTCTGGTTTTTTTTTTCTCAAGATAGTTGTGGGTTAAGCTTAATTTTGATATGTTACACGGGTTTTCAAAGCTTTCAAAATCCAATTATGTATTTGTTTAATTCCTTCATATTATGGAATTATATAAAGACTAATGGGGTTATGTTGGAACACAAGGTGGCACTCAAGAAGGGGGGGTTGAATTGAGTGGCTAAAACTAATCGATTTTTGCAAAAATACTCTTATAGCACAGTGTCGTGCACTCGTAAACTCTCCGATTTATGTTTTTGCTCAAATGAAAATGTATCAAACAATAAAACAATGAAATCAAATAATAAGACATAGGATTTTCACGTGGTTCAATCTCACCTCTGAGATCTACGTCCACACAAACTACTATTTTATTATTTGAATCGTAAAATATCAAACCCTTGATACAATTCGATTCCTCCACTACTAACTCTAGTATTGCTCCCCAACACTTAACCCTAAGTGTTGCTACTCTCTATAATATGAAAGATTACAGAAAGAATGATTCCTCAAAAGCGTGCTTCTTATTCAAGCAAATGGAGGATCGTTACAAACTTTGTTTTTTGAGACCTTAACCTACTAGAACTCTGTGTTGTACACTGTGCTCTAGGAGATCGTTTTCAGCTCTTAAAATATTAATCTCACCAAATCTGAAAACGTGTGATAGTATACTGATTTATATCCCTTATATAACTTTATTAACTGAATAAGAATTATTCTCCAAGAAATAATTATCTTCTTGAATAATTTTTATTCCTAAAATAAAGGGATATAATTCTTTTCCTTTTCAAAATCCAATTTTATCTTTTATAAAAAACTGATTTCCTTTACTCCTTGTAAGATAAGGATTACTCCATATCTTATCTCAATTTTATTCATATCAGTTTTTTATCCAAAATTTTTATCAAAATCTTTTCTTTAAAAATCAGATTTTCTTTTCATAAACACTTTCCTTTTTTCCAAAAATCTTCAACTACGTTTTCTTTATCTTTTTTCGAAAACAAAACTTTTATCTTTTTCAAAACCTGATTTTTTGAAAATAAAAATTCTTTTTTCTTTTTAAAACTATTTTTCAAAAATAAAAATCTTTTTCTTTTCAAAACTTATTTTTGAAAATAAAAATCTTTTTTCTTTCTAAAACTGATTTTCGAAATCCTTGTTTTAACAAAAACTTTCCCTTCTTTTTCTTTAAACATATAAACATGAAATTACTATAATCACCTATTTTCTTAACTCTAAGAAAATAGTTAATCATCCTAATTTCATATTTCTAATTTTAGCACAAAGTTCTAATATGTTAATTACATTGCATACACATGAATTCAATATAACTAGACCTAAGCTTCCTTGTCTTCAATCATCCAATCTTGATAGCTTGATCACTGTTACAAATATTCATGTTATAGCATAGCATAGGGTGTTTATCATCATCAAAATATTCAAAGTTCAAAACACAACAAATTCCCCCTCTTTGATGATGACAAACACATAATACTTCCCCCTCAAATAATGCATCAACATAACACCATTCACAACATCAATCACCATAATCCAATAACCAACATACCAAATTTCATTCATTAGTAATTTCATTCATTAGTTTAAGTATTATACTCATCTTCCCCCTTTTAACATTATAAAAAAAAGAGAGCAATAACATGTTAAAGCTACACAAAACAGAGATATAATCATCAAAATAATGCAAGTAGCTCAAGCAAAAGATACTAAGGATGCTGATGCTATGTCATAATCCAACTCACAATCCGAAGTCATCATTAAGCAAAAAATAATCCAGCTCACAATTCGATATTATGAAGTAAGAAATAATCATGAAGGATCATGGTTGATAGCTAAGAAAGTAAGATAAAGAAAGGTAATGCAAGCTTGAAGATTTGAAATGGCAATTGGCTCAACAAGTGCTTAAACCTTTCTTTTAAGATTTTCAACTTCCGCAAATAAACATCATAGGACTTTCTTCACTGTGGCACTGTGTGTGTTTCTGTGCCAGTGAACAATCTATTCCCTTCCAAATATAACTAATCTTCGGATATACTGGAATCCAAAATGATGATCTTCAAAACTTTGATAATTTTCTTCACATTTGAATTGAACTCTAGGACTTATCTAAAATAAGTGTCTTACTCTCCTTTTCTTTTTCTTTTTTTTTTATGAAGGAGAAGCAGACCATACAATATTATTATAGTCAATCAATAAGAGATCAAAGATAATAAGTTAATTCGGACCTCATTTTCTTTTTTTTATGCATCTCCTGGCACTGTGCCTTGCACAGTGTGAATCAGTACTTTTCATTCTTTCACGTATTTGTGTTTCATTCCAACCTTTTCATGTTCCCCCCTTAACTGATGCGTCCTTTTCTTCCATCTTCTTATCAAGATGTTCTTGCCCTATAAATTATCATTAATCAAGATTAAAAGCACTTGTTGAACTTTGGATCAATGGGTGAGGAAAAGAAGGATAATAATAGGGAAATGACGATAAGGTGAGACATATGAAAGAAAGAAATAATGAAGCACAAATGTCAAACTCATAAATAGAAAATCAGAATATCGGGATAAAGATCAAGCTTGCCATAGGAGAAAGAATTAGCATTTCATAGCTTAATAATTCGGTAACTTAGGATCATATAGCTCATTAGTTCGGCAACTTAGGATCATGACATTAAGACAGCATCATTAGACCATTACGAGTCTTTTTTATATCAAGTAGACTTTTTCTCACAGTGTTTCACAAAGACATGCACTTCTACTCCAATTAACATATTTAAAGGAAGCATAATACTCAACTAATTTCCAGAAATTAATCCCAAAGCCACAAATTGTCTTGTAAAATATTCATGCATGAAATTCAACAAAATTACCTTGATCACACAATTGGGATATGCTTAACAAATTTATTCAAACTACTTACCAACATCACATTCTCTATGGAGTGTGTTAGGGATTTGCCGACGCTTTCAATACCACTTATTTCTCCCTTTTTGTTGTCGCCAAATGTAACACAACCTCCATGGTAGGATACTAGTGAGAGGAATTGAGATTTATCACCAGTTATATGTCTTGAGCAGCCACTGTCGAGATTCCATAGGCTGATTCCTCTCACGTTTGCCTGCAAAAAAGATCACTTGTTAATTTTAGGAACCCATGAAAGTTTTAGAGAAAGAAGACTTAACTCACTGTCTTCAGTTTCATCTTGGGAGTTCGAACTTTTCGCCATTAGACACAAGTGAGAGTCGTCCTGGCACTGTGCCCTTCTCTGTGATGTATGTACAGCATTCAGACATCATTTTTCTTCATGGCACTGTGCCTCTGACTGTTCTTCATCAGAATCCGAATCTCCCCAAACGGCAGCTATCATAGCCTTTTTGAATTCTTTCTTGGATTGCTCCCTTCTTTCTTTGGGCTTCTCATCATCCCATAAGGGACATTCCTTAATCATTTGATTGAAATCTCCACACTTGAAACAATTGGAGTTAGTAGCACTTTTCTTAGAGTTCGAGGTAGTACTCTTACCTTTGAAATTTCCACTTTTTCTAGGATTGTTATTTTTGTTTTTTTTGAGAAAAATTTTAAATCTCCTAGTAAGAAGATCAACATCATCATCGCCATCGCTATCTTCACTTTCCAATTCAGTTCTCAAGGCTAGACCTTTATTTTTTGGTTCATTAGTTTTAGAATCTAAAACAAGTTCATGAGTCATTAATGATCCAATAAGTTGTTCTAGTGAGAGTTTTGTCAAATCTTTAGCTTCTTGAATAGCAGTTATTTTAGGGAGCCAACGATTTGTTAAACTTCTCAACACCTTTCTCACTAATTAAATCTTCACAAGGATAGATTTTACCTAGAGAACGCAATTCATTAGTGATTAGTGTAAATCTAGTGAACATCTCTTTAATTGATTCTTCCTTATTCATAGTAAACAATTCATATTGTTGCACAAGTAAATCAATTCGAGATTGTTTTACCTCATTCGTACCTTCGTGGGCCAATTCTAAAGTATCCCATATCTCCTTTGTCTGTAGAGCATGCCGAGATCCTTGAGTATTCATCAGGTCCAATTCCATATTGGAGAATACTCATAGCTTTGAAGTTCTTTTCGGCTTTTGCATAGTCAACTGAATTGTAGTCGTCTTCATCCTTGTCGACCATATTTCCTTCAGCATTTTTGGCTTGGATAAGGATTGGTCATTTTCTTATGATTTTCCAGCATTCATAGTCCAATTCTTGGATGTAGATCCTCATCCTAGCCTTCCACCATCCGTAGTCTTTTCCGTTGAAAATCGGACACTTGGTGTGTCTATCTCGAGAGTCATCTTGCATGTTCATGACTTCTATTCTCTAGAGATGAGCCTTTCGAGAATAACCTGCTCTGATACCACTTGTTGGAACACAAGGTGACACTCAAGAAGGGGGGGTTGAATTGAGTTGCTAAAACTAATCGATTTTCGCAAAAACACTCTTATAGCACAGTGCCGTTCACTGTGTTATTCACTCGTAAACTCTCCGATTTATGTTTTTGCTCAAACGAAAATGTATCAAACAATAAAACAATGAAATCAAATAATAAGACACAGGATTTTCACGTGGTTCAATCTCACCTCTGAGATCTACGTCCACACAAACTACTATTTTATTATTTGAATCGTAAAATACCAAACCCTTGATACAATTCGATTCCCCCACTACTAACTCTAGTAGTGCTCCCCAACACTTAACCCTAAGTGTTGCTACTCTCTAGAATATGAATTATTACAGAAAAAATGATTCCTCAAAAGCGTGCTTCTTATTCAAGCAAATAGAGGATCGTTACAAACTTTATTTTTAGAGACCTTAACCTACTAGAACTCTGTGCCGTACACTGTGCTCTGGGAAGATTGTTTTCAGCTCTCAAAATATTAATCTCACCAAATCTGAAAACGTGTTATAGTATACTGATTTCTATCCCTTATATAACTTCATCAACTGAATAAGAATTATTCTCCAAGAAATAATTATCTTCTTGAATAATTTCTATTCCTAAAATTAAGGGATATAATTCTTTTCCTTTTCAAAATTCAATTTTATCTTTTATAAAAAACTGATTTCCTTTACTCCTTGTAAGATAAGGATTACTCCATATCTTATCCCAATTTTATTCATATCAGTTTTTTATCCAAAATCTTTATCAAAATCTTTTCTTTAAAAATCAGATTTTCTTTTCATAAACACTTTCCTTTTTTCCGAAAATCTTCAACTACGTTTTCTTTATCTTTTTTCGAAAATAAAACTTTTATCTTTTTCAAAACCTGATTTTTCGAAAATAAAAATTCTCTTTTCTTTTTAAAACTACTTTTCGAAAATAAAATTATTTTTCTTTTCAAAACTTATTTTCGAAAATAAAAGTCTTTTTTCATTGAGAAATTTGTCAGAAACAACCTTTTATAAGACACTTTTTATCCGAAACAACCTTTTAAATTTTTTTTTGTCAAAAAAACCTTAAAGTTAAATAAAAAAAATTTAAAAGGTTGTTTCTGGCAAAAAGTGTCTTATAAAAGGTTGTTTCTGACAAAGTTCTAATATGTTAATTACATTGCATACACATGAATTCAATATAACTAGACCTAAGCTTCCTTGTCTTCAATCATCCAATCTTGATAGCTTGATCATTGTTACAAATATTCATGTTATAGCATAGCATAGGGTGTTTATCATCATCAAAATATTCAAAGTTCAAAACACAACAGGTTATATATGTATGGTAATGGTGGGAGTTTGTGAGTGTATAATAATTAATGGAACAATTGAATTGGATTTGGATTGCACTCCTTGAAAGTTGATAGAGCTAAAAAAATATTATTGGTCTGTGGTTTTATTAAAGGTGGATGAGATTAGTTTTAGAATAGCTATTAATTATTGCATTGTTGTTGATAATGTGATTATGGATATTGATGTATAGAGCTCAAGTATGCTAGTATGCTGGATGAACCAAGACTCAATATGGATTAGAAGTAGTATTTGGAGATCGAAAAAGGTACACATTGTCCCTCCACCTTATGAATTGAATTACGTTTGTAAAACTGTATGTTGTATAAAGTTTCGTGATTTTATTAAAAGAAAATAGAGTTCAGACTTGAACTTGTTATGGTTTTCTGATCATAAAGTCAAGTTTGTTTGAAATTACGACTCTTAAGTACTAGGTTTTCTGATTAACCGGAGTATATGATTTAACGCAAGTGTTTGATTATATAGAGTTTAGCATTGATTTCCTAATGATGATTTGAGATACATTTATAAGTTTTGACTTTGGAAAATAGTTTTTATTCGAGGATGTTGAAGTAAAGGTTGCCCAGTTAGTGATATCAGCTTATGCTATACTAAGTCAATCGTGTTTCGTATCGAAGAATATTTTGGTTTCTGATACCTAATAGTATAAGTTAATCGTGGCCCATGTTTTAAGATATGTTATGGACGCTTGATTATAAGTATTTAAGTAATGTCGATATAATTCTCGGTGTATTTGTAGGAGTATTTATAAGTGAGATATTATGAGCAATTACGTATGCTTTGGAATAAGTGATAGAATTAAGTCAATGGGCATGATAAGTTTATGCAACCTAATTATACTTTAGCTGAAATTTGTGTATATAGATTCTAGGGTGTATAAATATATCAAGAGTTTAATTTATAAAATGTTTTCGATAATTCGAGTATATTGTAATGATCAAGTGTTTTCTGATTCAACTTCGTTATACAAATTCTGGAATATGTCCATGATACAAAGATTTTAAATATATTGGTTATCAACTTTGAGGAATATGGACTTGACTAGATGTGGGTTTAAAAAGTCTGACTATAATACAAGATTTCGGGATATATCTTATTATGAGTTTTTGTGTTCTTGGGATTACTTGGGTAATGAAAAGTTCAAGATTAGAGATTTCAAAAGTAAACTATTGTTTGGAGATGTTATATATAATACAACTTATGACTTGTGGAAGATTTAGCTATATGATGGATTTGTGATAACTATTGGTGTTGGCCATAAATCTTTTGGGATATTAAATGGAGTGTAAGTTGATAAGTTATAAAGTAAGCTCTATGTTGGCCATAAATCTGTTTTTGTGAAGAAGAGAAGTTCATATTAAAAAATTTAAGTTATACTATTTAGAGGTATCTTCGAATAATATTTGAAATTGGGTTTTATGAGACTGAAATCTATGTTGGAGTGGTTGTAAAATAAGTTGCTTGTTTGAGGGGCTCTACTTCGGAATATAGGTTGTTATGTGAGGAAGTTAAGTTGGTCAATTAAGGTTGTAGTTAGAAATAAGTTCCGAAGTTTAAATGTCGTTTAGTAGATTAATGGAAATTGTTAAAGGAACATCATATGTTGAGTAAAGTATTCGTAAATTCTGGATAACATAAATGAAGTATAAAGAAGTGGAATCGGATATGTAAGATTTATATTAGCGATGTAATAGCCCAAGAGATATGAGATGGATTGAAGGAGTAGAAAATAGTATAATAAGTCATAGTTGTGAGGAACTATATCCGAAACGAGAGTCTTCTGCTATGAGTATTGAACAGGGATAAATAAAAGGGCCGGGTTTATGAGGTACCATCCTCTAACAGGAAGAATAAGTTAAATAACTGGAAGTGGGAGAAGTATAAATCTCTTTTAATATGGGCATCGGTGACAGGCTTTAATAATAAAATAAATAAAAGAGTTAAGATTAATATGAACATTGAGTTCAAATATCTAAGAAATATTGTTATGAGTTATAAATTTAAGATTAATGTGGAGTATGAGTTTAAGTATTTGGAGTGATAATAAAAGTTATAAATGGATAGATGAATAATGGTATAACTATTCAGGACATGGAAAGATGAAATAAGATATTGTTGACTTGTAATCATAATACATAAGTCCGAACTTTGCAAGGTTATAGAAATATGTCCTATGAAGTTTTATATTATAAGACTTAGGTAGATGTGATATGATTTTCATTAAAATCTAGAGATATGAACGATGTGGAATTTGATGTTACTACATTTTGAATACTTAAAGTTTATGTAAGATTTAAGTTTCATTCTGGGATTATAATCTTTCGGTAAGCTTATAGGATTGGGCCATATTTCCTTTAATGTCCTATTTGAGTGGTTTTTAGCAAATGGATTTTATAGAAGGTCGAATTATACTAAGTTGTTGGAAACTAGAGTATTTATCAAGCAATTTAAGTTTTGTATATAGAATGCCTAAGTGCAATTGTGTTATAAGATTTTGATATATCTGATTCAAGAATCCTGAATTTGAATTTCGAAAATTATTGAATTACAAATTATGTTTTCGTGAGGGGAAGAAGCTGCTAGAGCAGTGATGAACAACTCTGTATTCTGGGGACATGTCCTGAAAAGTCTAGCAAGCAGTACATAACGGAAGAGGGAGACGTCCCTTGTAAAAAGCTTAGAGACTTCGCCTGTAAGACAACTTTATTCGTGTTCTCTTCCCCAGTATAATATGATTTCTGAAATAAAATAGAATATGTATTAAATATTCAAATGATTTCGTGGGAAGTGATTTCAAACTTTATTTCTGAAGTAATGTTTTACTCTCCCAAGTCTATGGAGATCATGTGCGAGTGTGAATATGGGAATGATTTATTGAGAAATCCGTTGGGAATTTATGAAAGCAGTTAGCTACGTTATACATATTTGGATTAAAGATTATTTTATTTGAAATACAAAAGTGGGAGATATTGCTACGCCTTGGCATGTCATAATAGAATTGCTTTTGCAAGATCGTAGTGAATTATACGGAATTCTTATGGTTCCTCTAATTGAAAGTATATGCTATTTATTTGTAAAATACTTGTATTTTTATTTTATACAAGTAATATTGTGAATTATGTACAAGTATTTGTTATATCATTCTATCATTATGACTTTGTTTTATATCTTGATTTTGAATATCTCGTAACTGCGTAAATACATTTTAAACCACTAAAAGATTTTGTGGTTGGACAGTGTGTACTCAGTTTCGCTGATTTTGTTATTGGAACCTGTCCTGGTGGGGGGCAGCGTTCGATATTAGTGATTTTTGCAGGAAATGTTGAAGTTAGCTCCGGTATGGTTAAAGGATCATTTATGTTATAAGAGATGACTTTCGGATGAGCAATCGTGGAGATTGTATAGTTTAGTTGAGAGAATTCTTATGGTATATTACTGTATAGTCTTGGAGACTTGTTTTAGATTATTTCTTTGTACATTTACATTTTGGGTTATTGTATTGTGGGCCTTGACCCAGGTCCAGAATTGTATAGAAGATTATGTTTTCGCTGCGAATAAATGTAAATTCGAGATTTATTAAGTGTTAATTGAGATTTGTGTATGTTAAGTGTGATTAGCTAGCAGCTCGGAAGTGCGGGCTGTTACATATGAGCAAACAAATACCATCCAATCAGTGGCGGATCCAGGATATTCAAATTGGGGGTACTGTAGTTAATCTAGTTATTAAATAAATAAATTATCGAAGATCGGGTTGTTTTCCTTATGATTTTTTTTTATCTAGGTGTCATTTTCTATATCTAATACACAAATAAACTAATTACTATCTATTAAATACTTCATGAAATCAAGTCAATAACCTATAATCAATTTATCACACAAATCAATCATTTTCAACTAATACATTTTTCATTCATTATTATTATTAATATATTATTAGTGTTAAATTACCAATTTGACAACTAAACAATGAACAAAGATTTTTTTTGGTTGATAAAGAGGGACAAAGCCCCTAACAGGAGAGAAGAAACGGGGAATTAGACAAAGAGCAAGAAAGAACGAAAAACAGTAGAAACAAATGTAAGGATAAAGTTAAAAAAGGGTAAAAACTTATGATGGGGACAAGTCATTGACAACTCATAATGCTTTGCAATTTCTTTTATTTTGCAAAGTGGTTTGGTAAGGTTTAAGTATTGTAAGTGTGTAAATTAGTGTACTCAGTCACTTCTACAGTTTGAACCGTACCCCTCCCTCCCTCTCTTAATAATTTCACAATTTTTTTCCCTTTGGGGGTACTGCAGTACCCCCCTACGACCCAGCTGGATACGCCAGTGCATCCAATATTGTACACCTGGTTGTATGATACTATAAATTATAATCCTTAGAACCATCAATATTCAACCAAGTAATACACAACTAGCATTGAATTTTCCAACTACTAACCTATATAATGTACGTATAGATCTATTTGCCTTTGAAATGTCGTTCGGATTGTGATGGAGGGTGTAAATTGTTGAAATCCAAAGACATCTTTTTCAAGATTTCTTTTCCAATTTAGGAATCTTCAACCTTTTTGTCTCTCAATTATTATTACACATAATCCATGGAGTAGTTTGTACTACTACATCATCCAGTACATAAACGTGGATCACAAATAAAAGGCTTTGTTTGCATCTCAAAGAATGTTATTAAGTCACAGCTTGAGTTCCTCCAAGAATTGGCTACCATCTTAATTCTTGCCCTCTATTGTAGTTTCCTTGTAAATTGGAGGGTTTTCTTCAGACAGTAACTTTTTGATTGGTCCATACTCCATACTCCATACTCCATACTACATACTCCATAGTTATGGATACCGGAACGTGGCTTGAAGAAAGCGGCTAATGAAATTCTACATTGCCGCAACTCTATGATACACTTTATATCTTGTCATTTGTAAATTGCAATTAACTGCATGGGATAAAACTTCAAAGAGATTTTTTAAGTTCACCGAAATTTTACAAATAATTTCACATTTAATCCCAAAAATAAAATCTTAATTATAGTGTTTTCCAATTTTCTCTGTCCTCTCCTAGAAAATATTGTCATATAGAAGTATGTTGATTTGACATATAAATAACTAACCGGACTATACATTGATTCTAAGATGATTTACGATATACTTTCTTCGTTTCAAAATAGTTGCACCGTTTGCTTTTTCAGGTTTGTCAAAACGCTTTTTTTAACGTTAATATCTCTAATTGCATATAAATAAAAATTATAAAAAGTATATACTTGAAATCCTCGTAGTGAGACGAATTTAACAAGATCCCACTTGACTATGTTTTTTCTTATATAATGGTGAGAGAAAATTTGTCAAAGTTGGTTAATGAATACTGACTAAATGTCAAATGGTGCAACTACTTTTAAACGAAAAGTATATATTTGATTGGCTAATTTTGACTATTAATTTGACTAATCAAAGTAGAAATTGACCTGTTCAACAAAAGTACAATCATTAAAATTTGCTTTTTGAAAGGTAAGATTACAAAATCATACTCCGTTGTAGTTTCCACAAACGATGCAATCATTATGTAAAGGAAATAGGATACAAGTCGTACAACATGTGCCTTGCACATGACCACTAATCTAGGTGTCCTTAATACTTTTGTTTCCTTGTAATGCTTTCTAGTACTAGTTGTTGGACCGTGCCCGAAGGTAGCAAAACTTAATTAGTGAAATAAGGCTCTATTATTTTGGATTGAATTAATAAAAATTCAATTCATTTCAGTTCAGTCAGCATTCATTTCACTTCAGTTTAGTTTGTTTCATTTTAGTTAGTTTCCTCTCACAGTTTTCATTCATTTCAGTTCAGTTCAGTTTATTTCATTTCGGTTCAGTTCATTCAGTTCAGACAATTTCAGTTCAGTCCAAAAGAACAGAGCCCAAATAGTGTAAGTATTCTAGCACAATTATTTCAATTACAATTGATTAATGTAATTTTAGTTTATACTTCATCCGTTCATTTATTATTGCAACATTTTCCTTATTCGGAAGTTTCATATTAATTGCAACATTACTAAATTTGACGATGGTCCCTTTTTCATCTCTCTCTATCTTTCTCATCTCCTTAAAAAATGTGCAACCCCTACATGTTGCAATTATTAAAGAACGGAGGAAGTATTTGTGTATCATGTTGCTCATGACTTGATGTTATTAGTAACTAACATATTTAAGTATGGTTAATGCTTATGAAAATAAACATATAGTTGTTTTAAGTTGTTTGTAATGCATATTGTAATTTATTAAACATATCGTAATTTTTACTGAACGTATATGCATATTGTAATTTATTAAACATATCGTAATTTTTACTAAACAACTATATGTAATTTATGTTCAATAATTTCATCTCTCATCTCATACTTCCTTTATTCATTTATAGTCACTATATGTTATTCTCTGATAGAAATATACTTTTAATCACTACATACCCATATTTAGTGCGTATCATATTAACGTTTTTTTTCTCAATTAGTTATCCATCAGTGTTACAAAATTAGAACATACATTTATAATTTTTTTTAGTCCTCTCAAAAAAAAAATTAATATGTTTTTCTTAGATCAATGTTTAATTGGTTTTTTTAAGTTGTTTGTTCATCATTATTCAAATATAGTATTGAGAGAAGAAAATATAAAGCAAAATAAAGGTTGTGCTCAAATAAAGTGGAAGAATTTCTATATCAGGTTCAATCGTTGAATATTAATAAAATGAAAGAGTTTTATTTATATAATAAAGATTATCGAATAATAATCAACATTAGGTTTTAAAATATTATTAGTATAATTATTAATATGAAATTCAAGTTTTATTTTTTCTTCTGATTGTGTCAATCAAGTTATATTGTAAATTTAATTTTTTATCAGGGTTTTTCACACATATGTAAGAAGAGGGAATCATTCTTCTTAATTTAATATTTAATTGAAATTTCAAATTCAATTCCATTGCTAACTTGATCAATATATGTGGCAAGTAGGAAGAAGAAAAGATTATTTAATATATATGACAATTTAAATTCATTAAGGGTATATTAGATATTTTGTAGGGGGGACCATCTTCCTCCCCCTTCAATTATATAATAGAGATATGTTATTCTCTAATAGAAATATACTTTTAATCACTACGTACCCATATTTAGTAAGATTTTCCTCTCATACATCTAATTTATTACTTGTTAGTAGGAACCACTTGTCTCCAACATATTTCTACTTTTTAAATTTATTTACATGTTAGTATAATGATAATTTAAGACCAGAGGAGTACTTACTCCAAAATTCCAATGGCCATCACGGCTCTTATCCTTCATTATTAGTTTGTAATAAATCTTACTTTAGACAAAACATGGAAGTTGAAGTACATCAATTGTACGAAAGATAATAAAAGGCAGAAGGGACCATTTCAAAAGTAGTAATATTTAACAACATTTTTTTGACGTGTAAAACAACATTAGTATTACTTCATAGGCAAATTTCCTTATGAGACATGAGACATAAAATAATGCAGTTTTACATTTTCATCGCTCAAAAGAATGTGTTGAGATCCTCTAGAGTTTCAAAATAACTCTAGACGGTAGAGTTCGTTAAATATCAGTCGTTGATTAAGAAATCAAAAGCTTGTATTTTCTCTCCCAAAGATCCCCCTATTTTTCCCCCGAATATCCTGCCCATATCTTTTCCTTTCCCACTAATCATGAGCCCTTGATTTTATAATATATGGTTAGGATTCAACTCTACTTTGTAGAGTTTTAATAAAACTCTAAAGGATCCGGACCCCAAAAGAATAGTCCTCATCTATCTTTAACGATGTCGCAAGTTTTACGGAGTGATCAAAATTCCTCTTCATTTTGTTGTGCTCAGCGTTCGATCACTTTTTCCATCATATTATTTTTTGATGGAAAAAGATGTACAAAAAACTGCTCTTCTAAATTGTTGATCCCCTATTTCTCTTCCTCCTACACTTCCCCTCCCCCTTCTTCGTCTCCTCTTCTCACTTGCCTTTTACGTTTTACAAATTTTAGGAAGACTCTTGCTACTTGCTCGTGTTACTTTTGCGTTTTATCTAGTTTTGCACGTTTTGATTTAAGACTTGCTTAGTTAATTGTGAAAGGAAAAAGATGTAAATGGATCTCGATAGCAGTGCAACATGCATTAATCAATGCACAAACAATTAAATTTGGGAAATTTTGCTATATGAATATGCATGAACCATGAAATCAAATGTTTATCGTATCACAAAGCATAGGGATAACAGGGACAAAGCCTCTCAAATTCTTGAAGCCAATATTGTTGGGGTTAGGAGCGCAAGCGGAAGCAAATAGTGATAATGAGAAAATTAGATAAAAGATGGACAAGATAAGTAGAAATAAACACACATAATTTAACGTGGGAAAAACCCTCAAAAGAGGTAAAAAAAACCACGAACGACGAGCACTAATATTATCCAATATATGAAAAGGTATGAGAGTACAACCCCAAAGGGTAACAAGATTATAGTATGACTCTCTAACTAATATTGGATCTAATGTGAGCTAATATGTGTATGGGTATTGTGTATATAGCTCTTGTGTGTTGTGTGTTGTAAAACAAGAGGAGCATGATGGGTATTTATAATAAGCTACAAGTTGTCATAAACCTTGACCTTGGAGGCCAAGTATATGCACTAGCCTTGGAGCCCAAGGACATGAGTAATAACCTTGGAGGCCAAGGGTCTTCACAAGCCTTGGAGGCCAAGGGTCTTCAAAGACTTGGAGAAAAAGAAATAACTTGTAGTAGCTAGAATTTGTGACATTTACCCAACATTCTCCACCTTGGCACAAATTCCGTAAGTGCGTACTCGTCGTATGAACCCCGAAGGGTATTAGGCAGATGTGTCACCCACTAAACCCGAATGATCTTCGAGCTTAGGAATAGAAAGTGACATGCTTGAACTCATTTGACGTGGACACCAACGCCAAATTGGAGTTTGGTATGATGAAGCTGGAATTGAAGAACCTTGAAGCACATAGAGATTTCTATGTTTAATGGCCTTCATAATTTCATGAGCACCTTTGGAGACTTTGAGTACTCCACCTTGAGCCGAAAACGCGCACCCTTTAGAATCAAGAGTGCCCATTGAGATAAGATTCTGCTTCAAGTCGGGAACATGTCGAACATTAGATAATGTTCTAATTTTCCCATCATGTGTCTTGATCCGAACAGAGCCAACTCCATAAATTCTGCAACGAGAACCGTTGCCCATAAAAACAAAATCATTCTTTATCGAGTGATAATCGACAAAGAGATCTTGTTGAGAACAAATATGGTAAGCACAACCAGAATCAAGCACCCAATGTGAATTTCTACTTCTACAATGAGAAGTAGCCAAAAGAACAACTTCAGAATCTGAATCAACAATGTAAACTTCGGTTGTTTCCTTCTTCTTTTCATTTTCTTCTCTTTCGAGCTTTCTCTTTAATTTGTAACAATCGGAAACATCGTGCCCATGCTTCTTACAATATTTGCAGGAAATGTTGGAATTATGTCCCTTTGATCTGGACTGGTACTTGGTACTTGAAGTACTACCCACAACATACAAACCTTCACAAGATTTGTCCTCACTTTCAAGGTCATATTTTTCCTTTGATAGGAGATTAGATTTAACATCCTCATATGACAACGTTTCATTGTTGCCATAAAGCATGATTTCCTTGAAGTGTTTAAAAGATTTAGGTAGTGAGACAACCAACAAAACTGCTTTATCTTCATCATCAATTTTGACATCTAAATTTTCCAGATCAATCAAAATAGAAGTAAACTCATCAAGATGAGTTTGGATAGGAGTACCTTCCGACATGCCAATTGTGTACAATCGCTCTTTGAGGCGCAATTTGTTTGCAAGACTCTTGGTCATGTATAATGACTCAAGCTTCAACCATAAACTTGCCGCTGACGTCTCGTGAATGACGTCACGAAGCACCTCCTTGGATAAACAAAGTTGAAGAGCTGACAAGGCTTTCTCATCTAACTCTTCCCATTGCTCATCGGTCATATTAGATGGTTTTTTCGATTAACCATCTAACGCCTTTTTTAATCCGCTCTGAGTGAGAACGGCCTTCATTTGGACTTTTCAAATGTTAAAGCTAATCTTGCCATCAAACTTATCAATATCAAATTTTGTCACCGAAGACATCTTAGAAAGATAAAAACGCTCTAACAAAACCTTTGGCTCGGATACCACTTGTTGGGGTTAGGAGCGCAAGCGGAAGCAAATAGTGATAATGAGAAAATTAGATAAAAGATGGACAAGATAAGTAGAAATAAACACACACAATTTAACGTGGGAAAAACCCTCAAAAGAGGTAAAAAAAAACCACGAACAACGAGCACTAATATTATCCAATATATGAAAAGGTATGAGAGTACAACCCCGAAGGGTAACAAGATTATAGTATGACTCTCTAACTAATATTGGATCTAATGTGAGCTAATATGTGTATGGGTATTGTGTATATAGCTCTTGTGTGTTGTGTGTTGTAAAACAAGAGGAACATGATGGGTATTTATAATAAGCTACAAGTTGTCATAAACCTTGACCTTGGAGGCCAAGTATATGCACTAGCCTTGGAGCCCAAGGACATGAGTAATAACCTTGGAGGCCAAGGGTCTTCACAAGCCTTGGAGGCCAAGGGTTTTCAAAGACTTGGAGAACATTTACCCAACAAATATCTCTGCAAAAACACCAGAATAAATACATCAAAAGGTTCAATAAAGAAATGGATGTGTAATCACAGTGATAAGAAAAGCAAACTGCAAAGTGGAAAGAAATACAATTCTTTTAACGGTTTTTTCACCAAATACCCCTGATAAATAAATTTATCGGTTTTTTCACCATATACCCCTGACAAATTTTTTTTTGCACCGTATACCCTCGCAAGTTTCCAAATTCATCATATACCCTCCACGTTTCAAAGATTACATCAAAGTACCCTTTTGACTAACGGTGTTAGACTTCCGTTAGTCATTAACCCCCTAATCCCCCATAATCCTCCTAATTAACTATCCTAAACCTAAGTCAAACCCTAACCCTAACCCTAACCCCTAATCTAATACCCTAACCCCAACCACCCCCTCCCCCACCCCCTACACCACCACCCCCTACCCCAGCTGCCAGCCCACCACAGCACACCCTCGGGCCACCACCACCCCAACAGTTCCCCCGCAGCCCCCCTCCCTCCCCCTTCCCCCGCAGCCCACCCCTACCACCACCCCAACAGTTCTCCCCCGCAGCCCTCCTCCCTCCCCCTTCCCCCGCAGCCCCCCATCCACGTAAACCCCCCCACCACCCCCACCCACGCAAACCCCCCACCACCCCCACCCACGCAAACCCCCCCGCCCACCCCCTTTGAATCCCCCCCCCCCCACCCCCCTTTTGAATCCCGCACTCCTCCCCCACCCCCATTCGAATCCCGCAGCCCCCCCCCCTCCCCCATTCGAATCCCGTAACCCTACCCCCACCCCCCTTCGAATCCCTCGCGGCTGGTGAGAGAGAGAACGTCAGGTGGCGAGTTGGCGAACTATACCAGCGAAATTGAAGAACGAACAACCACCCAGCCAAAATAACCACCGCCGAAAAGTCTCTCTCCTCCATTCCCGATGCTGCCATCGCTTTTCTCCGCCTCTTTGAAAACCTCGATTCTCGCTTTTCTTAGTTTAAACGAGATTGTTGTACACTTCGATTCTCGTCACCGGCAGTGGATTGAGGAGAGAGAAAGAGGAAGAATTTCACAGGTTTTTAGATGTTCAAACTTTTGGTTAACATCTATCTCTCCTCATCTTCTTTTTTTTCTATTGAATCACTACCTTACCTCTAAAAATGATAATGAAATATAATGACATAAAATTAAAAATGATACAAGTTGGGGGAAGGGGGAGGGGTGTCTTGCGGGGCAGGGAGGGGAAGGGGGAGGGGGTGCTGCGGGGGGTGGGGGAAGGAGGACTTTGGTGGGTGGGGGAAGGGGGAGGGAGGGCTTCGGTGGGGGTGGGGAAGGGGGGGCAGCAGACCAGCAGTGGTGGTGGTGGGGTGGGGGTGGGGGGGAGGGAGGGGCTTTGGTGGGGGAAAGGGGGCAGCAGTGGTGGTGGGGTGGGATGGGGGTGGGTGGTTAGGGTTAGGGTATTAGATTAGAGAGTTAGGGTTAGAGTTAGGGTTAGAGGGGGTTAGGGTTTAGGGTAGTTAATTAGGATTAGAGGGGGGATTAGGGGTTAATGACTAACGGTGTTAGACTTCCGTTAGTCATAAGGGCATGTTGATGTATTTTTTGAAACGTGAGGGGTATATGGTGAATTTGGAAACTTGCGAGGGTATATGGTGCAAAAAAAAATTTGTCAGGGGTATATGGTGAAAAAACCGAAAAAAAAAGATACAAAAGAAAAATATGAAAAACAATAACAAAAAATCAGAAACCTAACATTTTTATTGATTCTTAACAAACAAAAATGAAGAAAATCCAAAAAAAAAACAACAATATCACCACCTAGCCATTAGATCTGATATATAAAAATAAAATCTAATTACAAAAGAGAAAAAAAAGAACAAAAAAGAAAGAAAATAAGAACAACATCTGTATTCGACATTGATGATGAACTCAGACACACACTCTTGCACTGTCTCTTTCGCGTCTTTCGAGATCTTCGCGTTCGACGAAGCATTATCCAAGGTTTGGCTTTCTTCATGATTCTGCTAACGTTCGCGATCGGAAGAAATCGGTCTTGTTCGCGCTCTGAGAGCTCGCGGTTTCCGCCGCCGCCGGATTCGTTGTCGGAATCCGCCATTGATGAAGGATTTGAAGCTTTTTTTTATTTGTGGGAGAGGAGAGAAGAGTGAGAGAGGGATTTCGGTGATGATGCGAGATTGATGTACGAGATTTCCGTTGAGCGACGTGCTGAGAGATGAGAGATGCACGAGGACGCCGGCGAGATGAGAGGAGAGAGGAGAGATGAGAGGAAAGACGTGGGAGGTTGAGAGGAGAGAAGGATAGAAAACGACGAGAAGTAAAAAGTGAGAGGAAGCAAACCTAACTGATGGGCGTGTTTTATTAAATTCATAAAATCTATTGCTGCGGTTTTTCCAGGAACCGCAGCAATAGAACTGGTCAAACAGTCAACCAAATTTGAAAATTTTCCCCGTTGACATCTGTTGCTGCGGTTTTGGCTGGGAACCGCAGCAATAGGTGTATTTTCTATTTTACCTTTTCTTTTGACGTGGTTTATTGCTGCGTATGGGTACTGCAACAATAAGCAAAAATTCTACTAGTGATATATTTTTGTTGGCTTGTTGCTATTATTATAAGTATAAGAAGAATGTTATAAAACTTTCCTCTTCATTTGATCTCACTTAACATCTATATTTTGTGATGCTGATTAATTATCAGTGAAAAATTCAACTTCCTCAGACCTGTTCGAAGTCACAGACATGACCTCCTTGGCCATCTTGCCAAAGAACATAGCATTCAAAGGGGACAACAAGAAGTACCTAAGGTCACGCCATATTCGAACCCAAAATAGGATCCAATTCGCTTCAGACGACCTAATGAATCCATCGGTGCACCACGAGTGTTTCACCCTACCCAACGACAACGTCCGGTTCCGATCCAATACCTTTGGTCGATTCTGGAGGAAGTCTAGCCCAGAATGGATCTATTGCGACTCCTCTGATACCACTGGCAATCGTGTTTCGCCCAGTGAGGTTGGATAACCAAGGCAACGTAATTGCTCTCTTGAACCTTGGCAACAACAAGTACTGTAAAAGGCGCATCAAGCGTGGACAAACTCGGTGTTGGATACCCTTATTGCATCCACCACCTCAGTCGTACCCCAGGCGGTGTTGGAGGTGGGAATTCGAGAACGGAAGATCACTGACATCCATTACAGGTATATAGTCTTAGATGTTCCCTCAATTATTACTCCACTTGAATTTGGTATTCTCATTTTATTTTATTTAAGGGTTTTGATATATGCAGCACTTAGAGTTGCAAATAAGCATTAAATAAATTTCCTAAAATTAATATAAATCTAGGAATGTGTAACATAATGACGCATCAACCGATATAATTATTAATTATTTCTTTGTCAATATTTCATTTTCAACTTCTTATATTTGTTGGATTATGCTCCAAAATTAGTCAAATAGTTTTCCTAATAGTTAGGACTAGTTGCTAATAATTAGTTAGTGGGCTAACAAGTAGTGGTCTACATAATGGTCTATTTAGTGGGATAGCAAGTAGTGGGCATGTTCCTAATTTCTCTCTTTAGTGGCTCATAGTTAAGATGTTATTAGCAGTGCTTTGTATGACTATTTAAAGGTTGGTTTGTTTATTCATTTATGTGTGGAAAATATATAAAAATGTAGTCTTTTTAATTATCTCCAAGTTTCTCTTCTTTATCCTCTAAAAATTCGACAATATTAAGTTCTAAGGGTTGCATCTAAAAACTAAGAAAACTGAAAAACTGACTATTTTTTCACTTAAATATTTGAAGTATATTGCTGCGGATCTATCACCATAGGCAGGACGAGGCCATAATTTATGATTTTGCACCCTGGAGGAACATTACACAAGACACATATAACTTCGACCCAACCCCTGCTAGGAAGTGGCTGATTTTCCGCTACACTAAGCTGAACCAAGATACCTTCACCCAGTGGCGGATTTACACATTGTCCTGGTGGGTCACATGACCCACCATTCCCCCAGAAAAAAATAAAATAAAAAATAAAAAATTTTAGGTTTAGGAAAACGCGTTCCTCTTCTTCAGTCTTCACTTTCAGCCATTTTCTTCCTCTCAGGCTCTCAACTCTCAAGTCTCAACTTCTTCTCACGCCGGTCCCGCACCGTCACTCCGTCTCCGTCAGGTTAGTTTTCTCACTACTCGGTCACTCATTTTCTTCCTCTCATCCTCTCAACTTCTTCTCTCACTCCGTCGACCGTGTTTCGATTTTCTGCAGTTCTGCCGTCACGCCGACCACCGTGGCTTAATCTCTACTCATTTTCTACAGTTCTGCCGCTTGTAAGTGCACTTTAAACATGTATTTTTGAATTAGATATGAGTATTTTGTGTAGGAATAGTGTTTTGAATTAGATCTGAACTTGCTAAGTGCTAACTTTCCTTTCCTTCAATCTTTAGGCCTTCGTTCAATTATGTAAGTAATTTAACTGGAGTTCTGAATTTTTAGAGTTTCTTGATCGATTTTGATTACGAATTTGGAGTAATCGTCATTATTTAACCTAGCTTCATGTTATGGCAGAATTCTTACTTAATTTTGGTTAATTTCAGTTATTAATCATGTCAGTAGAAAATTAGTTAGAGTACTGATTTTTCATTACTTCCTATAGGCTATAATTTTATGATCGATTTTGATTATTGATTTGGAGTAATCGTCATTATATGCGTAATGCATTACATTATGATCTTAATATGAACCTAGCTTCATGTTATGGCAGAATTATTACTTAATTTTGGTTAATTTCAGTTATTAATCATATCAGTAGAAAATTAGTTAGGCTTGATTATATCACTTTTGTCTACTAGGCTTGATAAATGTATGCTTATTTAGTTAAATGAATGGATTGAGTTTGTTTGCACTTAGATTTAGAAAATGTTAGTAACTTAGATCTATAATGTATAAATGTATTTGTTAGGTTTATGGATTGTGTTATATGTATTGTTGTTAATTTAATATTATTTGTTACAGTGGCTAATTGGTGAATGATGAATGTGATGCTTTGAGCGTTGGATTAGCTTTGAAGGTTTGATTGATTGTGTTCAGGTAATACACTAAAACTCTTGTTTTAGGATTTTTAGAATTGGACCTATCATGTGAAGTTTCGGAGAGGCCATGAATGAGCCTTTGGTTTTATGTGTTTTATGTGCTGGTGGAATTAGTTGGAGATGGATAGGATTTCCTCTAACTTCAAACAGGAACGGGTTTAAATCAAGAACGCGGCTTAGGTAGACCTTGTGACACTCGTTGGGGATCTCACTTCAAAACAATATTGAATGTGCTTGATTTATATCCTACAATTCTTGATTCACTTGATAAAATTGGAAGTGTTTCCGATACAATTGATTCAAATAAAGCACAATCTATTACACATTTGTTGATGTCATTTGATTTTGTGTTTGTGGCACATTTGATGGTTGCTATATTTGGAATTACAAATGAGTTAAATGTGGCATTGCAAAAACGTGATCAAGATATTGTAAATGCAATGGCGATGGTTGATATAACCAAGTCTAATTTGCAAAAATTGAGAGATGAAGGATGAGATTCTCATATGGAGAAAGTCACTTCTTTTATGGAGAAATATGAAATTGAGGTTCCAAGTATGGAGGAGAGATATCTTGTTCCTGGAAGAAGGATGTTTAGAGGTAAGACTCCACAAGTGACAAATCTTCATCATTTTCGAGTTGATGTTTTTCTAAGCGTCATTGATATGCAATTACAAGAACTTGAAAGTCGATTTCCGGAGATGAGTAAGGAACTTCTTCTGTGTATGTCTTGCTTTAATCCTGCTAATCGATTTTCTTCCTTCGACAAGAGAAAATTGATTCAACTTGCCAAATTCTATCCTAATGAATTTTCAAGTACTGAATTGATGTTTTTTGAATATTCACTTGAGAATTTCATAGTCTCTGTTAGAGAGGATGAAAGATTTTGGAATTTGAAAAATCTTAATGAGCTTTCTATGAAATTGGTTGAGACGGGAAAATCGGAAACTCATGATCGGGTGTACTTGCTTTTGAAGTTGGTATTGCTTCTTCCCGTGGCAACGTCAACTGTAGAAAGAGCATTTTCCTCCATGACACAAGTGAAAGATAAATTGCGTAACAGCATGGGAGATCAGATGTTAAATGATTGTTTGATTACTTATATAGAAAGAGAATTGTTTTTAAAGGTTAGCATGGATAATATTGTAAATCGGTACCAAAACATGAAAACTCGTCGAGAACAATTGTAATAATTTTTAGGTACTATTTTATTGTAATATGAATTATTATTAGTCATGAAATGATTTTATTTGAAGTGTTTTTTTTTAATTCATGGATTATCATGTATGGATGTGCGTATCCGAACCCGCACCCGCACCCGCATCCGAATCCGTACCCGTATCCGTCTCTGTGCAACCTAGTCGGTAGTGACCCACCATTCGTAAATTCCTGGATCCTCCATTGCCTTCACCTCATCTCATTCGTGGAAGGTGGCGTTGTCGATGCGGCTCAGGGTACGCGTTATCCCCGTGTTGTTACAAGGTACAATAAACTTCAATTGTCCTACGGCGGGAACGTTGAATGGTCACGAGATGACGAAAACCACCGAAGGAATGATATCTGGTGTAGAGGTCATTGTAGATCCCATGAGTAGAGCGGTGGTTACTTTGACAGCGTCAAAGGGCACGATCGACGTCCCCTACTCGTACACGCAACGCGACGTCCTTCCTAACGACACACGAGTTCCTACAAGAATGCACGACGGGCTCTTCACTGGTGTAAGCTCCGAGAACATTACACAAACCATTAGGCAAGAAAGCCGATCCTGGGTTGTCGGCATCGGAGTTAGAAGAGGCGAAAATAAAGGCATTAGAGGCAGAGAGGAGGCGAGAGCAGAGATCATGTCCTCAAAGCTCTAACTTACAACTTAGTTAATTCAAGCAATGCTTCTAAATATAGGAGGTGATGGGGCTTGCTTACACGGTTACACCTATCATATATATGTGTTTTGGAGAGGGTGCATTTTCTTTTTAGTCTTGTACTTGTAATTCGTTGCTCTTCGTTGAACTCTGTTTACTCTGTTGAACTCTGTCTATCGATCTCTTTACTTGTCTATCTACGATTACCTCTTCAATTTGTCCGTCCATGATGAATAGTGATTACGAATTTTTTCCTAAATCTATTTAGTAAGCAACTACAGTACAACCTTGGAAAACCAAACTTCTTTGATGTTTTCTAGTTGAAATAATTTATCAAAATGGAAAAAACAAATGATGTTTACCAAAAGATAGGGTAAAGAGTAAGTCTCTGATGAGACCGTCTCACGTTATGAGATGTGATGATTCACACGCGTTTTATTATGGTATAGAAGTGCAATTTAGCTAAACTATAAAAAAAAAATGTTAACTAATTGTAAAAAATGTGCAACTATTTTTACAGATCAGAATAACCTTTAATGAAATTATGTTAACTAATAAATTATAACTCATAGCTATTAACCAATAAACCATAATTATCAACCAATGCAAAACCATAACATTCATCAACCAAACCACCATAATCATAACCCAAAACAATAACTTTTTTTATCTAAACCTACTAATAATCCAAAACAATAACTATTAACTCGAAAACCGTAACAAATAACAAGCAAACCATAACTATTTAGTATCCACCCAAGATCATATATATTTTATCTCGAAAACTATAAATGAAAACTAGAACTAATAACGTGTAAACAATTACTAATAACTAAAAATCGTAACTATTAACCATATCTCTCTTTTATATACTACAAAAGTATTAAGAACACCTAGATTAGTAATCATGTGCAAGGCACATGTTGTATCTTATTTCTTCCTTTACATAATGATTGCATCATTTGTGGAAACTACAATGGAGTATGATTTTGTAATTAAATACCTTTCAAAAAGAAAATTTTAATGATAGTACTTTCGTTGAACAGCTCAATTTCTACTTTGATTAGTCAAATTAATGAATTATTTATCAAGTTAATAGTCAAAATTAGCCAACTCTCACTATCACAGTCAACTATATATATCATAAATCATCTTAGAATCAATGTATATCTCCTTGTACTCTAGACCAGCTGTCTTGATAGTAATAGGACCCAAATCCATCAGGTCCTGGTGCCTTGCACCCAGGAATAGAAAATTAGGCTTTCTTAATATCTTCTTCAGTGTATGGAGCAGTAAGAATAGCTTTGTGTTCTTCTATAAGCATAGGTCCAATTTGCACCAGTTGTGGTATCACTTTCGCCTATTTGTGACATTACTTCCCGCAGTTTCTTATAATATCCCAAGAATGCTTCGTAACTTTCTCTGGTGTGTCTTTCAAAGTAACAAGTTGGTTTTTGGAAAGAAGATGTATTGAAGGTTTTAGAGAAAGAAGACTTACCTCACTGTCTTCAGTTTCATCTTGGGAGTTCGAACTTTTCGCCATTAGACACAAGTGAGAGTCGTCCGTGCACTGTGCCTTTCTCTGTGATGTCTGTACAGCATCCAGACATAATTTTTCCTCATGGCACTGTGCCTCTGACTGTTCTTCGTCAGAATCCGAATCTCCCCAAACGGCAGCAATCATTGCCTTTTTGAATTCTTTCTTCGATTGCTCCCTTCTTTCTTTGGGCTTCTCATCATCCCATAAGGGACATTCTTTAATACTGTGATTTAACTCTCCACACTTGAAGCAACCCGAATTAGTAGCACTTTTCTTAAAGTTAGAGGTAGTGCTCTTACCTTTGAAATTTTCATATTTTCTAGGATTGTTGTTTTTGTTCTTTTTGAGAAAATTTTAAATCTCCTCGTAAGAAAATCAATATCATCATCACTATCACTATTTTCAATTTCCAATTCAGTTCTCAAGGCTATACCTTTACTTTTTGGTTCATTAGTTTTAGAATCTAAGACAAGTTCATGAGTCATTAATAATCCAATAAGTTGTTCGAGTGAAAGTTTAGTCAAATCTTTAGCTTCTTGAATAGCGGTTATTTTTGGGAGCCATCGATTTGTTAAACTTCTTAACACCTTTCTCACTAAATCTTCAGAAGTATATGTTTTGCCTAGAGAACGTAATTCATTAGTGATTAGTGTAAATCTAGTGAACATCTCTTTAATAGATTCGTCCTTATTCATAGTAAACAATTCATATTGTTGGACAAGCAAATCTATTCTAGATTGTTTTACCTCATTCGTACCTTCGTGGGTCAACTCCAGCGTGTCCCATATTTCTTTTGCTGTAGTACAAGTCGAGATCCTTGAGTATTCATCAGGTCCAATTCCATATTGGAGAATACTCATAGCTTTGAAGTTTTTTTCAGCTTTTGCATAGATAACTGAATTGTAGTCGTCTTCATCCTTGTCGACCATCTTTCCTTCAGCGTTTTTGGCTTGGATAAGGATTGGTTCTTTCCTTATGATTTTCCAGCATTCATAGTCCAATCCTTGGATGTAGATCCTCATCCTAGCCTTCCAAAATCCGTAGTCTTTTTCCGTTGAAAATAATTGGACACTTTGTGTGTCTATCTCGAGAATCGTCTTGCATGTTCATGACTTCTATTCTCTAGGGATGAGCCTTTCGAGAATAGCCTACTCTGATACCACTTGTTGGAACACAATGTGACACTCAAGAAGGGGGGGTTGAATTGAGTGACTAAATCTAATCGATTTTCGTAAAAACACCCTTATGGCACAGTGCTGTGCACTGTGTTATTCACTCTTAAAATCTCCGATTTATGTTTTTGCTCAACCGAAAATGAATCAAACAATAAAACAATGAAATAAAATAATAAAACACTGGAATTTAACGTGGTTCAATCTCACCTCTGAGATCTACGTCCACACAAACTACTCTTTTATTATTTGAATCGTAAAATATCAAACTCTTGATACAATTCGATTCCCCCACTACTAACTCTAGTAGTGCTCCCCAACACTTAACCTTAAGTGTTGCTACTCTCCTATAATATAAGAATTACAGCAAGAAGGATTCCTCAAAGACGTGCTTCTTATTCAAGCAAATAGAGGATCGTTACAAGCTTTGTTTAGAAACCTTAACTTACTAGAACTTTGTGCCGTACACTGTGCTCTGGGAGTCCGTTTTCAGCTCTCCAAATCTTTCTCTCTCCAAATCTGAAAACGTGGTTTGCTCCAATGATTTCTATCCCTTATATAATTCAATCAGCTGAATAAAAATTCTTCTCCAAGATGTATTATCTTTTTGAACAATTTTTATTCCTAAAATAAAGGGATAAAATTCTTTTCCTTTTCAAAATCCAATTTTATCTTTTATAAAAAACTGATTTCCTTTACTCCTTGTAAGATAAGGATTCCTCCATATCTTATGCCAACTCTAAAGCGATTTTAAATCAGTTTTTATCTAAACAAACTTTATAAAAATCGTTATCATTAAAAATCAGTTTTTCTCTTTTTACAAACAATCTTTTTAGAAAATCTTTTAAAGAAATGTTTTCTTTAAAATCAGTTTTTTATTAAAACTCTTCTTTTTCTTTTTTTTCGCATTTTATCTTTTATAAAATCTTGTTCTTAAAAATCAGATTTTTTAAAACTCTTTTTTCCGAAAATATTTTTAAAGAAACGTTTTCTTTAAAATCAGTTTTTACAAAACTCTTTATCCGAAAATCTTTGTAAAAAATATTTTCCTTTCAAAACTAATTTTCGAAATTAAAAACTCCCCTTTTTATATTCTTTAAATATAGAAACATGAAATTAATATAATTACCTATTTTCTTAACTCAAAAAAATAGTTAATCATCCTAATTTCATATTTCTAGTTTAGCACAAAGTTCCAATACGTTAATTACATTGCATAAACATGACTAAGAACATAACTAGACCTAAGCTTCCATATCTTTAAGTTCTTGATCTTTCATGAACATCCAATCTTGATAGTTTTCTTAGATCACTGTTACACACATACATGTTATAGCATAGAGTGTTTATCATCATCAAAATAACATTGACTTAGAGTCACAATACAACGATATAAAGAACTCGTAGCACAAAATAGCATTATGAGCAACGAAAGCATTACGACGCCCAAGCTACTGTTTGTGCAACGAACATGATATTCGACGCCTAAAATGTAAAGGGCGTCGAACCTAAGACGACGAAATTGGCGCGCAAAAATTTTGTTGCCCAAACCTTTGTGCAACGAACTTGTCTCATTGGGCGACGAATATTTTTGTTGCCCAAAACCTATTTCCTTGTAGTGTAGTCCTATTGAAATTAAGGTGAGTTATTTATGTGTCAAGTCAACATACTTCTGTATGACAATATTTTCAAGGAGAGGACAGAGAAAATTGGAAAACACTATGATGAAGATTTTATTTTTGGGATTAAAGGTGAAATTATCTGTAAAATTTGGGTGATTTTAAAAAACCTCTTTGAATTTTTATTCCATGTAGCTGATTACAATTTACAAATGACAAGATATAAAAGTGTATCATAACATAGAGTTGCGGCAAAAGAAGTTGGGCCTAGAATTTCATTAGCTGATTTCTTCAAGCCTCATTCCGGTTATCCAAGACTATGGACCAATCAAAAAGTTACTCTGTGAAGAAAACTCCCCAATTTACAAGGAAACCACAGTCAAAGACTATTTGAGCTATTACTACAATATGGGGCAAGAATCAAGATGGTAGCCATGTCTTGGAGGAACTCAAGCTGTGAATTAATAACATTCTTTAAGATGCAAACAAAGCCTTTATATTTGTTTTAAAAAAATTATGATTATGAATTTTGAGAACAAAGGTTGGCAAATCTTAGTTATATGTCATCCACTTGTTCGTGTAAAATAGTCTATTCGTGACTACTTGTACGTACTCGATGATGTAGTACGAACTACTCCATGGATTATGTGTAATAATAATTTAGAGAGAAAGGTTGAAGCTAGGATTCCTAAACTTGAACGAAATCTTGAAAAGGATGTCTTTGCATTGTATTTCAACAACTTACACCCTCCATCACAATCCAAATTAATTAAATGACATTTCAAAGGCAAATAAATCTATACTTACATTATATAGGTTAGTAGTTGGAAAATTCAATGCTAGTTGTGTATTACTTGGTTGAATGTTAATGGTTCTAAGGACCTATAATTTATATCCACATGTACGTATGACATAAGTTTTGGTAGGGACTAGGAAAACTTGTCTAGAACTCTAGATTAGAAAAGTCAGACAGAAAAAGCTTCACTTCCAAGTTTTTCTTTTGCCTATTGCTGCGTCACTTTGAGAGATCATCAAAAGTTTGGAATTAAGTAGGTTAAGATAATCAAATCAAGATAAGATTGCCAGTTTCCGCAAACATTTATTGTGACTTATCTAATTCAACATCACCAACTGAACTCCAATGCGGGCTTAACCAAGCTTGACAGTTAGCATCAAACATGATTTAATTTCACAGTCTAACAACAAGGATATACACCCTGATTTTCCTGACTATCACCTGAACAGTTCAAAAATCTATATATTGTCTGAAGCAGGGGAACAGGCATGGTTCCACTAAATCAATATTTATCCTGTCGGGAAGAAAGGGTCCTTCAGTATTCTTAGAGGGGATTAACATGGGCCCCGACCCGAAAATGGGTGGGTTTTGCGCATGATTTTTCGGCCTGCGATCGGGCTAGTCCCGACCCAATTTTTTGGCTAAAAAACCGGGCCATGGATGACGACTTAAATATGAAAAATCAGGCTAATTTTTGGCTCTGCCCGAAAATGATCCGAAAAGCCCGCATAGCCAGGCCCGAATTAGCCAGTTTTGGCGTGGGAATTTCGGCCCGAGACTTTGGCCCTGAAACGAGCCACTTTTTTTTGGCCAAAGCCCGACTCGGCCATGATCACCTCTAAGTCTGTATTCTGTAGAGTAATTTCCCATTGAAGAACCATATGTGAACCCGTACTCCATCTCATGAACCGAAGTATCATCAGATGCAACATGCATAGAGAAAGGATTATTTGAAAACAAATTAGATGGTAGGGCTAAGCTTGATAATTTTGACCTTCCTAAAAAAACACAACAATAAGATTCGACACCTTAACCTATAATATTTTGGGTCTTTTCACTTACAACTGATCCAAATTAATCTTACATTTTCTATATTATAACACACTAGTAGAATTTTTGCTTATTGTTGCGGTGGAATTGTTGCGGTTTTACCCATACGCAGCAATAAATCACGTCAAAAGCAAAGGTAAAATAGAAAATACACCTATTGCTGCGGTTCCCGGCCAAAACCGCAGCAATAGATGTCAACGGGAAATTTTTTCAAATATGGTTGACTGTTTGACCAGTTCTATTGCTGCGGTTTCCGGCCGAAACCGCAGCAATAGATTAAAATATTGTTTTTTTAATAATATTTGAACCTATTGCTGCGGTTCCTAAAAAACCCGCAGCAGTAGACTATGATTTAATATATAAAACACGCGTGGCATTTAGGGTTTTTGCTTCCTCACTTTTATTCTCTCATCTGGCCGTTTTCTCTCAAACTCTCATCTCTGCTCTCATCCTCTCATATCTCCTCTCATCTCTCATCTCACCGACCGTTCTTCTTCGTCCTCGCCACTTCTATCTCTCTCTTCCTCGAGATTTGTCATTCGTCGGTCGTTCTTCTTAGTCGGCCCACCAGCCTCGACCGCAAATCGCCTAAAGTTCGTCTCATCTCATCTCATCCTTCGACCTTTTTCGATCTCTTTCGTCCTCACCACCACCACCTCTTATCCTTCCTTCCAAACAATGAGAAACGCGACAAACCATGGCGGTGCTCCATCTTCGTTCAACGAGAAACGCGACAAACCATGGCGGTGCTCCACCTCTCATTGTTTGCCGTCGTTACTGAAGACGAATTCGACCCTTAGGTCTCTCGCCGCCGTCAATTCGGCCTTTGTTCGCCGCCTCCGACGAGTTTAGCGATGGTCATGCTGAAGACGAGTTTGTTCGACGAATTCATCCTCAGATTTCCTCGTGAACTTCGCTGACATCCATGGTTTATCTTCGTTCGTTTCAAGATGGAAGGTTTTTTTTTGTAATTTTTGTGTTTTGTTTCAAGATCTGTAATGTTTATTCGGCCTTTTTCGTTTTTTTAGTTTCTTCTTTAGTTCTATTTCGTTTTCTTTAGATCTGTAATTTATTTTATGTTACTGAATTTTCCTTTTTTTTCGTTTATTATGTATTTATTCTTATTAGTTTTGTTTTCATTTTTTAATATATGTTTGTAGTTAGGATTTGTAAAATATCATTATTATTGAATATATGAAGTTGCTTTTATATATTATTTATTACTTTTTTCGTTTTGCTAGTTTCTTCATTGTTATAGTTTAGTTACTTTTGTGTTTGCAATAGTGCTGAATGAATAAATATTTAAACGGTTTTTTCACCATATAATCTTGACAAATTGAAAAATTCACCATATACCCTCAATGTTTCAGATATTCACCATATACCCCTAAGATTTTAAAAATGTGCACCAACTACCCTTTTTCCTAATTTTTCCTAACGGACGTTAAGTCGACGTTTGCATTATTTACAACTTTGCCATTATTAACCTAATTAACCCTCCCTCTACCCTAACCTCCTAAACCTAATGCTCTAATTAACCTAACCCCCTAACCCTAATGCCATTAACCTAACTAATTAACCTTAATAAATGAAACTCTATATCTCACCGCCAAAACGACTTTTTTTGAAAAAGCGGACGCCACCGACGACCCTTTACGGGCACAAATTTCAAGAAGCCCATCAAAATGAGTACCAATACGACTGTAATCTGGGAACGCCTTCTCGTGGCGATCTTAAACGGCTGATTTCACCGGCAAAATGAATTTTTTTTGAAAAAACGGACGCCACCAATGACCCTATTAGGGCACGATTGTGGAGATGCCCATCAAAACGAGTACCAATATGACGGTATTCTAGGCACGCTTCCCGATACGATCTTAAATGACCGATTTTACCGGCAAAGCGACTTTTTTTGATAAAACGGACGCCACTAACGATCCTCTAAGGACATGAATTTCGAGAAGCCCATCAAAACGAGTACCAATACGGCGGGATTCTGGGCACGATTCCCGATGCGATCTTAAACGGCCGATTTCATCGGCAAAACGACTTTTTTTGAAAAAACGGACGCCACTTACGACCCTTTAAGGACACGAAATTTCGAGAAGCTCATGAAAAAGAGTACCAATACGACGGTATTCTGGGCACGCTTCCCGAGGCTATCTTTAACGGCCGATTTAACCGGCAAAACAACGTTTTTTGAAAAAACGGACGCCACCTACGACCCTTTAAGGGTACAAATTTCGAGAAGCCCATCAAAACGAGTACCAATACGATAGTAATTAGTCAGTGTTAATAGTGGAGGAGAGAGATGGGGATTTTTTTTATTTTTTCTAATGATTAGGGGTAATTAGGTTAATAGTGGCAAAGTCGTAAATAGTGGCAAACAGCGAGTTAACGTCCGTTAGAAAAAGGGCATATAGTGAACGTTTTCGGAAAGTCAGGGGTATATGGTGAATATCTGAAACATTAGGGGTATATGGTGAATTTTCCAATTTGTCAGGGGTATATGGTATAAAAAACCGATATTTAAATTTTTAAATTTTTTTTGCCTGAACCTATTGTTGTGGGTCCTACTGAAAACCACAGCAATAGGCTTCATTTTTTTTATTAAAAAACATACCTATTGCATCGGTTAAAAACCGCAACAATAGATAATTACCTATTGCTACGGCCTTAATTGCTGCGCGGCCAAAACCGCAGCAATATGCCACTTAATGACCGCCGCACTAAGCAATTATTCTACTAGTGACAATAAGAACATATAAAATATTTTTCGGGCCGTTTTTTTGTTGAGGGCCCTACGCGGTTAAGCACAACGCGCCAGTTGATCCCTGCCCTTGCCGATCCATGCATAATTTTATCATAAATTAAGCAATTATCTCTAATATATAAGTGAAGGGGGAAATAAGATGGTGTCCCCCTTACAAAAAGTCTGATATACCCTTAACGAATTAACATTGCCATATATATTAAATAATCTTTCTTTCTTCCTACTTGCCCTATATATATTGAACAAGTTAACAATGCAATTGAATTTAAAATTTCAATTAAATACTAAATTGATGCATATGATTTCCTCTTCTTACATATGTGTGAAAAAATCTGATAAAAAATTAAATTGAGAATATAACTTGATTGACACAAACAGAAGAAAAAATAAAAACTTGAATTTCATATTAATAATTATACTGATAATATTTAAAAACCTAAATATTGATTATTATTTGATAATCTCGATTATATAAATCAAACTCTTCCACTTTTTTAATATTCAATGATTGAATCTGATACACAAATTCTTCCGCTTTATTTGAGCACAAGCTTTCTTCTGCTTTGTATTTCCTTCTCTCAATACTATATTTGAATAATGATGAACAAATAACTAAAAAAACCAATGAAACGTTGATTTAAGAAAAACATATTTCAAAAAATTAAAAATAATTATAAATGTCTGTTTGAATCAAATTGAGAAAAAAAAGTTAATATGGCATGCACGCATAGCGTGTAAAAAAATATTAGTTTTAAGTAAGGCTACAAGGCTTCTAATTTGTCCTTCCCCTTTTTAATGGATTGCATTGCAGATTCTCGAGAAATGTTTGTTTCATAGCTGATATAAACGCTACAGTGTTTATAGCACTGTTGATAGTATATATTTAATTATAAATGTACGTAGTATATTAAATTAAAAAAGTAGTATAAAAAACCAACATATATGTAATTAATTTTTATTGGGATAGGAGGCTATAGGCTATAAAAACCAACAAGCACGCCAAAACTCAAACACCTAAACACAAAACTTCTATATTATCATGGGTACCATATCTCATGAGTATGATAGAAACAGCGAGGTTAAAGCTTTCGATGAAACTAAATTAGGTGTTAAGGGACTTGCTGCCACTGGTTTGTCCAAGGTCCCTAGCATCTTCATCAACCACCAAGAACACAATCGTAACAACAAACAACATACTCCTGACTCCAAATCCCAATTCACCATACCTACTATAGACTTAGCTGGGATCAATATCGATTCCGACAAGTTTAAGAAGGTTGTTGATGAAATTTGGGATGCTTGTAAGGAGTGGGGTTTTTTCCAGGTGATTAACCATGGAATTCCCCAAGAAGTTCTCGACGGCGTGATGGATGGAGTTCGTAGGTTCCATGAGGAAGATGATGAAGTGAAAAAACAATACTACACCCGTGAGCTTACAACAATCAGTAACAAGTTTGCGTATTTCTCCAATTATTACTTATTCAAAGGGCCTGTTACCAATTGGAGGGACACAATGTGGACGTCAATGGCTCCTTACCCGCCTCAGCCCGAAGAGCTGCCAGTTGCATGCAGGTTTTTTTATTGTCGTTACCATTACCATAATTTATTATCGCCTAACTACAAATATCAAATATTTCGGTCATAAGAGTTGCAGGTGTTTTTTGAGTTTAACTAGCATTAGAATGTTTGTGCAGGGACGTATTATTGGAATATGCAAAGCATGTAACAAAGGTAGGGCACACGTTGCTTGAACTTATATCAATGGGTCTAGGTCTTAACCCAACCCATCTCAAAGACATAGATTGTGCTCAAGAGCTCATGTTGTTAGGAAACTACTACCCACCATGTCCTGAACCAGATGTAGCCATTGGGTTCAGCAAACACGCTGACAATGATGTGCTCACTATCCTCATTCAAGACAATCAAGTTGGTGGTCTTCAAGTTTGGCATCAAAATGAGTGGGTGGACGTCCCCCATGTCCCTGGTGCTCTTGTTATCAACACCGGCGACGTCCTACAGGCAAGATCTTCTTGTTATCTATATATGCTTATGTTGTTCTTGTTGATTACAATAATAGAGTTTAGTTTTTGGATCATCGTGTAGATCTTGTTTGGCATGACGTTGATTGCACTTCGTAGCTACTAGCTTGTTTGACCATTTTAAGTGGGTGCTTTATCTTACTTGGTTGTTTGAGTGATCATTGATCAACTGGTAGTATTACATATTTAGTAAAATAAGCTATTAATTTTTAGTTGATATTAGCCAAAATGACCAACTTTATGGAGAGAAAGAGTTTTACATATTTGCATAAGAGTTTGATAACTAGCTTAAGACCATTTAATAAAAAGTTTGTGCTGTTGACCACATGAAAAGCCAAAATTAAAAATATATAGAACATCCCACCATATATTAACTATCTAACATTTGTATCTTATATTCTTGGATCAGGTCGACTTATTTTATGTGTTTCATAATTATGTTGACATTATTAGTAACGATTATCCTTAATTAACAATGTCAAACACATGCAGCTAATTACAAATGACAAGATGAAGAGTGTGTATCATAGAGTTGTTGCACAAGGAGTTGGTCCCAGAATCTCATTGGGAGCTTTCTTCAAGCCGCACTTTCATAATCCAAGACTTTTCGGACCAATTAAAGAGTTACTCTCTGAAGAAAACCCCCCAATTTATAGGGAAACCACTATGAAAGACTATCTGACTCACTACTACAGCACTGGGCAAGATGGTAGCTATGCCTTGGACGAATTCAAGCTGCAAAGTCCTTGAGTATCAAGATCATATATCATGCATATTTGCAGATAAATCCTCTCAATATATATTATGTTATGTATGAATAACAGTGTCATAAAGTAGAATAAACGATGGCAAATCGTAGTTATGTATTTTACTATTTTAGTCAAGTTAATGTGAGAAGGTTTGTTTGTTTACGAATAATTAAACCGAGTATCATAAATTTGGTTTGTGAATGTTTATGTGTACTGTCCAATATAGTAGTTGCATATGGGTGGAACAAGCCAATTCTATCACATTATCAGCTAAATATATTGCAACTTGTTCCCCCATTGTTTGAAAAGTACCATTCTCAAGTGCGTGGGTCGATGATAATTGGTTCTACGTGAACTAGACGGAATTGGTCGAGGATGGGTGTTGGGACGGGTATAAGGATAAAAATTATACCTGCTGTGGATGATCATATGGCGTGAGTAAATTTTAAATTGGAGTCCAAATACTATAATATGTGCCACTCAATATTACTCCCTCCGTCCCTAAATAGAGTGTCAATTTTTCCATTTATGTTTGTCCCAAATTGATTTCTCATTTCCTTATTTGGTATGGGTCCACCAATTAAATATTAATTTACTTTCAATTTTTATAATATCACCCATTTCCCCATATGTCCCACATTCTCTCTCCTTAATAAACAATTCATAAAAAGTGTATCAACTTCTATATTTAATTATGATTTAATACAACTAAGGTCCTACACATGATTTCTTCTTAATACTTGTGCCCAAAAGAAATGGGCACTCTATTGAGGGATGGAGGTAGGGGTGTTCGCGGTTTGGGTTGGTGCGGTTTGGGATGCAACCCAACCCAAACCGCAAATATACGGTTTGATATTTTCCCAACCCAAACCGCATCGCACTTTTGCCCAAACCAATCCAAACCAAACCGCGCAAAACGGTTTTGGTGCGGTTTGGTTTGTGATTTAACCATTTTTTCCTCCGCGACATTAATTTTGTAATTTAAGAGTAAAAAAAATTTGTTAATAAATATAAAGAGTCCAAATAAATATGAAGTTGACTTCATAATTAAACATAAATTATAATTTATCAAAAGTGTCCAAGTTCTTTACCTCAAACTTCTTTTTTCAGTTGTATACTTGTATGCCGCCTTGTCAAGTGTATTTAAAAAAAATCAAAATAGATAAAAAAAAATTAAAAAAAAATCATATAAAATTGTGGTTTACGGTGCGGTTTCGGTTTACAAAAGTTAAAACCTAACCCAAACCGCCGCGGTTTGATTGAAATCATAACCCAAACCGCAATTTTGAAACCGTAAACCAACCCAAACAGCGGAAAAACGGTTTGGGTTGCGGTTTGTTGCGGTCCAGACCGCACTCTGAACAGTCCTAGACGGAGGGAGTATTAGTCTATTTCATTAGATTTAAACAAATTTCGTTTTAAAAAAAAAATAATAAATAAGGTAAAGACTAATTTAACATCATCCAATTAGATTGAGTGACACAATTTATATTACAAATAAGTACGTAGTACAGTTTATATTTTCCATTAGTTGTGTGCTTAAGTGCATTAATTATTGGGTTGGTACATAATTGGGCCTTTGCTTGGTGGATTTGTCTAGTGATTGGAAAATTCAGACATCATTCTCACTTTCAAGCTTTTGTCTTGTTGAGGCGTCACACGCAGAATATAGTGAACTCTAGGTTGGAGTATAGGTGAAGAAAATGAGATCAGATTTGGCTGAAGATGGAATGAAATTGAAAAAGTCGCAATTTCATCTAATTTTCTTGGGCAGCTTACTAATTAAGAAGAAACACATACTTCCTCTATTTCTTTTTAAGTGCAACACTTTGACTTTTGCACAATTCACATATTTCACTTTAACCGTTTTTTTACACTAATATATAAAAATTTAAAGGGAATATTTCAAAAAACTACCTTTGATAACAAATATTTTTCAAAAAACTACCTTTTAAAAATTATTTTTCAAAAAACTGTACAACATAGTTTTTTCAAAATACTACCAATTGACTGCTAAATGAGGGTTTAACCACCTGTGACGGGTTCATAGCTACTTATTGCCTTGATCTCACGGCCCAGACACCACTGACGACCCACATACGGTGCCAAACTGGCCCTCATTTCATTTTCTTCTTAACGAGCACCCCCTCCCGCTAGCTTCTCTCTCCTCCATTTTTGTTCTTCTCTTTTTTATTTGTTGCCCCACCGGCAACAACACTTAGGGCCGTTGTTATTTAAGAGTTAACGTCAACAAAAAAAGGTCAAATGGTAGTATATTGAAAACATTATGTTATATAAGGTAGTTTTTTGAAAGAAAATTTTTATAAGGTAGTTTTTTGTAAAATTAATGTTATAAAAGGTAGTTTTTTGAAAATTTCCCAAATTTAAATGATCATATAAAATGTTGTTGGATTTGTTTCAATAAATATCTTCATAATATCAACTTTTTATAACTTTTACAAATACATAATTAGAGATATTAATGGTCAAAGTTATGCATTGACAAGCGTGAAAGTCAAACTGTTGCACTTATTTGAATGTTAGTATATTTCATGCCTTGGTAAAAAAATTAAATAAATACACATTTAATTTACTTTCGAATGGTCAAATCTTCTGAATATGTTGTAAATGTATCTTATTTCAAAGTATATTTAAGTTGAATTTAATCCTGTACAAATTATGATTTTTTAAGTCGTATAACATAAGTTAGAGTCCGTTTTTGAAGAGACGGTCTCACGTTAGTGCTAACGTGAGACCAATGTTGTCATGCTGACATACGCGCGTGCATCAAACCAGCAGCGGAATTAGTTAAGCGGTTGGACATATTAGTTATGCTAACCTTAAATTGCTTCTGGATGAATTAGTTAAGCGGCAAAGTATATTAGTTAAGCGTTGAATTATATTAGTTAAGCGTTGAAGTATATATTAGTCATATCATAGATGCCAGATTATAATGCATTTTACTAATAACTAAAAACCATAACTATTAACCTTACAAATATTGCCATTTGTCCAGAACCATAACTATAACTAATAATATGAAAACTATAACTAATAACGTGTAAACAATTACTAATAACTAAAATCCATAATATTAACCTTACAAATATAACAATTTATCCGGAATCATAACTATAACTAATAACATGAAAGCTATGACTAATAAGCTATAAATAAACAATTACTAATAACTAAAAACCATAACTATTAACCTTACAAATATAACTATTTACCCAGTTGCTTAACTATTTACCTGGAAACGATAACTAATCACCAGAAAACCATAACTACTGACCTGAAAAAAAATGTAACTTTCTACCTAAAAGTTGTTACATGAGCGAGGTCTCGAGACACATGAGCGAGATGGAAAATATTTTTAGGTTCTTACTTTATTTTATTTTCTTACTTTTTATTTTCTTACTTTTTAGGTTCTTTGAGTTTAGATGGAAAATACATATGTTAATCCAAAATTTTTACCGCTAATCTATATACTTTTTTTTTTTTTTCATATTTCATAGCTTATTCTAGCTTTATCCTTGGTATATCTTTACTATATATATATTTTTAAATCTAAGATATCTCCTTGCTAAAAATGAAAATAACATTGAAGCATTTAAGAAAGTTAATTCATGTTTCAACCATTTTTAATAAAAAAAAAATTAAATTAGTTATTAATAATACGGGATTAGAGATCCTTTTTTATATCCCTATAGGGCCCATGTTTAATGCATGGCACATGGCCTCTAAATTGTCTGAGACGTCCCTGGTTGTAACTCATAATAAGAGATTTATTAGAGTTTTGACCCATTGGAGGGAAACAAAGAGCATTGAGAAAATCTCATCATCAAGATTGAAGAAGTCGCGGAAAAGGACGTTATATAGTTGAAAGTTTCATATGTTTAAAAAAGAAAAGAAAGAAAAAGAAAGAGATGTAGCTTCATAAAGAAATGGAAGTTGGGTGGAGGAGTGGGAAATGGCAGTGTAGAGGAGAGAGAAACGTGAGTTGGTAGAAGAGAGGGCCATAACACATAGGAGATAGAAATTAGAGTTGGCAGAGGAGAGAGAAAATATAAATTGAGGGGGAAATGAGATGGTTTTACTAGCATAACTAATAGGTCAAAGCGCTTAACTAATATAATTCAACGCTTAACTAATATGCTTCACTGCTTAACTAATTCATCCAGAAGCAATTTAAGATTAGCATAACTAATAGGTTCAAGCGCTTAACTAATACCACTGTTGGTATGATGCACCCGCGTGATGTCTGCGTGACGTCAGCATGACATCATTGGTCTCATGTTAACACTAATGTGAGACGGTCTTTTATAAGACTTTGTGCATAAGTTATGGTTACTTTATCTAATATACTAATATGATTCTCTTATGGTTTATTGACAACCATGCTTTATCTTAATCTGTATTTTTATTATTCTTCATTACCAATATTACACTTAGGTAGCGATCTTTGTACTTTTAATATAATTGTATTTAAACCCCCCTTCTTGCCTTTTCTCTCTTCTCTCTCACGTTTATCTCAAAACCATGCTTTTCTCTTAGATTTAGGGACTAACACTACCCTTTTGCAATGGTACGGTAAATCACTTTTTTCTAAGTATATTCTCTAATGGAGAATCTTTCTATCCATATATTGAATTTTATCACTCTTTTTGTAAGAGTGAATACTTTGTTTTTGGCTTAAATGTTCTTCTGCAAATTGATTCTTTGATGAAAATTTGTATAGTTTCGTCATAGATGACGGTTCCTCGTCTACAATCAATAGAATTAAATCAAGTTCTACTTCAAAACTACAAAGGATTAATAGACCCCTTGAAGAAGATTTATTAAACAACGATAATAGAAGAAATGTTAGAACTCATCAACGACTGTAGTTTTTGCTATAGTAGTCTAGCAGAGTTATCTTTAATTTGATTTGGATATGTATTTCTGTATATGTTAGTTTTAACTTTTATCATAAATGTTATATGACTTCAAGTTAATAATTAATTTTACTTTAAAAAGTTAGATAATATATTTGTTGTGTGATTAATAGTATGGATAATTCAAAATAGTGAGTGGTCCAAGGTATACGAACCATCAAATATTTAGATAGAGTCAAAGATTAGTTGGAAACTGGAAAAAATGGATTCTCCATCAACTCAAAAAAAAAAAAAATTTAAACTTCTGAGACAAGGAGATGACTGGCATAAAGCATGCTCTTTGACAAAAGAAAGTTCAGAGGCTGGGTAGGAGTTGTTTAACAGCCTAGAAGAAAAAAAGTCTAAATTAAAGACACATTAATTATCACCACTAGAGTGAAATTTCCCAACTTATTATTGTGATGAGGATTCAAATCTTATTAGGCAAAATATTTTTTAAGATTTGTTTCTGCCTCGAAACTGTCAAAGGTGAGTGTAGTGTTGAGAGTCTTGAAATCCCGAGAAGATCTGAGGTGCTGAGGAAGGGGTCTCCGACCATCCTGCAAAATACAAGGAAAAACTGGCCCGGGGGTGTGCCCGGGAAAGCCCCTCCGACGCTCAAGTCAGTTGAGATTGAGGTAGAGAGAGAAAGTGAGTAAATGTAGAGAGAGATGCTCTGGTTTTTGTAGGTTAGAATTCCCTCTCTTTGTCTGATGAGACAACCCCTATTTATAGAGGATGAGACCTCCAATAAATGAGGGCATTTTAGTCAGCTCCAGCTGGTGGAGGATATGCTTCCCTTGATGCAGGGGTATTTTAGTAACTTCACCATAAATGGGCTAATCCAGGAAATGGGCCCAAACAATTAGCCCCACGCCAAGTAATCGGAGTGAAAATCCACCATTTTTAATGCTGTTGGTTGGCGGAATAATAATGTTGTTGCCGAGGCTGAATGATGCCTTGAGTTAGCTATCTGGCGCTAGGATTAACCAAGCACGGGTGAAACGCCCTGGTGGGGGTTAGGGGGCAACGCCCCCGAACTTTTTCAAGGTATGCGGAGCCCGAGGAGGGGGATCTCATGCTAGGCCGAGGCCCCCATGATTCTCATGAACTGAGTCGGGGTGGATCCCGAGTCCAAGGAGGGGGCCCGTGAATTCCCGAGTGGGTAGTGCCCGGGTGATGCGCTTGTCGTTGGCAGGCTGGGTGGCTTATTCTAAGCCGAGTGGGAAACACCCGAGTAGAGAGGGTTCATCCCGACTTATTCGGCGCAGCTTGACAGAGGGTTCATCCCGATATCACTTGTGCTTGTGCTCGGGGATGCGTTATGTCGACCGATTCCTGAGTGTGCGCAGCAAGCCTCATCCGAGCACCCCGACGTCGGACCGCAGCTGGTTCTCGGGAACATAAGAGGTCTCCTATGCGCCGGTTCTCGGGAATGTTGGAGGTGATGCATGGATACCCGAGTCGAAATACTTAGCAGGCCGAGTGAGTTTGTAGTGCGCTAGGCGCAACGGCGCTTGACACGCGATTGCCTCGCGTGGCGCGCGAAGGGGCGAGCTCCTGGCCGACCGAGATGTGTATGATATGGACCGAGTCATCCCCGACCCGATGGGGCTTCGAAGTCGAGAGGGCCTCCCTAATCAAGGTCACCCCCGAGTTGGTAACTCCCAAAAGGGGGTTACTTGACCAAGATGGTCGCCGAGGGGCTTTTCGTGAACCGAGTCGGGGTAGATCCCGAGTTGAGGCTAACAACCCCGACAACAGAGCTTGCGGGACGAGGGGGCTAGCACCAGGCGCTCCCGAGTGCGTCCAGCATATACTGCCCGAGTGCGTCTGGCACACTCCTTGTGTGCTCGGTGTGACTAACCGAGTGATGATTCCCGAGCCGAGACTAAAAATTCCCGACTTTATGATATTGCGAAGGCTCCTTGGAGACTACCCGACCCGAGGGGTGCCGATTCCCGAGTCAATTGATGTAAGTGAGTAGAGTACTTCTTTCACGACCGCGGAGGTGTTGATACTTAGCCGTTTTTCGGCTAAGTTAATAGGATGCTCCCCTTATGACCAAGGAGGTACCAATAAAGGAGTTTCTCGACTCGGGGGGCCTAATGAACCCCATGTTCCCCGAGGAGGTCTCACGACGCTACTCGAATCCCGAGTAGGTCCAATTGTCGATACTTAGCCGTTTTTCGGCAAAGTTAGTAGGACACTCCTCTCATGACCGAGGAGGCCCCAATGAACGAGTTTCTCGACTCGGGGGGGCTAATGAGCCTCATGTTCCCCGAGGAGGTCTCACGACGCTACTCGGATGCCGAGTAGGTCCAATTGTCGATACTTAGCCGTTTTTGGGCTAAGTTAGTAGGACGCTTCTCTTATGACCGAGGAGACCCCAATGAACGAGTTTCGTGTATAGGATGTACTTAGCTATATTTGCTAAGTGTTGATCCCTCTAATGAGACCGAGAGGGTCACTATCTTCCGGAGATGTTCTCGACTCGGGGAGGCTAATGAGCCTGGTGCTTCCCGAGGAGGTTCATTTGTTTGCACTTGGCTATTTTCGTTAAGTGATAGGCTACTCCTGGCATGGCCGAGGAGGTACCACGAGAGATGTGCTCGACTCGGGGGGCTAATGAGCCCCATGCTAGGCCGAGGAGGTTCGTTTGTTTGCACTTAGCTATTTTCGCCAAGTGATAGGCTACTCCTGGCATGGCCGAGGAGGTACCACGAGAGATGTGCTCGACTCGGGGGGCTAATGAGCCCCATGCTAGGCCGAGGAGGTTCGTTTGTTTGCACTTAGCTATTTTCGCCAAGTGATAGGCTACTCCTGGCATGGCCGAGGAGGTACCACGAGAGATGTGCTCGACTCGGGGGGCTAATGAGCCCCATGCTAGGCCGAGGAGGTTCGCTTGTTTCCACTTGGCCATTTTCGCTAAGTGATAGGCTACTCCTGGCATGGCCGAGGAGGTACCACGAGAGATGTGCTCGACTCGGGGGGCTAATGAGCCCCATGCTAGGCCGAGGAGGTTCGTTTGTTTGCACTTAGCTATTTTCGCCAAGTGATAGGCTACTCCTGGCATGGCCGAGGAGGTACCACGAGAGATGTGCTCGACTCGGGGGGCTAATGAGCACCATGCTAGGCCGAGGAGGTTCGCTTGTTTCCACTTGGCCATTTTCGCTAAGTGATAGGCTACTCCTGGCATGGCCGAGGAGGTACCACGAGAGATGTGCTCGACTCGGGGGGCTAATGAGCCCCATGCTAGGCCGAGGAGGTTCGTTTGTTTGCACTTAGCTATTTTCGCTAAGTGATAGGCTACTCCTGGCATGGCCGAGGAGGTACCACGAGAGATGTGCTCGACTCGGGGGGCTAATGATCCCCATGCTAGGCCGAGGAGGTTCGTTTGTTTGCACTTAGCTATTTTCGCTAGGTGATAGGCTACTCCTGGCATGGCCGAGGAGGTACCATGAGAGATGTGCTCGACTCGGGGGGCTAATGAGCCCCATGCTAGGCCGAGGAGGTTCGTTTGTTTGCACTTAGCTATTTTCGCCAAGTGATAGGCTACTCCTGGCATGGCCGAAGAGGTACCACGAGAGAGGTGCTCGACTCGGGGGGCTAATGAGCCCCATGCTAGGCCGAGGAGGTTCGTTTGTTTGCACTTAGCTATTTTCGCTAAGTGATAGGCTACTCCTGGCATGGCCGAGGAGGTACCACGAGAGATGTGCTCGACTCGGGGGGCTAATGAGCCCCATGCTAGGCCGAGGAGGTTCGTTTGTTTGCACTTAGCTATTTTCGCTAAGTGATAGGCTACTCCTGGCATGGCCGAGGAGGTACCACGAGAGATGTGCTCCACTCGGGGGGCTAATGAGCCCCATGCTAGGCCGAGGAGGTTCGTTTGTTTGCACGTAGCTATTTTCGCTAAGTGATAGGCTACTCCTGGCATGGCCGAGGAGGTACCACGAGAGATGTGCTCGACTCGGGGGGCTAATGAGCCCCATGCTAAGCCGAGGAGGTTCGTTTGTTTGCACTTAGCCATTTTCGCTAAGTGGTAGGCTACTCCTGGCATGGCCGAGGAGGTACCACTAGAGATGTGCTCGCCTCGGGGGGCTAAAGAGCCCCATGCTAGGCCGAGGAGGTTCATTTGTTGAGACAATCGACACTTGGATGTCGTGTGATCGTAAATGATACTTAGCCATTTTTTCGATAAGTCGGTCGGGACACTTCTCCATGACCGAGGATATGTTATTTGGAGAAGTTTTTGCCTCGGGGGCCTAACGAACTCTTCCATACCTTCGTCGAGTGTATTTATTGGACCAGCTGATGAGTTCAAGTAATTAGCCCCACGCTGGATGAACGGATAGGGTAGCCTCTTTCCTTCCCGAAGCGGTCGTCCAGCGGAACCTGAGGGAGGCTCCTGGTTTGGAGTACTATGTCTGTCTAGGGAGGGAAGGAGGGTTCAAGATTGCGCCTTGCCTCGAGGTGCCCTGATGTGGGAGCCCCATATGTTATGTTTTCCGAGGCCGAGCTGGGTGAGCCCCATGGGAGAACCGAGATGAAATTCCCGAGTTGGGGAGATACTCAATCCCCGAGTTGGGGGAAGCCCCAAAACTCTCCGAGTGGTGGACCGTGGATGCAATGTTGCCCATTTGATCTTGCTAGGTAATCGTGAAGTATATCGAATCGATTCTCCGAGTTGGCCCTCAAGTTTCCCAAGTTAAGGGAGAGGGAGCCTCATATTACCTGAGGGGTATACATGCGTGGCTACCGAGGAGGACCGAGTTGTTTTTCCCAAGTCGATCCTCTTGCTTTCTCGAGCTGGGAGGAGTGAGTTCCCAAGTGCCCAAGAGTATGAATGTGGGGGCTCGGAGGGACAATATGCCACCTATATTCCTGAGTTGGGTGTATGGAGAGTACTTGGCCGAATTTCGCTAACTAACGAGCTTCCTGGCAAGGCCGAGAGAATCATGCACAAACTCGGGGGGTTAATGAGCCATCTACAATCCCGAGTTGGGTGTTAAGATACTTAGCCAAATGCCCCCTGGCAAGGCCGAGAGGGGTGATGCGCCAACTCGGGTGCTAATGAGCGCTCCATGATAATCCCGAGTTGGGTGTTCAGGTACTTAGCCAAATTTTGGCTTAAGTGTTGAGCCCCCTGGCAAGGCCGAGAGGGGTGATGCACCAACCCGGGTGCTAATGAGCCCTCCATGATAATCCCGAGTTGGGTGTTGAGGTACTTAGCCAAATTTTGGCTTAAGTGTTGAGCCCCCTCGCAAGGCCGAGAGGGGTGATGCACCAACTCGGGTGCTAATGAGCCCTCCATGATAATCCCGAGTTGGGTGTTGAGGTACTTAGCCAAATTTTGGCTTAAGTGTTGAGCCCCCTGGCAAGGCCGAGATGGGTGATGCACCAACTCGGGTGCTAATGAGCCCTCCATGATAATCCCGAGTTGGGTGTTGAGGTACTTAGCCAAATTTTGGCTTAAGTGTTGAGCCCCCTGGCAAGGCCGAGAGGGGTGATGCACCAACTCGGGTGCTAATGAGCCCTCCATGATAATCCCGAGTTGGGTGTTGAGGTACTTAGCCAAATTTTGGCTTAAGTGTTGAGCCCCCTGGCATGGCCGAGAGGGGTGATGCACCAACTCGGGGGCTAATGAGCCTCTCCATGATAATCCCGAGTTGGGTGTTGAGGTACTTAGCCAAATTTTGGCTTAAGTGTTGATCCCCTGGCAAGGCCGAGAGGGGTGATGCACCAACTCGGGGGCTAATGAGCCTCTCCATGATAATCCCGAGTTGGGTGTTGAGGTACTTAGCCAAATTTTGGCTTAAGTGTTGAGCCCCCTGGCAAGGCCGAGAGGGTCACTGTTTTTTGGAGATGTTCTCGACTCGGGGAGACTAATGAGCCCGGTGCTTCCCGAGGAGGCCTCTCTTGTCCGAATGATGCCACTCGAATGTCGAGTAGGTACCAATAAGCAATACTTAGCCATTTTTTCGGTAAGTCGGTCGGGGCATTCCTCCATGACCGAGGAGGTACCGTTGGAGTAGTTCTTGACTCGGGAGGCTAATGAGCCCCGTGTTTCCCGAGGAGGTTATCATTCTCTCGGGTTTCCTTTTGCTCGCCCATGTTTATCCGAGTCTTCATGTATCCACTTTTGATAGTGCAAGGCTTTTTATAGTGTGCCTTTGAGGCAGATTTCTCTTTGGATCTTGTTAAGCTGAGCGTTATTTCCATGACCCGAGGCCGGAGGCCCTATACCAAGGGTGATTGTTCTGATTATGATTGTTGTTGGTGGACTCCCGGGAGGGAGCCTCTCCTTTCGTTTCCATGATTTCTCGCCGATAGGCTTACAAATCCCTTCTCGTGCTGCTGCCCAATATCAAATGTTGGGCAGTTCGTGATGATACCATGAAAGAGTCCCGAGAACTTGTTGAGGGCCCGAGTTGCATGTTCCTTCTTTGTGCTCGTTGACTCCGAGAGGGATCCCTTCACACTTTCTTCGAGGGCTTGTGATGCGCAAGTACTATCTGCGATATCCTTCTTCCTGATTTGCTTCAAGATTGTTGACAACTTGGCATGTGTACTGTTCCATCTTACGCCGACTTGTTGCTGTGGAATGTCTTCTCGGTCCTTTTCTTCCCGAGCTTCCTCCATTCTACTTTGAGTAGAGTTAATTGGGCTTGAAGATGAGGCCCTTGGTTGAGTTGCGGCATGTCGGCTAGGAGCTCTTGAATACTTCGCTGAATGTCTAGTTGAACTGATCGACTATCCTCTATGGGTTAGTCGTAGTGACTAACTGGGGTGGATTTAGAGGAAATTAGCTCCAGAGGTTGAGGCTGTTCTGCTCATCCCGAGAGGTAGATCCCTCATCTTCTTAATGAGTGGGTTCCACACTAGGTGTGGTATGACGACAGGATGGGAGCTCTTATCTTTCTTTAGTCGGGTGCCATGTTGCTCTCGGTATGTGACTTTGAGATGTAGCTTCCCCACAGACGGCGCCAAACTGTTTCTGCCTCGAAACTGTCAAAGGTGAGTGTAGTGTTGAGAGTCTTGAAATCCCGAGAAGATCTGAGGTGCTGAGGAAGGGGTCTCCGACCATCCTGCAAAATACAAGGAAAAACTGGCCCGGGTGTGTGCCCGGGAAAGCCCCTCCGACGCTCAAGTCAGTTTTTAAAATTTGTTCTTTGGAGCACTTTCCGTTAACTAGTAGCAAAACTTTAACCTTTTGGGTTAGACAAAATTTTATAAAACGTGTTTATACTCCATCCGTTTCTTTTTACTTGCAACGGTTTGACCTTTACACTATTCACCAATTGTACTTAGTTTATTTTTGGTGATTTATAGGTAAGGAAAAACATATTCATGTGGGATCTGTTAGATTCGTTTCAATGTATATTTTTCGAATATCTACTTTTCATAATTTTTAATTATCGGTAATTAAAGATATTAATGGTTAAAGTTATGCATTGGCAAGCGTGAAAATCAAACGGTTGCAAGTAAAAAGAAACAGAGGAAGTACTACTTAGTAAAGATACTGAGTACTTCGATCCTCCGTTTTCGAATAGTTGCAACAAAGGGGTACTTTGTGAGACATAAAAAATTCATTTGTTGCAACTAAATGAAAACAGAGGAAGTAGTATAAATTTATCATTACGTACAGTGTAAGAGAAATTCAAAATCAAACTTGGAATCCAAAAACAAAGACAACAGTATATACCAGTATAAGAGGGAGCATCTGCAATGACATGAGGCTGATCGAAATTAATTCCTTTTATAGTAGGGTATTGAGTAAGGATCATGTTAAGGCTAGCTCCGTTACCTCCACCAACATCAATCAACGAGGAGAGACCCTTAAATCCCTTATATGTCCTCAATAATTTACTCACTCATAACAAGGGTAGAATGATCAGACATTGCCTTATGGAAACTACTGCAGCACTCGGCATTTTTTCCCATATACTCATACATACTCATCCCATACGCCTTTGTGAATGGCTGCTTACCATAAAGAACTGCATCTTTTAGGCATAGACTGCACATAATACAAAAAAAATGACGTTTCAGCCAAAGTTCTTAGAAATGATTTCAAATCAAATGTAGAACGACATAGCAAGTTTTAACTTTTAAGAAGCCTCTTTTGTAAAAAAAAAAATATATTCAAATGACATGAAATAAATGACAAAAGGACATGAGATTCATGTCATGATTTGTATAGTCCATGTCATTTTTGTTAAAATATATGTCATTACGTACATGTTACACAATAAATTATGGTGTAACATGTTACACCCAAGACGCACTCAAATTAATAACGGGAGGGAGTAAAAAAAAGATTGTAGGATTAACAGCTTACCCACTCTCTTTCATAGCGTTATACATAAATGTAGTTGAGAAAGAAGCAAAAGAAACACCATCGATATTTGACGTATAGAATTTACAAACAGGAGCAAGGCCATACCGTCTCTCTACCCTCTCCTCGGAGAGGGCGGTCGAAGAGACGGTAAGGATAGAGTGGCTCACTAAAAAGTCGAGCAAGCGGCCGAGAGTGGCCGCTGCAGTGTCCAGGTTGTCCGTAGGCAACTTGGCGGCAATCTGAGCTGCCGAGAGCTTAGCACCAGGCCCAACCTTCTTGATTATCTCAAGAACGTTGAGTTCTGTCACTGCTTTCATTACGCCAAACTTGATCGCATCAGTCATTAAGGACAAAGCAAAATAAGATGCTTCCTCCTCTTCTTGTTCACTTAGGTCCCAGTAAGGGCTGATTTCTTCTACGTTATCTGTAATTGAGCCCATTCCTTTTTTTTTTCTTGTTTGTTGAAGCTTTTCTGAAATTGAGTTTTACTAGCGAGTAGTAAAGAGCATAAGATAATTAAGGATATGACTGCATGATTATTTGAGCATATTATATAGCTAAATAATTTGGGGGAACCCCAGTTATTTAATTTGACTAGTATTATACTTCATGGCAGAATTTTCCAAGGGAGACTACGAAGATGGGAAATTTAAATGCTGTCACTATTCTATGACAGAGCCAGTGGCGGAGCCACTATTAGTCATGGTGGGTCATGTGACCCACCATTGCCGGGGAAAAAAATGGAGCTTCTTTTAAAAAACAAAATCAAAAGAAGGTAGAAGGAGAGATGCGTGTTGAAAAACGAGGGAAGAAGAGAGTCGGAAGGAATCAAAAAGATGGAGCACCATTTTAAAAAAGACAATAAAAAAAATTAATTGGAGGTTCATGAGAAATGAAGGTTCGCATGTTGCAGAGTGAGAAAGAAAGAGGGAGAAGAGGGAGGGAAGAAGCTAAAGGGTGGGGACAGGGGAGCTAGATTTTGATGCATCTGTAAAATAAGGTGTTGTTTGGTTGGAAGCTATTTCCCTTGGAAATACAATAAGAGTGTTGTGTTTGGTTGGAGGGAAATGAGAGAAGCATAGGAAATACAAATTCTAAGGGAAATACAATTTCCCATGGAACATGGGAAATCACTCACTAAGCCCCCCTTGGTGAGTAATTTCCTAGTAAATGCAATTTCCTATGGTGTCAACCAAATAATTTTGCCTAATTCCTAGGAAATTAACAAGGGAAAAAATTTCCCATGAAATGTAAATTCCCATGGGAAATTACTTCCCATGTGAACCAAACGAGACCTAACTTTACAGCTTTAAAGTATAAAGCATCACTTCTCACTCTTTTTTCTGAAATAAATCACTTTTCTCTTTATTACTTCCTCCGTTCCATAATATAGTAGTTGTTTGCTTTTTGCCCGAGTCTCAATATATAACTTTGACCTTCAATATCTTTAATTATGTATTAATAAAAAATATAAAAAGTTGATATTATGAAAGTACACATTGAGGCAAACCTAACAAAATCCTACATGAGTATGTTTTTTTTTGTATATATTAATAAAAATATTTGGTCAAAGATTTTAAAGTTTGACCTCAAAGAGAGGGAAACAAACACTATATTATGGGACGGAGGGAGTAATAACTTATTTTTTTCCACTATATTTATAACTAATTAAAGTCTGCCTTATCACTTTTTAAAAAAAAATAAATTTTTTTGCTCTCTGAGTTTTTAAACGTCCACACGTGAATTAATTTCCTTCTTCTCACTCATAAAGATATGACTTGTGCAGGGAGCCTAATTTGCTTGGAGAGGGGGTTGATAATCAATTTGCAATATTAGGCAAAATAAAAGTGCAAAATGTAATGCGAAAATAAGAAGAAGTAAAGAAACAACACAAGACAATTGATGCTTTTTGAAATTTTTTTTTGTAAAAAAAAAATCATGTATTGTTTACAAAGTGGTCCGTAATCGGTAGTGACCAACCACAGTACAGATCAATAATTTAATTTTGTGATTAGACTTTAGAGGGAAAATAGAGGTTTTTTTCTTTCTATTTTGGTACTTTTTGTTAGTTTAGCTGTCATCATCTTAATTACATAGAGACTAAATAAAAAGAAATAGAGAACATCATGTTACATGAAAGCTACCTTTGTAATACTTCCTCTTCTTCCATAATTGTATAATTTTGACTTTTACACTATTAACTAGTTTTTAAGCTCGAACTACTCCCCGAGTAATTATATCTTTCATTTATTAATATTTTACTTTGAAGTGATAACATCAAGTATCACTTGGTTTACTGGTCAAGACGACTTTAGTATATATGCTTGTGATCAAGGGATCAAATCTTATACAATGCATTTTCTATTTTTTTTAATTGTATGTGGATTACATGGACTAAAACACGGGAAAGAGCCACGTGGCATCGTTCCTTTTTTAAGAACACAAAACTCACCATTTAAAAGGTTAAATACAATAATGTGGACATTAAAGCATGATTAAAAGTTGGTTGAGATGGTAACTATGCTATGTATAATAGCAAGATGCCAAGATGTCGCGGGTTCAAATTTTGTTGGAGTTAGAGAGGTGTCACGTGGCGTGTATACGACGTTGTCAGATACGTCTTTTAATATATTAGTATAGACTATTGATGTACTAGTTTTAACTTTAATTTTTTTTGACTAATATACAAAATCAAATATTAGTTTTTATGATGTTGAAATATCTTAATGTCTATCTTCATAATATATTTTTTGCTACTAGTTAATTAAATATATTGATAGTAAAAGATGTTCATTAGTACATATGAAATCTAATATGATGCAATAGGAAGTATGAATTATTTGTAAAGTCAATTATCCCATTGAGAAAGACAACATTTTTGACTTTGAGTTGCTTATTATTATGAACTAGCTTAAGAATGGAGAACGTTATATCTTATATCTATTCATTGGATAATGAAATCACCCGCTATTAATAGCTAGACAACAAAAAGTTAGTTATTATGTTGAATTAAATTTCATAACCTAATTACATTATTCATCATTATATGTCTAGAGACTGCAGGGGCGCATCCACTATGGGTTCACTGGGTTCAGTTGAACCCATAGTGGATACGGGAAAATTTTATAAAATATCAGCCGAAAAAAACGGTTAAATACATTATCTTGCAAAAATGTATTTGAGCAGCTCATCGTGGCGGAGTGGTTATTCAAGTCCCTACTTAAATTACAAGGGCCTGACATGCGGGTCTCTAGTTCGACTCCTAGCATTTCTGTTTTTGTTCTTATTTTTTTTCCTTTTCTTTTCATATTCTCTTGTCTTTTTTCTGCATTACTTTAATTCCTTCCCTTCTTCTTCTTCCAACTTTTCTTTCATTTTATGTCTCTTGTTTGCTTTCTTATATAATTCTTTCCCTTGTCCAATATAAAAAAAAATTGAACTAATGTATAGGTTTCAATTTCACAAAATTATTCTAGTCGTCTTACATCTAAAGTGTTCGAACCCACATGCTGAACTTTCTGGATACGCCACTGGAGACTAGTATGTAGTTTAACACTGGATAGACTAAAGATTTCGCTTCATAAGTCCTGGATAGGTTAGGTGTACTTAATTGGTCTGAATTTTAGACTGAAGACATCAAAATGATTTTTATTCAGGTCGTATAACATGTGCGAGTTGAATAATGACTTGCAAATGAATTAGGAATATCACGGAATAATATTATTCCAATCCTTGATCAAAATCTTGCATGCGTAGTATCTAGACATTTTATGCATGACAAAGAGTGTAATTGGTGAGTTGGTGACAGGACCTTGTTTGTCTGTTTGGTTAGGGGAAAATGTTGAATAATCGCCATTAATGGAAACTAAGAAAATCAGGAGAGAGAAACTAAACAAATCAGACTGGCAATTTTTACCTTGATTTTATCATCTTCGCCAACTCCAAGCTTTCAATTGTCTCAATGTGACGCATAAAAATTGATTATCTTCATCCATTCCAACTCCAAGCTTTTAATTGTCTCAATGTGACGCATAAATAAAACCTTGAAAGTCACTATACATAGACTTTTCAAGGCTTTTGGAATAACCATGAAAAAAGAACAATACAATTTCCCTAAGATTGTAGGAAGGTGCATTGAGATGATAGTGGAGATGTCATAGTGGCGGATGAGGTTCAAGGTAAAGTCTGTCGAACATAAGCATTAGTCTTGACTAATGTTATCTTATCCTTGTATATTATCTTTGTATATTATTTTATCCTAGTTTGTTTGACTAGTATACTCCCTCCAATTTTTTTTTTTTGCAACATTGTTATTTTGGAAAATGAACCACTAACTTTGACCGATTATTTTATTTTTTTTATAAGTAAAAATATAGTCATGCGTGGTCATGTTAGATTCGTCTCGATGTGTAGATTCATAATATCAAATTTTTATAATTTTTACTTAAACGAAATAAGAGATATTAAGGGTTTATATAACGTCTTGAAAACCGTGCACCAACAATAATGTAGCAAATAAAAAAAAGCAGAGGGAGTATTATAGTTTGTTAGCCTACGTTATCTTTGCTACTGATGTACTTATCCTCTCTGGTATTCTGTAGTCTGTAACTTATGTTTGTTACGTAGCTTAGTCTTAGTGTTGTATAAACTCATTGAGTTTAATGATTAATATCAGCCTTCTCAATCTTTCATGGTATCGGAGTAGGATACCTCCAACCCACAACAAAAATTTCCGGCCTTCCCTCCCTTGAATCCATTCCATGGGCTCGCCGCCTTAGATTCCCAATTACAGTGATCCCAAGACACCACTCATTGTCGTTACTCTCACCAATATCATTATGCTTAACAACACCAACTACTTATCCTGGAAACTTCAACTTGCCGCTCCTCTTGTCAGCTATGACTTATATAAATTTCTAGATGGCACTCATGATATTCACCCTCCACCATCACCACCACTACCACGTCATCTGCTGTCTCCACTCCACCACTGGGGTACGCCAAGACAAACTGCTTTTCGGGGCCATCATTGGCACTCTCGACCCCGCTATTGTACCACTCGTTTCTCGTGCTTCCATCGCCAAGGAAGCATGGGATATCCTTGCCAATACTTTCACCCGAAATTCCTGTGGCCATGCCAAACTTCTCAAAGCTCAATATTACAAAGGGCAGTCGCACTATACCCGAATACATGAGTGCAATTTGCGTTTGTGCTAACCACCTTGTCATCGTTGGGGAACCTATTACCCATGAAGACCTAATTGAACGAGTTCTTGATGGTCTCCAAAATTCTCACTACACCACGTCATTGATGACGTCAATGACCGAGACACCCTCATTACATTTGATGAGTAGCACGAGAAGCTTTGGATTCGTGAGGAATCCTTAACCACCCCCCTCTACCCCTTCGCCTACCCCTCTGTCAGCCACTACCCGTCCATCCCCTCAGGCCACATCACACCCGAGCCAACCAATTCCCCTACTAACCCTAATCTTCTCTCATCTTCCCTCATCATCTCCTCAAACCCTCACTCCTCTCTCTATTCTCTCTCTTCCCTCCTCATCTCCTCAAACCCTAAATTTCCCATAATTGCTCCTTGCCACCACCCATAATCACTTCTCGCCACCACCCATAATTGCCACCACGCACCGGGATTCTTCAGTCTCCTCTTCGCCTCGCCTCACCTTGTCGTCAACGACCTGAATGAGTTGACCGGAATCGCTCTCCTCGCCACCACCCACAATTGCTCTCTCTTCTCGCCTCACCGCCACCCACTGGCGATTCTTCTCCCCTCTCTTCATTTCGCCATCTTCACCCACAAAACGCCATCAACGACCCTGCCACAATCACCACCACCCTCCCCCCTCTCTCTTTTCACCATCAGCGAAGACCAGCAACGAAGACCATCCTTGCTCATCGCGTTAATCAGCGAAGACCAAACACCACTAAACGACCACCATTTTAAAAATGGGTTCGTTATTTTCGTTTTGTAATTAGGGTTTTAATTTTGATTTCGATTTTTGTAATTAGAGTTTCGTTTATTTTCTTAATTGGTTTCGATTTATCTTTTTTATCTTGTAATGTATATTGTAATTTTTCGTATTTTTTTCGTTTCATTTTTGTAATTTGATATCTTTTATGTTTAGGGTGTATTTATAATTTAGTGCCTTTTTTCATTCTATTTATTTTTTTTTCTAATTTTCGCTTTCATTTTCTTTATTTTTATTTTGCTCCTTTTATTGCGCTGAATCTTCCTTTGCTTTACTTTTATTTTGTTCCTTTTATTGCGCTGAATCTTCGTTTTCTTTTTTTGTAATTATCTACTTTTTGTTCGTTTTCTGTATAATCTAGTTCTTTTTTTTGGAAAATTTTACGTATTCACTAGTGGAAAAAACCTTAAATGACACAAGTAAACTGATATGATTCTCCTAAAATCGGATCAGTTAGTTCATGGTTTTTGGGCGAAAATCTAGATCAATAATCTGATCCGGTCCATTGTGCGAACCAGATCAGTAAATTAGGCATTATATGTTCATGGTTTTTGGTATTCAAAAAATTAACAAGATCGCCTAAAAGTTCGTTGCAATAAGCAAATATATGTGCCACGTTACATACACCTTCCTGTTTTTTCATATTATCTGATTTTTTTTCCATTTTAATTCCTTTTTTTCCTTATTTATTTATTTATCTCTATTATATAAGAGAAGGGGGGAGGAAGATGGTGTCCCCCTCTGAAAATACTAAATTACCCTTAATGATCTGATTAATGGAATGAAAAAAATTATAAAAGAAAATAATTTAAGAACCCTTTCTCATTTCAACTTGACATTCTAAACAAGTTAAAAATGGTATATGCATCAAATACTTCAATGAAAAAGTTAAATGGACAAAATATCTTGACCTTTTTTTTTAAAAGAGATGATGGTATATATGATGTCCACCTGAAAAGTCTGAAACACTCACTACCATTGATACTCTTTAATTCAGTCAAACCAACTCATTATTTGTGTTCTTTTGGATCAGAATTCATTCACAGAAGATTAATATTAAGAATAACACACAACCTTTGTTAGTTTTTTACATTAGCGAATTAATATATCTAAATTCATCTATTTATTGATCTTTCACATTCTAAGTTTAATCATAAATATAGTACGGATGTAGTATACAATATAATAACAAGTTTTGAAATTAACGCACGCATCGCGTGCATATGAGGCTAGTATATGCTACTGTGGCCATTGAGTTTTCGTTATGTCTCTCATAATTTTCTATCCACTCTCACTTGTATGAAGGTCAAATTCACAACAGAAGTCCAATATTAATCCAAAAATTTGCATCACCTATAAATTCAATTATCATACAACAATTACAATAATCTAAAGTCCATCTCCTTTAATTTTACCTCCATGGTGCCCTGTGCCCATAATTCTTTATGTGCTATGCGTTGAATGATGGCCATACTAAACAAATTTGATCCCAACTTACAACGACTTTCCTCATTTAAATAAAGGTATACATCCTTTCTAATATTTCACTATGTGGAGACTTTCTCCACATTTTTCTGAAATGGTGAGGAGAAGTTGGCATATTCAGATTAATGGCTCTAAGATGTTTTCTGTGGTGAGAAGAATGAAGCTGATTAAGAAGGACTTGAAAGAGCTTAATCGAAATGGATTTAATGATATTGAAGCTGCTGAAATTAAAGCACAACAAGTAATGATGGCTGCTCAACTTCTGATGCATCGGTCTCCAGGTAATGTTGAAACTACTGATGCAGAATTACAAGCTGTTAGAGATTATCAGTTGAAACACCAGGCTCTTATTGAATTCCTAAAGCAAAAAGCAAAATTGGACTGGGTTATGAATGGTGATGAGAACACAAAGCTTTTTCATAGAATTATTAGAGCAAGAAGGGTTCAAAATAATGTGTATGCTATTAATGATGTTAATGGTGTATGGAGAGATAAGCCTGAGGAGGTGATTGATGCCTTTCTTAACTATTACAAGCAGCTTCTAGGAACTGTACATAGTAATAGAAGGCAGGTGTGTGCTCAGATTGTGCAGAGTGGCCCGCTTATTAATGAAGTTCACAGACAGATTCTTACTGCACCTTATACTCCAGATGAAGTGAAGAATGCAATATTTTCTATACCTAGAGACAACGCTCCAGGACCAGATGGTTTTGGAGGCCATTTCTTCAGGGACACGTGGGATATTATAGGAGCAGATGTAACTGATGCCATACTAGATTTCTTTACTGGTAGGAAACTTTTGAAGGAGATTAATGCCACTGTTATTACATTAGTTCCTAAAAGTAAATGCCCAAATAGTGTGGGTGATTTTAGACCCATATCTTGTTGTAATACACTTTATAAGTGTATAACTAAGGTCATTTGTGGCAGATTGAGAAGAGTGCTCCCTGAACTTGTAGCTGAAAATCAAGGTGAATTTGTACATAGGAGGTACATTGTCCACAATATTATGGTGGTTCAAGACTTAGTGAAAATGTATAGCAGGAAGAACTCAAGTACTAGTTGCATGATTAAAATGGACCTACAAAAAGCCTATGACACAGTGGATTGGCAGTTTCTCAAGGAGATGATGAGTTGTTTGGAGTTTCCAGAATATTTTATTGACTTGGTCATGGAGTGTGTGACAACTCCAAGGTTCTCAATCATGATTAATGGTTCTATGCAAGGTTATTTCAGCTCTTCTCGAGGATTGAGGCAGGGAGACCCCATGTCTCCCCTGCTTTTTGTCCTTTGTATGGAGTACCTCTCCAGAATCTTGCAAAATGTGTGCAAATTGCCTCAATTTCACTTTCATCCTAAGTGTAAGCCTATGAAGCTCAACCATCTTTGCTTTGCTGACGACTTAATTCTATGTTGCAAAGGTGAGTTTACTTCCATCTATCTTCTTCTTCAAGCGTTCAAGTTATTTTCTGATACCTCAGGCTTGAAATCTAATATGGCTAAGTCATCCCTCTACTGTTGTGGCATGGAAGAGAGTGAGATGCAAATGAGTTGTTGAGGTTTCGGGGTTGAATATTAGCCCTCTTCCTTTTAGATACTTAGGTGTACCTATATGTTCTAAAAGGATCTCAGTGGCTCAGTGTGATGGTTTAGTTGAGAAAATGTTTGCTAGAATAAGGGTGTGGAGTACAAGGCATTTGTCCTATTCTGCTAGAATGCTGCTGGTTAATACGGTTTTGCTTAGCCTTCATATGTATTGGGCCTAAGTTTTCACTCTTTCAAAGAGGGTTTTACATGACATTGAAAAAATTTCTAGAGCATTTATTTGGAGTGGAGATGCTTACAGTCATAGGCCAGGTAACATTGCTTGGGAAAATCTTTGCTGTAATAAAGCTGCTGGTGGGTTAGGATTTAGGAATGTTGTCAAATGGAATATTACAAGCTTGGGGAAACATGTGTGGGCAGTTTCTACCAAACAAGATAATGTTTGGGTGAAGTGGATTCATGCAGTTTATTTAAAGCAAGCTGATTGGTGGGAATATGTCCCAAATGCTGGGTCAAGCTGGTATTGGTAATAAATTTGTGGGATTAAAAATCAGTTGAAGCAATTTTATTCTAAAACTGAATTTCTGAGTATTACTCGGTTACTGTCAAAGGTGTCTATGATAAATTGATGGGAGTGCTTCCTCATGTATATTGGGACAAAATGGTGTGGAATAGATTGAGTTTGCCAAAATACAGATTCATTGTGTGGCTGGCTGTTCAGGGGAAGCTTCAAATTACTTACAAACTAGCCAAGATTGGGGTTAGTCATACTGCAGATTGTTTGATTTGTGGCAGAAATGATGAGACACATTCCCACTTATTTTTTGAGTGTCATTTTGGGAAAATTTGTTTGAATGAAATTAAGAGATGGTTGGATTTAAATGCTGCAACTACTGATCTTAATCGATTGCTTAGATGGATTTCAAGAAGTAAATATTCAAGATTTAAAAGAGCTGTTTGGGCTGCTGGTATTTCTGCTGTGATATACATGATTTGGAGGTGTCGTAATGGAGTTTATTGGAATCAGCAGGTGCCTTCTATTCATAAGACTGTTGAGGAGATTAAGCAACTTGTAAAAAGCAGAATTCATGTTGTTCTTCCTTCAAAAATTGCTAGAAGAGATTATACTTGGTATATAGCTCTATAAGAGTTTTGATGTATAGTTGTTTCTCTCTGGTTGTTTGGCGTTTCGCTTTCTAGCCTGAGAGTTTTTGGTTGTAAATGAGTTGTTGGTTGAATATATATACTTTCTTACTTAGCAAAAAAAAAAAAAGACTTTCCTCCGATTCTAAAGAGAACACAAAAATTTCAATAAATTTTCCAACTTTTTCTTCAATTTTTTTGTCAACTCAAAAACTCCTAAATATTGAGACAGAGAAGAGACAAAATTATAGGAAAAATTATTTTAAATAAGCTAACATTTGCGTGGTCTTCCCAAAAATAAGTCAAGTTATATGGATTATTCCTGATTGAGTTAAGTTTTGTAGGACTATTTTCTTCTATTGGGTCAAAATACTTACAACCTGAACAACATGTTATGTTTTATTTTTACTTATTTTTTTATTCTTTTGCTTTTTATTTTCACCCACCACCCCAATCCAACAACCACCCCTCAAACCCCAACCCCAACATCCACCACCGGGCCACCAACGCTACCTACTGAACCACCACCCACCCACCGATTAGCACTACCACTATTTCTCTCCACACTACTAGTTACACCCACCGAACCACCACCCTTTGAAACCAACTAACCACCGCCACTAGTCACATCAACTAAGCACTAACTAACTATTGAACCTACTAACCACCGCCACTCCCAATGTCAACTAACCACCACCCATTGTCACCAATCAACGAAATCAATCTCCACCACAATCGCATCAACCAAACTCCCCAATTTCCACCACAAGCCCCCCGACTCTCTCTCTTCTTATTCTTTTTTCCCCAATTTCCACCGCTAACTCCCCACCACTACCACCAAAACAACAATAAAAAACCGCGATGGGTAATGGGTGGGTTTCGTGGCCTAGAATCAACCCCATCGAGAGGAAAAAGTGAGGCAGTGAGGCGAGGCGGGACAAGAGAACGAAGATGAAGGTCGCGAATAGAGGAGAACAGGGCGAATGGGACGTTGGTGGTGGTTGTTGTTGTTGCTGCTGCAAGGCCCCACCCGTCGGGGTTGAAGGGAACTAATCCCACCTCGATTGTGAGAGGGTTGGTTGTGAGGGTGGTGAGAAAGGGTGAGGGCTCGACGTAGTTGAGGAGGGGTGGTGGTGTTTGGTATTAAGTGGAGATGAGATGAGATTAGAGAGTGGGTGCGAGTTGTGGTGGTGTTTGGAGGTCTGAAGAGGGAGGAGAGAGAAAGATGAGAGGAGGAGGGAGGAGAGAGAAAGTGAAAATGAATTTATTATATTTATAGGTAAAAAATAGAAAAAAATAGCAAACTTGTTGTTATTTCACTAGGAACACTACAAGAGGGGGGGTGAATTGTATGTGTAGAAATAAACATATTATTTGCAGAATTATAAAACTTAAACAAAGCAACAAGCTAAAGGAACACAAGGGATTTTACGAGGAAAAACTTATTGGGGCCAACAAGACGAAACAACCTCGACCACTAGGGATTTTACACTCTACACGCAGTTTCACTAATTAGGCCAAACAACTCTGTTACAACCTAATTCTATTCACGGGCCATGATACGCCCAAGTTATACGTTGTATTTACGTCATTTTGGGTGCACTTTTCTAAGGAGTTCGTTTATACTTGTTAATGTTTGCATATATATTATCCTTAGTGGAAGTTCGGAGTTTTGTGAGTTAAAATGGTGTTAACGTCTTATGTTCCGAGCTTTTATGGTAAAATGGGTTTGAGCGATATACTTGGAAGTGTTCGAGAGGCTCAACAACATTGTGCCATTGCCATCTCACCAACAACAACCAAACTCCACCGCAAGCCTAAGCAAGCTCAGCAGTACCGCAAGATCGGCAGCACATCAGCGAGGCACAACACCAAGCAGCCAGCCTACCCAGCAGCATCGCCCGCCAAGCAGGCACGAGAGCAAGCAGCTCGCGACTCGCGAAGGAGGTCGCGACTCGCGACCCCTGCCTTCGCGACTCGCGAGGTACTCCGCGGCTCGCGACCAGCCTTTGCTCAGCAAATGTGTGCGGATTGTCAGTCAACTCGTCGCGACACGCGATCAGTGTCGCGACTCGCGACGCTTTAGTCGGTTCAGCGGCCACGTTTTGCGCGGGGTTTAAAAGCCTCCCAAAACCTATTTTCAAGGGAGACGACAGAAGAGGACGAAGAGGAGAGCCGAAATGTAGGAATTGGAGCAGCAAACTTGAGGAGAGAGAGAGGATACTCCTCTCTTCATCTTTCCTTCTTCATACTCCTCTTTTCATCTTTCCTTCTTCATTCCTCTTTATTCTTCATTTCCTAGTTTTAGTTTTCATTTTCTTAGTTTTCTTAGTTTTCTTAGAGATTTCAATGTTGGATTTGGTTTATGCTATGCCGATTGTAGCTTGAACCGTTCTTGAAGAAGATAAATATGAAGCTTCAAGCATTATTGTGAGATCTTTCCTCTCTATTTAGTTTCTTTGATTATGGTTCAATTTCTATGATTATACTTTATGATTATTGCATAATTATGCTAGGAACGTTACTAGTTTGATTGTGTAATTAATCTAATGCTAGATAAAAGAATAGAATCGGATTGTTTTATTCTTTTATCAATTGGTAGCAAACTAGGGAATAACTTAGATGCAGATCGTCTTGGTTATTTGTTAGGAAATTGAATCAACTGTTGAATGTTTATCGCATGTATGACATTAGCAGGTCTATTGGTTCTCTGTGTTTATTGCTGCTATTGGATTGAACTTAGACGCTGATCGGACTAGGTTATCCTTTAGTTAGGGTTTTATAGTCACGCTGATCATGCTATTCAACTAAGAATAAGGAGAATACGAGATTAATTCTCAACAATAGATAATCATGGAAATAATTAGAGTTGAGGTTCAATGATCGATAATGAATTGAAGTGGATGTTTATCGGATTCAAGATCTTCCCATATTGATTTCTCATTTTATTTATATGCTAGTTAGTTGTAGTTTATTCATTAACTCTTTTGAAACCCCCCTTGTTATTAGGTTTCTCGGCCCTTAGCTTAATCTAAGTACTGATTCACGCTAAATATAATGCTCGTCCCTGTTTCCCTGTGGATACGATCCCTACTTCCATTATACTTGCTTAGTGTGCATGAGAGTAGGAGAAATTTATCTTTGGTTAGGTGTACACGGTAAACACCTTACCAGGCCACACCTTGAGTTCCTAAACTCAAGTTCCTGAACAATTATTCCCTTAACAGATGTTCCTCTCAATTTCACTTGAAGTTTTCTCACTTTAACTCGCTTCACTCAAAGCTTCTCTCTTACAGGACTTCACTCAAAATCCCCTTACCCCAAAACCAAAATTACAATGATCAATAAACTTAGTGGAATCGAGTAAGAAGGCAAAGAACAAAATGGCTTTATGAGAGAATAAAGGCACCGACACTTTAATTAGTTAAACTCACTAAATCTCTTGGTCAGACACAAATTGAAACTCACTTTTTTTTTTGCTAAGTAAGATAAGGTATATTAGACAAAGACAAATTGGAACTTACTTAGACATAATTATTTATAGCAGTGATTAAGTAGAACGTTGGAGTAAATCATATGTTAGTGGTAAAAACATTTTTCCATGGTGTTCCTCAATTAAGTAGAACGTGGGAGTAAATCATGTGTTAGTGGTAAAAATATTTTCCCATGATGTTCCTCAACTAGAGGAACACGTTCCTTTTGTTACCCATGAACTCCACGATCTAATGAACGTGTGAAAACAAGATTACTACTGCTTCCTAAATTTTAGCATTTACTTGTGCAACAAAATCTGCTTCCTAAATAAGGAAGGGTTACGGTCAAAATGACCTTTAAGGGTGCGTTTTGGCCGCCACCCTTTCCATAGCGACCCATCAATAGATAAGAAGGGCTGCGGTTTTTAACCGCAGACCCTTCACAACGAAGGGCCCGGTTCGAAAAACGCAGCCCTTCTAAGCTTGAAGGGGTCGTTTTCGGATAAACCGCAACCCTTCTTTAAATGAAGGGTCGGTTTTAAGCCTAAACCGCACCCTTTTTTAGTGAAGGGTCATGTTTAGGCTTAAAACCGCAGCCCCTTCAAATTTTTTTTTTTTTTAAAAAAAATAAATCAAATCTCGCCCCCCCCCCCCCCACCCCCACCCCACCCCAAGCACCCCCACCCCCACCCCCGGCCCCACCCCCCCGCCCCCTCACCCCCTCACCCAAGACACCCCCGCCCACCCCAAGACCCCCCCCCCGCCCACCCCCGCGCCCACCCGACACCCCCGCCCACCCCAAAGACTCCCCCACCCCGCCCACCCCCCGCCCCCCACCCCCTCCCCCCACCCCCCCGCCCCCCCCCCCCGCCCCCCCCCTCACCACCTCGCCCGGCCCACCCCCCGCACACCCCAAAGACCCCCCCACCCCCGCCCCGCACCCCCACCCCCCCCGCCCCCACCCCCCGCACCCCCACCCCCGCCCCCTCAAACCCACCCCCGCCCACCCCCGCACTCCCACCCCCCCCCCCACCCCACCCCCCCCCCCCCCACCCCACCCCCACCACCCCCCCCACACCCCCCACCCCCGCCCACCCCCGCCCGCCCCCCCCGCCCGCCCCGCCCCCCACCCCGCCCCACCCCCTTCACTCCCCCGCACCCCCACCCCACCCCCCCCCTCTACCACCTCCTCCACCCATTGCCGCCACCACCCCAAAGACCCAACCAGCCCCATAGCCCAACCCCAGCTACCCACCATGGCAGCCCCCCCACCCCACCCCACCCCCAAAACCTCCCTTCGACACAAAAAAAAACTGATCAAATTGCAATAATATATGACAAGTTTTTAAACGTAATAATTAACTTTAAATATGTATATATTTAATAATGTAAAAAGTGTACATAGAATTGATACAAACTAGTAGATGTATCATAAGCAATCATCACAAATATGGGACGCCAACTTATCCCGAACTTCATGTAATTCGTCTGTGGTGAAGGCCCTCAAACGTGGTGTGTTATTCATATAAACCTTGCAAAACAACCAAGGAATAAACACATAATATAAGAATTCAATCATTTACCGTAGTTAGTAGTTCTAAAAATGACATATACCTTCCCGAAATTCAATCAAAAACAAATGCAAGCCTAAAACTCTACACACTAGTTATATTATACCTTATATTATCATATTCAAAAAGAAAATGGAGTTAAATGACTCGAGAAACATGAATTGGAGGCGAAAAGGCAAAAATAGGGCTAAAATTACATTTATGTTCCCGATAGACAACCAAAATAAATGCAAGCCTAAGAATCTACATAATAGTTACATTATACCTCATATTATCATGTTCAAAATGAAATTGGGGTTAAATGAAGCGATAATACGAATTGGACGCGAAAAGGCAAAAATAGGGCTAAAATGCCCTTTTCGTTCCCAAAATTCAACCTACAACAATTGCAAACCTAAAAATCTACACAATAGTTACATTATGCCTCATATTATCATGTTCAAAATGCATTTGGGGTTAAATGACTCGATAAGTACGATTTGGAAGCGAAAAGGCAAAATTAGGCCTAAAATGACCTTTTCGTTCCCGAAATGCAACCAACAACAAATGCAAGCCTAAAACTCTACACAATAGGTACATTATACCTCAAATAATCATGTTAAAAAAGAATTACAAATTGGAGAAATTTGATAGGTTGTCGTACACCTGTCAAAAATAATTCCTGCAAAACCTTCTAACAATGTAGTAGGGTAAGTAGGGTCGAATCCATAGAGAGATGGTCGTTTTAATCTAGCTTCTAAAGTACAGAGAAACTAAACAAGATCAGTATAATTGAATTAAAGTTCTAAACTAATCAAACTACGAAAATCAAACTAAAAAAGATCTAGGGCAATGGTTTACCATGTTTACAACTATAATATATCAAAATATCATCAATGGTTCAATTAATCAGATATCTAGAGCACATGTTAATCCTACGGTCGGGCCTTAACGCTCTCAAATCAACATATGCTAGTACGGTCGCTCAACATAATCAGATTTGCTAATTGTAGGTAAGCCTCTAAAGAGTACTATCTCTCGATCTATGACTCGATATTAGCAATATTTAATCAGACAATTGATCAGATTGCAAGATTAATAATATAAACACTAATCAATTAGAAATATCAAGACTAATCAAACCATGAATAAATATCAATCAATAATCATATCTTATAAACATGGATTCCCAAACCCTAGAAAATAAGACTACTCAATCATGAAACAAAGAATAAAAACTAAAACTATAAAAGAGAACATAATTAAAGAAATCAATGAAAGAAACTAATATAATTCATGAATTATAGAAGAATAAGAAAAATTAGGGTTTACAACTAAAACTAGAGAGAAAGAGAAGAAGACTAAACCTAAAATCACAGAAAAATAAGATCCAATCGAAAATACTATAAGCCTATTTATACTTTTCACAAAACCGGCTAAAAAAAACAAATAAACCCGTCTCGAGAAACCGCCCAGTCGACCGGGGGAAATCCGCCCGGTCGGGCGACGGTGATTGAGGAACTACGACAGAACAGCAAATCCGCCCGTCCAACCGAGCGAGCCCGCCCGGTCGGGCGCGCAAGCGATTTTGGCTCCTTTCACGCCCGGTTAACCGGGCTAACATGCCTTGCATCCTGTGAAAATTTCATTTCGCCTGACCGGGCGGGAAAACTGCGATTTTACGTCAACTTGCGAAGGCTGTATCTCTCAAACCAGGTGTCCGTTTGGAACGTGTGACCTATCGTTGGAAAGCCCTTCAAGTCTAGTTTCCAACCCAACTAAAATTTCTTGATTCTAACAAGCACATCAAAAGTTATGATCAAAAGAGTAGACATGACTCTTTTTTCACATTTCTTCTAATGATTTTCCGCTTCGTTTTCGCTCAAACTCGTACTATAACATATCCATACGATCCTTATGCATCGTAGCTTCTTTACAAGTGCTCATAATCCTCAAGCTTAGCTAAATATACTCTAAATACGTTCTCATTACCTGAAATTCATCAAAAACAAGAAAACATACCGAATAGGAGTAGAATAACATAACTTAAGAATATGATGCAATAATGAACCTAAATATGAATCTAAATGCTCTAAAATGCAACCTAAATGCACCCAAAAACTAAATATAAATATGTCATATCAAACTCCCCCAAGCTAAACCATTGCTTGTCCCCAAGCAATAAGACATAAACATTGGAAAAGAAAGACGACCTACAGTATAGGACTACAACAGGGCTAAACACTCAACTGAAAACACAAGAGATAAAACCACTACACAAACCAAGCATCAAAACAAGCTCGAACAAAGCCGCATAGCATGTCATGTATCGCAATCGACTCTCCAATCATACCACATACCATCTCTCCCAAGTTGGATTTAACCAAACCTGACAGACCTCACTATAGTCATGTGTGCTCAAATCTCTCATGTGTTTAAAGGATAAATGATGACACTCAACCTAAAACAAGTCGACTCAGATGAAACATAAACTCTTTAACTTTGACTTTTTGACTCACTTAATACTCAACAATACAATGCACAATGATCAAGAGGACTTTTAAGGGTTGTAATGGGGTTGAGGTTAAAGGTATGGAAAATAATTTGGGAATTGTGGTGGAAAAACCAAGAAGGGGGAGCATCATATAACTAAAAACATGACCAAGAAAGGTCACAATAACTCCGTGCAACAACCAACAATCTCCAAATATAATCAACAACACTTTTCACTCAAGAAATTCAATCATAACCCTTTTTATTTCACTTTATTCACAACTTTTTTTTTCACTTCTTTTTCATTTCATTTTTCACTTTTTCTTTTGTGTTTCTTTTTTTTTTTGAACTTTCATTTCAATTTCCAAGCTCACTAAACATATTTTTCCATCCCTCTAAACCACAACTAGAGCACTTCAATTCAATACAAACCAAACCAAAACTAATACTCGCTCCCCCAAGCTAGGCTTAGGACAAATATCAAATGAGGCCAATGGCTTGTAATGTAGGTAGCAATCAAACATAGTCAGAAAGGCTCAGCGGGGCTAGAGGAAGGATAATATGAAAACAAGAATAACTCGAGCTAAGATCATTAAATAGGATGCCTCAATCATATCAAAATGTATGCACTATCAAATATCAAAGAGTACCAAGTCAAAATCAAGATCAATGCGACAACTAAGGAACTAATCACACATGAAAGAACATAACTGACACAGATACGTCAGTTTATAGGCACAGAAGCTCACTTAGTTTAAGGTGTTTGCACAATAAAGTTAAATCGAGCTAGAGAGATCAATCAATCTTACCACAAACAATCAATTGCGAAACAATCGTGCTATGAAGAATCATGAACAAGATGAATTATGCTTGGGAATTGTAGTAAAATATCAGCAAGGTTCTCAATAAGTGCTAGCAATAGTCCCATAGATGCAACTAAAATGACATGAAATCTAATATGAGATGAAATATGCCAATGCAACTACAAAAGCAATACAATGTTTTTGGTTACACGTAAACTCCCACTCCTAGTGAGCGGTACAAACCGTGCAACATCCTATGAAAGCAATGAAAAAACTACTCTAAATGCAACTAACATGCGCTAAGTAATGATGACAAACATCCTCCCCCAAGCTGAATGACACATTGTCCTCAATGTGAACAAAGAGGAATTAAATGAGGGAGAGGTACAACTTACAAAAGGGGTGCGTAATCAAAGGGAGTGTCAAAAAGCATCGACACCTCCACCACAATCGATAGTTGTAATGAGACAGTGAACTTAGCCAAAAAAATTGGCTACGCTTGTACCTAGCAAAAGACTTCATCACACATTAGCAAAGTTAGTCAAACCAAAAAAAAAAAATGAACAAAGTCGGGTTGCCTCCCGATAAGCGCAAATTTAAGGTCTTGCATGACCATTTAAGATTAGTAGATCACTCATAATAGTTCAATGCTCTAAGAAGCTTATCATATGTTCCTGCAAACATCTCAGAGCATATTATATAAGAGTGGAAAGGATAAATGAAAAAAGTTAGTACTAAAATATTACTAAAACTACCAAAAGAAAAATCAAAGGAAAAATTATATTTACAAGAAGAAGAAAAAGAAAAATCGTTAGTCTTTTTACATGACTCAAAAGAAGGAAAAGAAACAAACTGTACATTATTTACATTATCATGAGAGTCATTCAAAAGGGGAGAAAGAAGGAACGATGGAGGATATAATATAGGAGAAGAAGGAATAAGGTCAAGTTTTTGAGAGAAAGGAACATGAGACTCAAAAACAATAGGTGGTACCGATAAAGACTCATAAATCACCTCACTCTCAACTTGACTTACCTCCAAAGAGGAAACTTCAACCATGGTTTCTTGCTCCTGCAAAACATCCATCATAATAGTCTCTCTCTCAATCTTTTCATCATCCCAATAGCTCTCATTTATTATCCAACCCTCCTCATCATCATAAATAAACGGTTTGGGGCTAGAATTTTGAGCAGATTGACATTCATATTGGGAAGAGGGGTTAAAACCATAAACTAATGTCACATTACATGAAGAAAAATCATGTGAAGTAGACTGACAATTTGAACAATAAGGGGTTGGTGTCATGTAAGTTTGGGGTGAAAGAGTAGATGAAGACATCTCCCACTCATAAGTATCCCTAGCCAACCACACAATTAAATCCCAACAATAATCAGGTGATCGGAATAGAAATTCCCCATTAGACATAGATTCTACCACCATCCTAGTTTCTTCATTTAACCCCTCATAAATCACTAGGCACATATCCCACAGTTCAATTCCATGATTAGGACCAATATAATCACCAAGCCTATGATAGTATTTCCAAAACGCTTCATTCTCATACTGAGGAAAAGAAAAAATTGCTCTAGAATTACTAGCATGTACATGGGGTTCACAAAACATATGAGGTAATTCAAGAGAACTCATGAAAAAATTGGGTGGATTTTGATATGATGCATCAAAACTGTAAACATGAGAATCCCAAGAATTATTACTATGTTGCCTAGCAAAAGAATTATCCCCATCATCAAAATAGCATGACTCCATGATACAGAAAAGTTATTAAAAAAAATATTCACAAAATGGAAAAAAATATATATATACAGTTTAGTCTCACCAAATAATAAAAACTAAAAAAAAACTATACCGTCTCCCCGGCAACGACGCCAAAATTTGATAGGTTGTCGTACACCTGTCAAAAATAATTCCTGCAAAACCTTCTAACAATGTAGTAGGGTAAGTAGGGTCGAATCCATAGAGAGATGGTCGTTTTAATCTAGCTTCTAAAGTACAGAGAAACTAAACAAGATCAGTAAAATTGAATTAAAGTTCTAAACTAATCATACTACGAAAATCAAACTAAAAAAGATCTAGGGCAATGGTTTACCATGTTTACAACTATAATATATCAAAATATCATCAATGGTTCAATTAATCAGATATCTAGAGCACATGTTAATCCTACGGTCGGGCCTTAACGCTCTCAAATCAACATATGCTAGTACGGTCGCTCAACATAATCAGATTTGCTAATTGTAGGTAAGCCTCTAAAGAGTACTATCTCTCGATCTATGACTCGATATTAGCAATATTTAATCAGACAATTGATCAGATTGCAAGATTAATAATATAAACACTAATCAATTAGAAATATCAAGACTAATCAAACCATGAATAAATATCAATCAATAATCATATCTTATAAACATGGATTCCCAAACCCTAGAAAATAAGACTACTCAATCATGAAACAAAGAATAAAAACTAAAACTATAAAAGAGAACATAATTAAAGAAATCAATGAAAGAAACTAATAGAATTCATGAATTATAGAAGAATAAGAAAAACTAGGGTTTACAACTAAAACTAGAGAGAAAGAGAAGAAGACTAAACCTAAAATCACAGAAAAATAAGATCCAATCGAAAATACTATAAGCCTATTTATACTTTTTACAAAACCGGCTAAAAAAACAAATAAACCCGTCTCAAGAAACCGCCCGGTCGACCGGGCGAAATCCGCCCAGTCGGGCGACGGTGATTGAGGAACTACGACAGAACAGCAAATCCGCCCGGTCAACCGGGCGAGCCCGCCCGGTCGGGCGCGCAAGCGATTTTGGCTCCTTTCACGCCCGGTTGACCGGGCTAACATGCCTTGCATCCTGTGAAAATTTCATTTCGCCCGACCGGGCGGGAAAACTGCGATTTTGCGTCAACTTACGAAGGCTGTATCTCTCAAACCAGGTGTCCGTTTGGGACGTGTAACCTATCGTTGGAAAGCCCTTCAAGTCTAGTTTCCAACCCAACTGGAATTTCTTGATTCTAACAAGCACATAAAAAGTTATGATCAAAATAGTAGACATGACTCTTTTTTCACATTTCTTCTAATGATTTTCCACTTCGTTTTCGCTCAAACTCGTACTATGACACATCCATACGATCCTTATGCATTGTAGTTTCTTTATAAGTGCTCATAATCCTCACGCTTAGCTAAATATACTCCAAATACGTTCTCATTACCTGAAATTCATCAAAAACAAGAAAACATACCGAATAGGAGTAGAATAACATAACTTAAGAATATGATGCAATAATGAACCTAAATATGAATCTAAATGCTCTAAAATGCAACCTAAATGCACCCAAAAACTTAATATAAATATGTCATATCAAAATTACACAGACCTGAGTTTATGTCTCATGATTTATTGACCTTCCGCCGTTTCTTAGGATCCTCAAGTACATGTATCCCTTCCGTGTGATCTACACGCATATAGTTCTCCGACATATTCACATCATCTTCCACACTATTTTCAGGATAGGTAAAAGGGGGGAGGTCCTCAAATGCATCATATTCTTCCTCATTATCAACATCACCAATACCGAGGATACTCCTTTTACCAGGTACAACAATTGACCACTTATTATCAGCAGGATCAGTTACAAAAAATACTTGCTTAACTTGTGATGCAATTACAAATGGCTCCTCAGTTTCACGTAGACGACTAAGGTCAACAAGAGTGAATCCGCAAGGATCATCTTTTCTTACGCAACGTCGATTATCGTCAACCCACTTGCAACACAAGAGGCAAATATTAAAAGTACAGTAGTCCAGCTCCCATATTTCTTCTATTCGCCCATAATAATTGCTTTCAGCATGTACAAGCGACTTATCCTTCGAGCTTGCGTATTGTGTAGATGACGCCACATGTGAAACACCACTATTTTGTTGCGATGTTGACTTCATATCTTGACGTTCAGTCCAAAACGTATACCCATTAATATCATAACCCTCATAAGAGCGTACAGCTTCACGAGGACCAAATGCTAACCACTTGACTGTTTCAGGAACACTTTCATCCAAATCATTCACTACTCGTTTATGAAACCAATCAATGAAAGTCTTGTTATGCATTTACGTCAATGCCCTAACTCCTTTTCCATGATTGCTAACACGTAATTCCTCCATATGTTCATTTAAATAAGGATGGACAGCTGCTACGTGATGCAATACAAATAAGTGAGCTTGTTTACGCTTTTCTACGGAAGGTGTGATTAATTTTGAACCAATTGTGCCCTTGCCCTCAAGTCTGCCCTCGTGTCGGGATGTCGGAAGTCCAACAGGATCAACACTAGCAAAATACTCAGCCACAAAATTACTGATCTCTTCACCCACAACCCCTTGAATTATACTACCTTTTGGTTGTGCAGGATTCGAACTTTATCCTTCAAAGTGCCCATATATCTCTCAAAAGGATAGCACCACCTCAAAAACACTGGACCACACAGCTTAATTTCTCGAACTAGATGGATAATGAGATGGACCATAATGTCAAAGAATGCGGGGGGGGAAAACATCTCAAATTTGCATAGAGTTTCAACTACTCTAGACTGCAAGGAATCGAGGGTCGACGGTTCTAGGACTTTGCTGCATATTGTATGGAAAAATGAACAAAGTTCTGTAATGGTGTGCCTCACATGCTTTGGAAGTATCCCATGAATTGCAATCGGTAAGAATACTTGCATCATGACATGACAATCGTGAGATTTCATACTCGATAACTTCAACTCACCATTTAAGGTAACAAACCGCTTCATAATCGATGAGTAGCCAGTTAGGACCTTAATGCCATACAATGACTCGCAAAAAATCCATTTCTCTGCACGTGACATCGTGTAGCAAGCTGGTGGCAAATAATTCTTCTCCGAATCCTCCACCTTCTTTTTACTTTTCTGAGTTTCATCATCAACCCTTTCCTCCACTACTTTCTTATTCCTTCCGTCCCTTTTCTGAGCCCAAAACTCTGGTCGAAGCCCCTGTTTTTCCAAGTAAAGTCGTGACGCCTTAACATCTTTTGTGTTGCCCGGAATATTCATAAGTGTCGCAAGAATAGCTTCACAAACATTCTTCTCTATGTGCATGACATCCAAACAATGTCTGACCTTTAGATCTTTCCAATATGGGAGTTTCCAAAAAATGGACTCCTTTTTCCATAATCCCGTAGGTCGATCAACCTCACTAGCAGGTTTACCAAAGATTGTTTCAATGCCCTTCACTCCGATTATAAACTTCATGCCGGTTAATGGTCTATGAGCAACTTCTTCTTCAACCGTCCCATCGAATGCCTTCTTCTTAAACCGATAGGGATGGTCGCGTCTGAGGAGCCTTCGTGTGCGCATATACACATGTTTGCATCCCTTAAGGTGTGTAGATTTCATGTCATCTACACAAATCGGGCAGGGTTGTTTTCCTCTCGTCTTATACCCAGATAAGTTCCCATAAGCTGGATAATCGTTCATAGTACAAAAAAGCATGACACGCAGAGTGAACATCTCATTAGCATACGCATCAAATACTAACACTCCTTCGTTCCACATCTTCTGTAAATCTTCAACAAGCGGCTGGAGGTATACATCAATGTCATTTCCGGGTTGTTTGGGCCCCGATATAAGAAGCGACAAAGATCATGTACTTGCGTTTCATGCACAACCAAGGAGGCAAGTTATAAACCACTAAGACTACTGGCCATGTACTATGCTGCGAACTGAGATTGCCAAAAGGGTTCATGCCATCCGTACATAATCCAAGCCTCAGATTCCTATCCTCATTACCAAATGCCTTATGCACCCTGTTGATACTTTTCCACTCAGGCGAATCAGTCGGATGCTTGAGCGCGAACCGTCTTTCTTCCTACGATCTGCATGCCACCTCAAATTCTTCGCATCTCCTTTAATTGAGAACATGCGCTTAAATCTAGGTATTATGGGTAAATACCACAACACCTTAGCTGGTGGTCCTTCACTACCTCCAGCTCCTTCACGCTTGTACCTCGACAATCCACAACGTGGACACTCATGTAAATGCTCATACTCATTACGATAAAGCACACAATCGTTAGGACAAGCATGTATCCGCTCGTACTCTAAACCGAAAGGACACATCATTTTCTTCGCATAATAGTACGACTTTGGCGCTCATTTCCATCGGGGATCATATCGCCTAAAACTTCCAACAACGATGTGAAACTAGAGTCCGTCCAATCAGCTTTCGACTTAATGTTGAACAGTGTTATCACCGCGGAAAGTTTAGTGTACTTTGTACAACCTGGATACAGCGACTTTTCAGCAGCCTCAGACATAGACTCAAAAATACGAGGTCGTTTACACGACTGATCTTCAACCTCGTGTATCATCTCGTCTACCCGATCCCTATCATCATCTGCAAACTCATCATCCAAATTCTCATCCCCGAATTCATCATCCAAATTCTCATCCTTCTTTTCTTCACATACATTGTTCATTACTCTAGAGCTTCCTTTATACTTCCCCGCTCACCATGCCAAACCCATACGTGGTATTGAGGCCTAAACCCACGGCGAAAGACATGCTCCCTAACCACATGTATACTACTAACCTTGCTCACATTTCTACAATCGAAACAAGGACAATAAAAGTCGATCGCTGAGAGGATGCTTGATATTGTAATGCGGTTGTACGGAATTCCGAGACCCCTTTCACAAACTCAATCGATTCACGACTACCATACATCCAAGTACGATCCATCTCATTCAAGAAGACCTCTAATAATTAAACACAACCATTCATTATAATGCATCAATCATTATTTAAGTACATACACTCACATATTCAAATCACACACGTATAAAGCAATCTAAGATAGTGACATGTTCAATTGTATGCATGCAGCCGAAGGTCCTTATCACTCCAACCTAACCCATCTTTGGACGTCTAATCTCACTAGTGAATATATGCCAACTTTTCAATTCTAAGGAAAATCCGGCAGCATTTCCCTACAGTTCTCCAAGTACACAATATAGATAATTGTTTATCTACATATGTACCCAGAGAACAATGTAGAGAAACGATGAGCCAAGAGTTTCCTCAGAATTGAAAAGAAGACACACATTCACCACCTAAGTGAGATCAAACGTCCAAGAACAAATCCCAAAACCGGGACTATTCAAGACTTACTCCTAATGAGTAAGTCTTGAACGGGTATCTAGGCATATGATGACAATTCAAACAACTTGTAGATTTTATAGCTAAATTACATTGCGTTTTCATACAATCTCATATCAAGAAATATACATACATTATAAGAAATACATATATATATCAATAAATTATCATAACTTAATCAAATTGAATCACATGACAACTTTGTCTCATCAACAAATTAAATCAAACAAAAAAACAACGAAATTAAACTAGTTACCTCTTAACACCAATGATAAGCAATGAAGAGAGAAGAGATAGTTGGAACTTTATTTGCCTTCCTAAGCCTCTTCTTCCTACAATTAACAAAACCCACATTGCACATTAATCATTTAATTCAATTAAGAAAAACAAAACTAACTTAAAAACAAGATTAATTCATACTTAACTAAGCAAAAAATTGGCTAAACCCAAGAGCAATGAAGAAAGAGTAGGGCAGTGGGGGTGGTAGTTGATGCTGCCGCTTGTGGGTGGTGGCGCTGCGTAGTGGTGGAGGAGCTCCACACCCTAAACCCACTCAAATGGTGGAGAAGAGAAGAGAAGAGAAGAGAAGTGAAGAGAAGAAAGAGAAGGGTTGTGGTGGTGGTGGAGGTCGCTGCTGCTCGTGGTGGGTGGTGCGCACTAAGTTGGTGGTGAATGGAGCAGAAAATGAAGCAATGTGGGTGCTCCGGCGATGGGTTGGTGCTCCAGTGATGGGGCGTTAGGGTTAATGTGCGAGTGAGTGAGAGGGAGGGAGGGGTTTTTCGCTCGTCAAATGCGTCTAAGGGAGGGAAATTTGGAAAAGATGTCTAGATACTGTGTGTATGTGCGCGCAAAACTCGAAATGTGGGATGGGATGTGAAGGGCTGCGGTTAGTCTAGAAAACGCAGCCCTTCGTGTATGAAGGGCTGCGGTTTTTAGACTAACTGCAGCCCTTCACTAATAGGGCTGCGATTATCCTGAAAACCGCAGCCCTTCATACAATACGAAGGGCTGCGTTTTCTGGTTAACCGCATCCCTTCACTGAAAGGGCTGCGGTTTCCTTGAAAACCTCAGCCCTTCATACTCGAAGGGCTGCGTTTTCCAAAAAACGCAGCCCTTCCAGCGCAGCCCTTCCTTTTTTTTCCCTAGTGTTAGGCATTAATAGTTCAACCGACACAATATAACTGTTGCTCTATGTCTAGTTCCTTTATAACTCGTTAGTTCCTTTAACTTATTATGATAAAAATAAAAGATTTTCCTTAAAATCAGATTTTTAACAAATATTAAAACGTTTTCCTATTTTTTAGGCATTAATAGTTCAACCGACACAATATAACTGTTGCTCTATGTCTAGTTCCTTTATAACTCGTTAGTTCCTTTAACTTATTATGATAGTGTCAGTTCGTCGGTTCCTCTCAAAGGAACAAACACTCATTCTCTTTTTATGTTGCCATCGTCCCTTACCATTACTTACTCTTTTCTTATATAGGAACTAAAAATAAAAGCCTCGCTTAGATTCTCTTGTTCCAATGCTTCTCCAGTATAAGTTCCTTGAGCATCTTTAGTTCCTTGATCATCTTCACTTAGTCTTCAAAATCCAAACTTGATTTCTCCCTTAGACTTAGTGTTCTCTTTGCTCAATGCAGTGATACCTTGCAAATCCATTCATGTAACAACTTGTTAGTTCATTACTTAGGTTGCATCTTTGTTCCTTTGCCATCATCAAAACTAGGGTTCAACACCTGTCGTATTGCAACACGTAGCCATGTAACCTACTAAAACATGTCACATATACAAGAAAATCGGTTAAAACTCAATACAACAAAACGACACTGCAAGCTTTACATAATCAGGAATAATCCATAGCTTGACTTATTTTGGGAAGATCACGCAAAGATTGACTTATTTAAAATAATTTTTCTAAAATTAAATGAATTAAGCAAGATATGTTAATAGAAAAGTGAATTCAAGAAAGTGGAAAAAATGGGTAATATGTTATTTGAAAAGTGTATATCACGCACTCACATTTGCTTATTTTGACGAACTTTTAGACTTAGCTGATCATCCTTAATTTTTAAAATTCCAAATTGTGGTCGGAGGAATTTTATATGCTAATTTGTTGAAAGACCGTTTTTTATACCAATTTGGCAAATTGGCTGCAAGATTTGTGTATATATAAAAAAGAATTTTGCTTTGCTTTCATTATTGGTTTTATTTCTCTATTGCAAATTTTGGCAGTTTCACGCTTTTGCGACTAGATTTGCAATACATTTCTTTGAATTTCACATGTGGCATGTGCAGCAAAACTACGACACATGGTGTTTCGTATACTTCCTCCGTTATGTTTTAAATGAAACGTAGGGTCTTGACACGTGGAATTTAGGAAAGGAGGGAGATAGAGAGAAAGAAAATAGGGACCCATGTAATGAGGAGAAAGATAGAGAAAAGTGAATACCAAATAAAGTAACGTTTTATTTATTTTGAAACGATATAAAATGATAAGTGTTTCATTTATTTTAGAATGGATGAAGTATATAGTTGACGCGTCACGTATGGCCTTGGTTAGTCAACAACAACACAAGGCGAATTTTTTCTTCTTTTATAGGAGTATATGTAGAGAGAGACATGATTTGACATTGTTTATTCTACTTTATTGTAGGATTATAAGTACTATAAGTGGAATTTCATGTATCACATTCATAAGCACTTAAAACAGGATATCATGCATATACATTCAAGGATCACATAATAGTTAAGAATTAACCTTTGACGCGTGATTTCCACAAAGCTCTTCGAGATCCGGAGATAGAACCGCAATTGAAATTCCTCTACTAAGTCCACCAATCCAGATCAACGCTCCACCAATGCTAGTTGGAAGGAAGAGGAACTCTTCTATTTCTTGGAGCAATATTACGTAGCTTTGAAAGAGAGAGAAAAGAGGAGAGAGAAAATAATGAGAGAAAAACTAACTGCCTTATTTTCTCATCCCCACACCTAATTATAGGAACAAATTAGGTTAGGAATCCCCCCCCCTTTCTTTCCCTTTGGCCGGCCACCCCTAGAGTCCTTCATGGGCTCTAGGTCTTTCTTTTGTTGATCCAGATTGTGTAAGTGTGACCTTGTAGGATCCATCTAATTGGGCTTCGGGTTTATTATTTACTAAACCTGAAGTTCTATAGCATCTTCTAGCAAGACGTATATACGACCCAATTAAATGAATTTATTATCTCCATAATGTGATCCATATTATATTTAGTAATTGCATTAAAGTCGATGACATAATTCCTTCAATCTCCCACTTGTTCGAGACGAGTGTGCAATCTTCAAATTCCTTAAGTCTCTTAGTGTCCAATTTGATAGTATGACCACATTTCTATGTCATCCATACTAGTCTTCAAATTAATCCTTGAAATCCGAGTTCGAATTGACAAACAAATGATCATCATATAATCCATTTGAGCACGGCCATGCATTTTTCAATTTTCACTCTCCAAGGGGCCAAGACACCCATCCTATCTCACATAGGAGGACTTTTCAATCTTGTGGCAACCAAAACTCCCACTCAACTTTTAGCATAGCCCGAATGCTGCCTTTATAGTCCCCTTTTACGGCATGACGTTTGACAGCATCAAAGTTATACCAATCATTGGGCTAAGTAGTGTTCCACTCATGTCTTAGGAATCCACTAATATAATTACGAAGTTATAGAAACTTCTAAGTAGGTCTTATTCGATCATGTATCTACTATACATATCCATATGATTGACTAAACATCTCCATGTTCCCATAGCCCATAAAACGGCACTATCAATCAATCTTACATGCTAATCCTTTATAAGTCATTTATGTCCAATTTAATGACTTAGATTAGGAACTATAATATTCTATGAATTCTGTTCACTTATGGTGTTTCATTCATCAAATCACATATTTGACAAAACCATTGAATTCAAGATATATTTTGGACATTTTATTTAATACCAAACCAAAATTAAATAAGACAAAAAATTTATTTCTCATAAACATAAAATAGCAAAACCATGTCTCTACATTGTAATTAACAAGTTTCTCTAAACCTAGTACAATCTAAAGCCACTTTAACATTTGCTTCAAGCCTATAGCCCAAGCGTGACACTCATGCTTGGGTTGAGGTAGTGGTTTAGTGAGCGGATCAGCCACATTCTCATCCGTGTGAACTTTGCAGATCCTGACATCCTTCCTGTCAACTATCTCCCAAATGAGGTGATACTTCCTCATTACATGTTTGGATTTGTTATGTGATCTCGGTTCTTTTGCTTACGCAATAGCACCATTATTGTTATCACAAAACAACTCAATCCCTTCCAGAACACTAGGTATGATATCCAGCTCTGTCAATAACTTCTTTATCCAAACTGTTTCTTTAGCTGCTTCAACCACTACTAAATATTCTGATTTTGTAGTAGAGTCTGCTACAGTGCTTTGCTTTGAGCTCTTCCAGCTCACTGCTCCTCCATTTAGACAAAAGACGTACCCTGACTGAGAGCGGTAATCATCTCTGTCGGTTTGGAAGCTCGCATTAGTATAACCTTTAACAACCAACTCACTTTCACCCCCTTAGACTAAGAACATGCCTTTAGTTCTTCTCAAGTACTTAAGGATGCTCTTAACTGCAATCCAGTGTGCTTCTCCTGGATTTGCTTGGAACCTGCTACACATGCTCAAGGCATATGCAACATCTGGTCGAGTACTTATCATGACATACATGATAGACACTAGTGGAAAAAATCTCAATTGCTCCGGTTAAAAACCACTCAAATGCTCCGTATTTGACCCGTAGCAGACGTCATACGAGCATTTGAACATTTTACAAATGCTCCGGTTCTTAACCGGAGCATTTGGTTTATCAAATGCTCCGGTTGTGACTAAAACCGGAGCATTTGAGCTTTTTTACATGAGTAAAATACCACAAATCGGAGCACTTGTGCATACAAAATGCTCCGGTTTTCTTAAACAACCGGAGCATTTGTATATTTTATATAGTAGAAAAAAAAAATTCAGCTACTACCAGCATGCGTAGCGTGCTTACACTATTACAATAGGGCAGTAGACCAGCAGCAGCAGCACTCCAAATCTAACATATACCAGACACTCTTTGTGCCCCTCGCTTCAACCACCACACACCTCGCCTTCCTCTCACTTACATAATATTCAAAAAACGCACACGAAAATCATACATCCAACACATTCAAAATATTATTGTTGATAAAATGAAATAAGTGTACATTAGTTACAAAACAAGTGTAGATTCGAGTTACAAAATCTAATAAACCTGCTAAAACTTTTGGCTACATTGTCATTAATTTCATGTGCCTTCAATTTCAAGGATATCAATTAGAATTGCTAACTTTCTAGCAGCATTAATCATAAACTGAACGAGAAAAGATATTCACTAGCACTATGATCAATAAGCTGACATTGCTAAGTCCAATTAAGGAAAATTTATCACTACCTTCTTTTTCTGTCATTGTCATTGATACCTTACCAAGGAGAGACTCGAAGTACAATTCTGGTATTATAGTCGTCGTCCCAATACAGGGTACATATTATGTATAGTTGTTGAACACTCAATACCTGAAACATAACCAAGTATCAGTACTCAAAGCAGATTCTTGCATTCACCATGTTTTTCTTTTCCCAATTGTTTCAGTCACCATTGCAATCTCATCTAATAATAGATTCACAGACCATAAAAGCAGCAACAAATGTTACTTAAAACGATCAAGCAAGCTTAACAGTTCATCACTTTCTTTATGAATTAAATAGAACGCTTCTCTGGACCTTTTTAGGACAAGATGCATTAAGAAGATGTACGTAAATGGAAGATCAATATTCACTCGACAAAACACCACATTGAATTCTTGGAGCTGTCATTAAAAATTTTGTCGGTTAAGCCCCTTTAATTTGTTTTAAGGGTCACGAAGGTTATATTCTCTATAATGTTCTCTCCATATGTGAGAGGCTATAGTTTTAAATTTAAAAGATAAGTTTGTCCAGAAGGTGCTAATATTTTCCCACAAAGGACTTTCAATAATTTATCATGCCAATTTCTGTATATGTCATACTAGTACCTATAAGCTATCTAGCGATCAATCAAACTTTACCATACATCTCAATACTAGCAGTACACAAGGATATATGGAGTAATGGAGTACTTGTAAATAGACATCAAAGCAACTAACACCAAACTGTACAAATCTGATCCTGCTTGGAATTATAAAACTAAGATATATATGGAGTATAAAGCACATAAGGATATCCTCACATATTGATCTATATTATTATCAAAAAATAATTACAGAAATTGCTATAAAATCAGTCAAAATCAAGCGAAACACAGACATGATCTTCAAATTAGGGGAGAATTAACTTTACAATTTCAATATCAGACCCTAAACTCCCATAATTCACATTATCACCAAAAATTATCACAGAAATTGCTATAAAAACAGTCAAAATCAAGCCAAACACAGATTTGATCTCCAAATTAGAGGAGAAATAAGCCCAAATTCGATCATCGAACTCAATATTGAACGAAACTATCATCTAATCAATTAGAAATCTGTATTCATAGGGGATAGAATACAAGATACCTGGAAATCTGTATTCATAGGGGACAGAATAGAAGCTGAAGTCGCCACATTTTCCGTCCTCAACGAAGTTGGAAAGGCAGTTCCAGGATTATATCTCCCCAACAGTTCATCATGTGAGGATACTGGAAGTGATTCTCCTTGATCAACCAGTACAGAACCTAAGATAATAGGCCCCCGGGATAAAGATGGTTGGGGCTTTGGTTGTTTCTCAAGAGCCTGCTCAGAAGGCTCCTGCTTCACATTACTCATGTTTGATGAAGCGCCAGTTGTCTGATTTTTTCTTACCTGCCAAGGAACAAGAGTATGTTGCATTGAATTAGTGGACATGTTGGTCTGAGGCATGGTTGAAGTAGAAGTCCGTGTCAGGGCAGGAGTGCTATGGCTCTTCTGATATAGCTGCACAAATGAATAAGGATCAGAGAATTGGGCTGCAGTGCCAGTTTTCAGTCTCCGGTGTGGCGGCTGACTACGGCTTATCTCTAACTCCACCAGAAATCAATTAGGTCCTCTCATGCTAAATATTGACTGCGTCTTCAGCAGTAGGCAATTAAATGAAAAGTCAACGTACCTTTGCTCTAATCTTACTCACAGCCCACCTCAGCATATTGGCCCCAACAATACTAATAATAATAAGCCTGAAGAATGTATCTCTGGACATCTCGTTTTACTAATGATCATCCATAAAAGCTTTGAATCAGGAAAAGAGACAGACCTCAACTACACCATTGAACTTGAACAGGAAAGAAACCAAATTTCATTAACATAAGATAGAAGCAAACCTGTAGTTTTTCAAACAGAGATGTGAATTGCATGGCCCTGTCCTTATCTAAATGAGGTAAGAAGATAGGAATCAAAAAGCCAAAAGATATTTCATTCACCCGGTTACCTGAGGTGCCACCCTGATCTGGCACTAAACTTGTTGATTAGTAAAACTTTGCAAGTTTGAGAATTGTGATTCACTTCTTCGATTAAGCATTCTGCTTGTTCTATGAACCTGAACAAGAGTTGTTCAGCTTCTATTATGAATACAACCAAATCACAATACTAACAAACACCAATCCCAAAAGGTCATGTAAGGTCAAATGCGAAAGTCAAAGAAGAGAGAGAGGAAAAAAGAGAGAATACCTCACCGCTCATCAACAAGGTACTCAAGAGCAGCAGCCAAATAAACGGAGTACCAGTACCAACATGTTGAGCATATTACTTTAACCACAATTCCTCAGTGCAAGCCAGTAACTGTTCAAATTCCTCCACGAATAATAGAGATCTCAGAATTAACTTACATAAGATGCTGAAATGTATCAACTAATTCATATAGCCATATACAGCCACAACTCACATTTTTTCCTATTCTAATTGTTGGAAGATAGGCCACAACTCCAAGGTGACAAGCTAAGCCAAAACCCCGGAGATAAACATTTGAAGATAAATATCTGAGCTTCAGCAGCGCAGCTACATCCAAATGCATGTAATAAGAATTTTGTTCTATTTTACTAACTGACCTACATCTATCTCAAAGCTTAGGTGTGCAGATTTCACACAAATACACCGTCAATAACTTAAAGCCGTTATATTTTACATCATTGTTCAATGATAATATAGAGAACTATGAGCTTAAACATACCAGAGTGCCACTGCTGAAAATGTCGATTACTTGAAGAATTAGCTCTAAAAATCCACGAAAGACGACCTGCTATTATATGTCAAAAGTCTCATCCAAAAATATAGTCTTTCCTAACAACCGTATTTAATACAAGCAAGCTAAGCTCGATTCTCATTTCATAACAAAGATAATCTTTTAAAAAGTAATGCATCTATAAGTTCATAAAAAGATGGTTTAAACAAGTAATTAAGTATGACTAAAGTAGAACCATGTACCGCTTAGATGCCTCGTTAAGTGGATTCTATCGCGTCCGAAAGTTGAGCAAAGTCGACATAGATTATATTTGGGTGTGCCTTAAGAGATGAAGTTCAAGGTAAGATTGACTTGAATCACGATCAAGCCGAGGCTATCCAAACATCAAACTATATAATTTATGGAGATGATAATGTATAGACAGTCACCCTTTCATCTGGACTCTCTCCTACAGGCTACAACCTATAAGACCACAAGTCATTAGTCATGTCACAACAACAGTATACGATGTCATGAATAACATAGCCTTATCAATCTCCAAGCAATGCAATTTACTTACTGTTCTCGCTATTTAACGTTGCTGAAAGTGTTGAGTGATCATGTTGACAATAATAGTCCTTCCACGTCCCCGAATGGGTAGCCCGGCCCAGCAACATTGAGATGCCTTGGGAATTACCTTATTAGTTACTAGCTCATTGCCCCTTAGCAATTCCCGCAATACATTATTTATTATATGCAGACTGATTTTGACCACTGGCACTGCATTTTTGAAACAGAAAATTCAAGGGTGTCATTGTTATAAATAAAATGGTTTGTGAGATGGGACAATCATACATCTACAGAACATATATTGATTTTGAAAACGGTAATGGGGTTTTCCCTTTTCCTAATTATGATGAGCAATTTATGAGTTACAGCTCCCCCTCCCATTGAAGCATAGAGCGCATACATGGTTCATCTATGAAAAGCATCATCAGCAAGTGCTAGCTACTCTATAAGCTCGACCATATTGTCATGCTATACATGTCAAAAAGACAAATATATCCCATAAACGAACAATTCCTAAGAATTACATTTTAAACCACAATGACAGCAGATATACCTCATCCAATAATAACCACAAGAGAAACAGGAAGGAGTATAGAAAAAAAAAAGATGAAACTTTCATCTACATTGAACATATAGTAGTTCATTAATACATTGAACATAACAGAGAGCTAAATTGGCCATTTTGCAGCACCAGTTGCATAATTGTCACAAAATAGAAAAATCTAAGAGCCTCACAATATGATTTAGGGTCAGTTCACATGAATTGTCATAAAAAGTAAAGTGAAAAGGAAAAAAATAATTTCTAAAAATATACTCCCTCCGTCCCAGAATACTCTTTACACTTTTCTTTTTCATCTGTCCCAGAATACTCTTTACACTTCTATTTTTGGATATGACCCACTATTATTTTAATCCTTCTACCTTTTAAACATCGGCCCACACTCTCTCTCCTCCAAATAAAATAATACCACTCCTATTACATACCAACTCAATCCATGGCCCACATTCTCTCTTCTTAAAATAAAATAATACTACTTTTACTAACTACTAACTCCTATCACATCTACTTTTCAATAAAATAACAATTGATAACCAAACAACAACTTATCATCTAAAACTACGTGTCTTGATAAGTGTCAAGAGTATTTTGGGACGGAGGGAGTACCACTTTGCAGACTTATATGCCAGCAGTAAATGAAGTGTAAGGAATTACAAAATCATACAACAAACAATTCTTCACCATGTTTTCAGCCTGATTCTGATAAGACTTGATAGCCATAACAGTTTACTTTGAAACCTAGAAATCTTACCCAACAAATTCAGCATGATTATGACAGAGAAGGAGGCGAAATTTCCAAAATACAGACAGTTCAAAGTATATACACAATCGTATATCCCTAATTTTTAACCTAGAAATGCAATCATAACCCTAACTAGAATAAAATTCGAGAAAAATTTTAACCTAGAAATGCAATCTTAACCCTAAGTCAGTGAAGCAAAACATGATAAATGAAATTTCAATCTACCAACAGGAGGAGCCGAAAATTACTCTGTTGTATCAGATACAAGAACCATCGTAGCAGGTTCCTGGCGATGGTTGTTAGGGTTGTTGGCACCTGTATTGCTTGGCTCCGGTTTCGATCAACAATCCAAATTTGTCTTATTGAGTGAGAGGAGCGAGAAAGAAAATGATGGTTGAGTGAGAGGAGTAAAAAGAGAGGACGGTGGTTGAGTGAGAGACACCCCAAGTCTACCTTATTTCCAAATCAAGCCCTAAAATTCAGCACGAGCAGTGAATTGAACCCTAGAACCAAACTAGCACCGGAGAAGAGCAGCCAGCGAGAGAGCAGCGACAGATATCGAGAGTGATAGACGGTAGATGAGATAGATCGAGAGTGGAGAGGGTAAGAGATAGAAAGGGAACCAGTTTGATGGAAAGGGAGAGAAAGAGTGTGTCGAATAGAGAGAGCAAGAGAAACATCAAAAGGGGGAGAGCAGTAACTAGAATCTAGGAGAGGAGGGGAGCGAGAGAAAAAAAGTAGGTAGGAATAACAAATGCTCCAGTCAAACGGAGCATATGTGAATTTTTTTAATTAAAATATTAAAGGAACTCACCAAATGCTCCGTTTGTGAAACAACCAAAGCATTTGACAAGTAGCAAAAGCACTTTTTCCCACTAGTGAGATCCTATAGCCGAAGCATAAGGTATGCCACTCATTCGCTTTAACTCATCAGGCTCAGTCGGGCATTGACTCTTGCTAAGCGATATGCCATGTGACATGGGAATGAATCCTCTCTTCGAGTTTTCCATGTTGAACCTTGCAAGAACTTTATCAATATAAGTTTCTTGACTTAGTCCAATCATCCTTCGAGACCTATCTCTATGGATTTTAATTCCCAGTAAGTACTCAGCTTCTCTAAGTTCCTTCATGGAGAAACAACTTTTCAACCATTCCTTGACTGACTCAAGCATTGATATGTCATTTCCCATGAGTAGTATGTCATCTACATACAAAACCAAGAAGACTAAGCTGCTCCCACTAAATTTCTTGTAGACACAAGATTCTTCTTCGGTTTTGAGGAAACCAAATTTCTTGATTGCCTCATCAAATCAAAGATTCCAGCTCCGAGATGCCTGCTTCAATCCATAAATGGATCTCTGAAGCTTGCATACCCTTTTAGGACTTTCTAGATCCTCAAAACCCTTAGGTTGTGTCATGTACACATCCTCATTCAAGAACCCATTCAAGAATGCGGTTTTGACATCCATCTGCCATATATATTTCATAATCATAAAATGCAGCAATCGCTAAAAGTATCTGAATCGACTTAAGCATTGCTACTGGAGAAAAGGTCTCATCATAGTCTATACCATGAATTTGCCTGAATCCTTTTGCAACCAGTCTTGCTTTGTAGACATAGACATTTCCATCTTTGTCTGTTTTCAATTTGAACACCCACTTGCATCCAATAGGGTTAACCCCATCAGGCAAGTCGACCAGGGTCCAAACTTTATTCTCAGACATGGAGTCTAACTCGGATTTCATGGCTTCAAGCCATTTCTCAGAGTCTGGGCTCGTCAAAGCTGGAACTAAATTCAAATTAAATATACTTTGAAATAAGATCCATTTACAACATATTTAGAAAATTTGACCATTCGAATGTAAGCTAAATGTGTATTTATTCAATTTTTTTACCAAGACATGAAATATACTAACCCTCAAATAAGTGCAACAGTTTGACTTTTACGTTTGTGAACACACAACTTTGACCATTAATATCTGTAATTATGTATTTGTAAAAGTTATAAAAAGTTGATATTATAAAAATATTTATTAAAACAAATCCAACAACATTTTATATGATCATTTTAATTTTTATATATTAGTGTAAAAATATATGATCATAGTCAAATATGTGAATAGTGCAAAAGTCAAAGTGTTGCACTTAAAAAGAAATAGAGGAAGTATGTGTTTCTTCTTAATTAGTAAGCTGCCCAAGAAAATTAGATGAAATTGGGACTTTTTCAATTTCATTCCATCTTCAGCCAAATCTGATCTCATTTTCTTCACCTATACTCCAACCTAGAGTTCACTATATTCTGAGTGAGTGAGTGTGACGCTCCTCAACAAGACAAAAGCTTGAAAGTGAGAATGATGTCTGAATTTTCCAATCACTAGACAAATCCACCAAGCAATGACCCAATTATGTACCAACCCAATGATTAATGCACTGAAGAACACAACTAATGGAAAAAAAAAACTGTACTGCGTACTTATTTGTAATATAAACTAGTATTTTGCCTCGGACGATGTCCCGGGTCAGTTACAACTTACAATTATCAAATATGTTATTAATCACAAATTTTATAATTGATTTTATTAGCTTTTCGTAATATTATGTCTAGTGCGAAACTGGAAAATTGATGTTATGACATGACAAATTGTTTAAAAAAACTTCTAAGGAAGGGATAAAAAATAATTTCCATGCAATTGGGTAAGAGAATGTTATTACTTTTTTTTTTTTTGAAAGAGAAATTTCATAAATTGAAGGCCAAACGGCATCTACAATAAGTATTAAAGAAAAACAAGATATAATCAGACAAGATCAAATCAAATTCGTCTTCGAAAAAACTACAATGAACCAGATCGAGCAATACAGCGCAGCCCCCTTGTATTTGCTGAATCATGCAGCAATTGATGGGGCAGTCATCATTCTAACATAGTTTGGGGAAGAAAATTCTTGATTTAACCAGGTTGACCGCATCCGAATTTCCAATACTTCGATGTTGATGGTCTTGAACTTCAAATAATAAGAACAATTTCTCATACCAATTTTTAAACTTCCATGTGGGAAGAGAATAAAACTAAACTCCAAACTCCCATGAAAGGAGAGAAAGAACCCAAAAACTGGGTAGAAAACTCTCAAAAAGAGAGAGAATGGAAGATTATTAATAACAAAAATAATGAAAATTAGAAGAAAAAAGAAGAATTGGGGGCTTACCACCATCGAAATGATGATGGCAGCCCCAAACTAGAAGAGAAGGATTAGGGTTTTTTGACAAGGAAGAGGAGAGAGGGGAGAGGAGGAGGCTAGGGTTTTGTTTTAGAGAATGTTATTACTTAATAAAAGTATTATAGAACAAAAAGCTTATCTATGTTTTTATAATTACATATAATTATAAGACTTTATTATTTTTTACTTTGAAATATTAAGCATTAAAATTGTAGTTGATTGGTGGTTAAACTTTCACATTTCTTTTAAAAGGTCATGTGTTCGATTCCTAGTAGCTACACATTGTTAATATTTTTAAATGAGATTTATAAGCATGTGTATTAGAAACTTGAGAAGTGTGTCATGTGGCACATTCATTGGAGAGTGTCACGTGCCACTGTTCCTTTGATAGGAACGCCTTTTAATATATTTGTATAGATAGATTGTGCCTCTCAATCTAATTGGTTGATGTCAAATTATTCTTTACCTTATTTATTTATTAAAAAAAAAAAGAAATTTGTTTAGATCTAGTGAAATAGATCAATAATATTGAGTGGCACATATTATAGTAAAAAAAAACTGGACGAAAGATTTGGAGTCCAACTTAAAATTTACTCCCGCCGTATGATCATCCACAGCAGGTATAATTTTTATCCTTATCCCCATCCCAACACCCATCCTCGCCTAACCAGGGCGAAATAGTCTCCACCAATTCCGTCTAGTTCACGTGAAACCAATTATCATCGACCCACGCACTTGAGAATGGTACTTTTCAAACAATGGCGGAACAAGTTGCAATATATTTGGCTGATAATGTGATAGAATTGGCTTGTTCCACCCGTATGCAACTACTATATTGGACAGTACTGAGTACACATACACATTCACAAGCCAAATTTATGATACTCGGTTTCATTATTCGTAAACAAACAAAAACCTTCTTAAATCTCACATCAACTTGACTAAAATAGTAAAACACATAACTACGATTTGCCATCGTTTATTCTACTTTATGACACTGTTATTCATACATAACATAATATTATGGGCGAAGATGCATGATGTATGAACTTGATCTCAAGGACTTTGCAGCTTAAATTCGTCCAAGGCATAGCTACCATCTTGCCCAGTGCTAAAGTAGTGAGTCAGATAGTCCTTCATAGTGGTTTCCCTATAAATTGGGGGGTTTTCTTCAGAGAGTAACTCTTTAATTGGTCCGAAAAGTCTTGGATTATGAAAGTGCGGCTTGAAGAAAGCTCCCAATGAGATTCTGGGACCAACTCCTTGTGCAACAACTCTATGATACACACTCTTCATCTTGTCATTTGTAATTAGCTGCATGTGTTTGACATAATTAAGGATAATCATTACTAATGTCAACATAATTATGACACACATAAAATAAGTCGACATGATCCAAAAATATAAGACACAAATGCTAGATAGTTAAGATATGGTGGGATGTTCCATATTTTTATAAAAGTTTGGCTTTTATGTGGTCAATCAGCATAAAATATTTATTAAATGGTCACAAGCTAGTTATAAAACTCTTACGCAGATAAGTAATACTCTTGCTTCCCATAAAGTTAGGCAATTTGGCTAGTAATAACAGCTAAAAATTAATATCTTATTTTACTAAACATGTAATACTACCAGTTGATCACTCAAAGAACCAAGATAAAGCACCCACATAAAATGGTCAAACAAGCTACGAAGTGCACTCAACGTCATGCCAAACAGATCTACATGATGATCCAAAAACTAAACTCTAATATTTCAATCAACCAAAACAACATGAGCATATATAGATAACAAGAAGAGCTTGCCTGTAGGACGTCGCCGGTGTTGATAACAAGAGCACCAGGGACATGGGGGACGTCCACCCACTCATTTTGATGCCAAACTTGAAGACCACCAACTTGATTGTCTTGAATGAGGATAGTGAGCACATCATTGTCAGCGTGTTTGCTGAACCCAATGGCTACATCTGGTTCAGGACATGGTGGGTAGTAGTTTCCTAACAACATGAGCTCTTGAGCACAATCTATGTCTTTGAGATGGGTTGGGTTAAGACCTAGACCCATTGATATAAGTTCAAGCAACGTGTGGCCTACCTTTGTTACATGTTTTGCATATTCCAATAATACGTCCCTGCACAAACATTCTAATGCTAGTTAAACTCGACAAACACCTGTAACTCTTATGACCGAAATATTTGAAGTTAGCCAATAATAAATTATGGTAATGGTAACGACAATAAAAAAAATACCTGCATGCAACTGGCAGCTCCTCGGGCTGAGGCGGGTAAGGGGCCATTGGCGCCCACATTGTGTCCCTCCAGTTGGTAACAGGCCCTTTGAATAAGTAATAATTGGAGAAATACGCAAACTTGTTACTGCCTGTTGTAAGCTCACGGGTGTAGTATTGTTTTTTCACTTCATCATCTTCCTCATGAAACCTACGAACTCCACCCATCACGCCGTCGAGAACTTCTTGGGGAATTCCATGGTTAATCACCTGGAAGAAACCCCACTCCTTACAAGCATCCCAAATTTCACCAACAACCTTCTTAAACTTGTCGGAATTCATATCAATTCCAGCTAAGTCTATAGTAGGTATGGTGAATTGGGATTTGGAGTCAGGAGTATGTTGTTTGTTGTTACGATTGTGTTCTTGGTGGTTGATGAAGATGTTAGGGACCTTGGACAATCCAGTGGCAGCAAGTCCCTTAACACCTAATTTAGTCTCATCAAAAGCTTTAACCTCGCTGTTTCTATCATACTCATGAGATATGGTACCCATGATAATATAGAAGTTTTGTGTTTAGGTGAGTTTTGGTGTGCTTGTGTATTGTTTGATCATAACCCTTTTTATAGCCTATAGCCTTCTATCAAGGGATGGCAATTGGGCGGAGCGGGTGCAGAGGATGGTACCTCCATACCCGCACCCGCATAAAATTCCCATCCCCATCCCCACCCCACCACCCATTGCGGGGGAAAATTCCAGACCCATCCCTGTCCCCACCAGATACGTATTTATACCTATCCCCGCCCCACCACCCGCATGGGTACCCGCACCGCTTCATACCAGCGTCGTACCCACTTCATCCCCACCCCACCACCCACATGGGTATCTGCACCCGCTTCGTACCCGCGTCATACCCACATATTTATATTTTGCAAGATAAAATTATTAATAATATAAGTATATAAATAGAATTTTAATAATATATTTGTGGGGTGAGCAGGGGTGGGGTGGGGCGGGGCGGGCGGGTATAGGACGGGCGGGGATGGGGCGGGTATAGCATAAAATCCACAACCGCTCCACCACCCATTGCGGGTAGGATTTTAATCCCCATCCCCGTCAAACCTAGACCCATCCCCGTCCCACTTGGGCGGGGATGGGGCGGGTCCAGGGACGGATTTAGGATTTCAAATTTAGTGGGGCACCAAATTACAAAAAGAAAATCATAATACCATTTTCAAAGCTAGCTTTTTATATAATAACTGCAATACTTTGTTCGACCATCCTAGTTTCTAAATGTCTAAATGTAATGAGGCACTTAAGCCTTCCCCTAGTTTCTATACTAATTGGATAATTTCATATTGTAAGGGGGTTTTTAAAACCCTAACTTGAACTTTTAATTTCAATGCATGCCTCCTTAACCCAAAAAAAAAAAACTGCAACACTTTAATTTTCAAGACCTCAATACAAAACCTTAACCCTCTAAAAAAACCTATTTAAAGATAACTTTAATCGTACCATTAATATATTACTAGAAATTATAAGTAGTTATCATATGAAGTAGTATATTTTAGAATTATACATTAAGACAAAACTTACGTCTTAGATAAATATATATTTTTTTTTTGGTAAGTAAGTAAGTATATTTCATTCTAAAAAAAACCAGCACAACCTAACCCTTAATGGAAGGGTAACACAACAGGCCACAGGAGGCCAAAAAATACTTATACAACATTTACAAACTTCCTATCCATTCACAATCTCTCTCACTCCATTTACTAGAATAACAAAATTGAATTCTATTCTTTACTATACATTTTGTATTCTGAATCACTCTATCTATTCTGCTAACTTTGGCCTGCCACAATGATTCATTTCTTGTCATCCAAATCTGGTATACAGCAGCAGCAAGTACAACATACAACACCTGCTTTCTCATCTTTGATCCTGTATATCTTCTTATGACCCAGTTTATCCATTGAGTCATATTCCTCTGCCAAAAACTCACATCAATCCACTCAAGAAGCTTCATAAGCAGTTGTTTACTAAACTCACATTCAAAGAAAATATGATCACGTGTCTCCTCTGCCCTGCCACACAAACAACACAAATTGTCTAGGCTGACGTTATATAAGAACAGCTTGTCCTTAGTTCTCAATCTGCCTTGAACCCCTAACCACATAATGAACTTATGTTTGGGCAAATTCATTCTGTTCCAAACCCCTGAAGTCCAAATTACAGCAGGTCTCTCCTCTAGCAGCATATTATACACATTTTTAATGGAATATCTATGATTCATACTCCATTGTGGCATACCAGTCTGAAGGAGCTCATTTTTAACCTTGCAAAGATATTTGATTATCCAACTAGCACCTGATGGGGCTTGAAAATCCCACCAAGATAAATATATTTGCTTTTATATATTATTAATAAAAGTTATGATTAAACTTAACGTATGATTGATACAAATCAAATTGTTTAAGTTACCGAAAAGTCAGTCATTATCAAGAAGGTGTATTAACAAAAATAGATGGTTCGACTTTTAGTGCTGGACATTAAATTTTACATAATAGAAGTATGCAACCTTAAAGGAAAGAAGATAATTTGAAAAGAGGAGATACAAAAAAGAAAAATAATACTCCCTCCGTTCCAAAATATAGTTCTTGTTTCTATTTTGGGAGTCAAATTTTAAAAACTTTGACCAAATATTCTCATTAATGTATACAAAAAAACATACTCATGTGGGGTCTTGTTAGATCCGTCTTAATGTGTACATTCATAATATCAACTTTTTATATTTTTTACTAATACGAAATAGAAGATATCGTAGGTCAAAGGTACATCTTAGAGACTGTGCAAAAACAAACAGGAACCATATTTTGGGACGGAGGAAGTACTTCAAAAAAGTGAACAAAAAAGAATGAAGCTATAAAATGGGTGTGAAAAACTCCATGTAGAGGAGTCGAACATGGGACTCGCTGACTTGTCAGCTCTAAAATGTCAAACAGGACACTTTACCACTAGAGCAAAGCGCAAGATATGTTACTTATTGCGTGCAAAAAAACATTTATTCTGAAACATAATTTGCTTGCTTAGAAGAAAAAAACAAATATTAATTTTTTTTGGTGGGGCACGTGCCACCCAGGACCCAATGTAGATCCGCTCCTGGGTGGGTCTCCTACTTGACCTGCCCCACTCCATCCCTACTCCTATCCCAATAAATGTTAATTATATCTTTTTTAATTTCATATACTACATTTATTATTAAATATATACTATTAACAGTGCTATAAACACTGTAGTGTTTATAGCAGCTATGAAACAAACATTCGAGAATCTACAATGCAATCCATTAAAAAAGGGAAGGAAAAATTAGAAGGCTTGTAGCCTTACTTAAAACTAGCATTTTTTGCACGCTATGCATGCGTGTCATATTAACGTTTTTTTTCTCAATTAGTTATTCATCAGTGTTACAAAAAAATTAATTCGAACAGACATTTATAATTATTTTTAATTTTTTAAAATATATTTTTCTTAAATTAATATTTTGTTGGTTTCTTTAGTTATTTGTTCATCGTTATTGAAATATAATATTGAGAAAAGAAAATACAAAGCATAAGAAAGCTTGTGCTCAAATAAAGTGGAAGAATTTGTGTATCAGGTTCAATCGTTGAATATTAATAAAGTGGGAGAGTTTGATTTATATAATAAAGATTATCGAATAATAATCGACATGTAGGTTTTTAAATATTATCATTATAATTATTAATATAATATTCAAGTTTTTATTTTTTCTTCCGTTTGTGTCAATCAAGTAATATTGTCAAATTAATTTTTTATCAGAGCTTTTCACACATATGTAAGAAGAGGAAATCATTTGCCTTAATTTAATATTTAATTGAAATTTCAAATTAACAATTGCATTGTTGACTTGTTCAATATATATGACAAGTAATACGAATAGAAAAAAAATATTTAATATATATAACAATTTAAATTCATTAAGGGTATATTAGACTTTTTGTAAGGGGGATACCATTTTCCTCCCCCCTTCACTTATATAATAGAGATAATTGTTTTTTATGATAAAATTAATAGGGGTGAAAGTTCGGTGTACGGTTTGGATTAGGGCCTAATCCAATCCGATCCGAACAAAATTTGGATTTTTATTTTTCAATCCGAATCCAAACCAATTAGAGTTTGAATCCGATCCAATCCAATCCGAATTGTCATACTCTAGATTGGATCCGATTCGAAAATCTGATTTTTTAAAACTTAGTTTTTCGATGAAATAAATTAAGCACAACAGCAGCCTAGTAGATTTAGGAAATGAGGAATTAAGTGTTGTTAGGGTTTTAGGGGAAGGGTTGAAGTGCTACGCCTACTGGGGTATGGACTAGGCTTATTATTTATAAAAAAATTCAATTAAGCACTTAAGCCCAATCCAGATACATAATACAAGGCATATTACTATATGGTTATATTGGATTTTTGGATCCAATTACTCTCAATCCAATCCGATCCGAAAATCCAATTTTTTAAAAAATTTCAATCCGAATCCAATTTGAACACAGTTCGAATCCGATCCGAATTACTAATACGGATTGGATTGGATTTTGGATTTTATCCGAATAACTTTCACCCCTAAAAATTATGCATGGATCGGCAAGGGCAGGGCAAAACCGGCGCGTTTTGCTTGACCGCGTAGGGTCCCCCAACAAAAAACGGCCCAAAAAATATTTTATATGCATGTTCTTATTGTTATGATATAGAAGTAGTAAGATTGATTTGGATTAGTGGTAGTGAAAAGACCCAAAATATTATAGGTTCAGCCGTTCAGGTGTCCAATCTCAGTGTTGTGTATTAATTTTTTGGGAAGGTCAAAATTATCAAGCTTTGCCCAACCATCTAATTTTTTTTTCAAATAATCCTTTTTCTATTCCTGTTGCAACTGATGATACTTCGGTTCATGAGATGAAGTGTGGGTTCACATATGGTCCTTCAACGAGAAATTACTCCACAGAATACTGAAGGACCATTTCTTCCAGGCAGGATAAATATTGATTTAGCGGAACCATGCCTGTGCCCCTGCTTCAGACAATATATTGCGACTTATCTAAATAATCTAATTCAACATCGCCAATTGAGCTCAGTTGGTGATGTTAGCGGAAATTGGCAATCTTTTCTTGATTTGATTATCTTAACCTACTTAATTCCAAACTTTTTGTTAATTATGACTTGAAATCTTGTGAATGGCATAAGGCTGATTTTGAATACACATATCTTTCAATCTATAAATGGTTTTGATGTGATTCAAATTGGAGGTGATAGCTTGTTTCAAGAGCTTTCCAACGTCAGGTCATATGCCCAATTCCGCTGAGAAACGAGAAAGTTATGGCTGTTCTACTGAAGACAAAGACGTCAGGCAGGAGCTCATGCCCGGGTCGGGCACTAAAAGTGCCCGGGTCGGGCATATCGAGCGAATGAGGAGTTTTGTCAGTTTTCAGTGCTCGGGTCGCGCACAATTATTGCCCGAGTCGGGCACTTCGACGGAACGCACGTTTCGGCTCTTCTAAGGCGGTTTCTTCCAACCCTAAACCGAGAATAAATATGTTTAGGAGCCGTGTTTGTCAAGAATGATGAAGAACATCATCATCAAAACACTCTTAGCCTCTAGAATTTAGGACTCCTTGTATTATTCTCTCTGATTTTCTCCATTAAAGTGAAGAAGCTCTAATTCCCCACCTGTGGACGTAGGTCAAATTTGACTGAACCACGTAAATCCTTGTGTTTTTTTGTTTGTTCATCTTTATTGTTTTCTCACCTTTATTATTTCCTTGATTTTACTTCCGCATTAATCAAACTACAACACCTGGATTCCTAACAAACTGGTATCAAGAGCTTGGTTGCTTAAGATCTTAGGTGTTTATAGAACAAGTTTGATTTTTTTTTTTTGATTATGTCAATGAAATTTGATATTGAGAAATTTGATAGGCAAGTAAATTTTGGCCTATGGCAATTAAAGATGAAAGCCATCTTGGTTCAAAGTGGCTGTCACAAGGCTCTTGAAGGTGCATCCAAAAAGCCTTCGGGTATGACGGATGACAAGTGGGAGGAGATCGATTTGAAGGCACTCTCCGCGATTCATTTAAGTTTATCTAATGAAGTTTTGAGAGAGGTTGCCAAGGAGACGTCTGCTGCGGGTTTGTGGTTGAAGTTGGAGTCACTTTATATGACAAAGAGCGTGACCAACCGTCTACTACTCAAATCTAGACTTCATGATCTCAGTCTAGAAGAAGGTAAACCGCTTGAGTCTCATTTAGATGAATTCTTCTCAATTATTATGGATTTGCAAAACATCGATGTTGAGATCGATGATGAGGATATGGCTATTAGGTTGTTGTGCTCTTTACCACCTTCGTATAAGCACTTTCGAGATACCTTATTATATGGTAAAGATGATTTGAGTCTCAGGGATGTTAAGGAGGCCTTAACTCGAGAGATTTAATTGACAATAAATTGGTTAATAAATCTAATAATTCCGCTTACATAAATGCTTTGGTTGCTCATGGTGGAAAGAATTACGGCAAAAATCTGTAACTATTGTCATGTGAAGGGTCATATTAAATCGAGTGTTGGAAATTAAAGAAGAAGAATGGGGAAAAGTCCAATGAGGACCAATCCGCAAATATCGCCAACAATGCCTTTGATGATGATCTTGCACTTTAGGGTTACATGATTTGGGGTTGCGGTTTCTACGATCTCTTTATGATTGGTGCCCTTTGAGATCTCTTGGTGAAACGTGAAACCGTGTGGATTTTTTGCTATGGAGTCTATGATAGATTGTTTTTTGAATTTGTAATAAAGTAGCAATCTTGGTTATGCATTAGATTTTGTTCTAGTTATGCTATTTCTTATCTCAAATTTGGTACTTTTGTGTTTATTAAGTACAACTGCAATTTAGAAATTATTGTTGTCATTCAGTTTCTAGAATTGTCCTTGAGTTTGTTGTTGAGATGAAGAAGTGTTTGAAGAGAGTTTGGTCAATTTGATGAAGCATGCTTGGCGTTGGTGACTTTATACTCTCGATCTAGGCCATGAGATGGTTTTGTATACGGATTTTGTGTTCGAAGACGCATCGGTACACAATTATAGAAGATGTCCGTTTTTTTGGGTTGCCTAAAGTGAGTAGGCTTATGGAATTTTGTTTAAGGTGGAGATTTTATGGTTTTGTTTTGGGTGAGCATCTCTTTTGGTTTCAAGTCAAGGTGGAGATTGTTAATTGTGACTTGAAATCTTGTGAATGGCATAAGGCTGATTTTGAATACACATATCTTACAATCTATAAATGGTTTTGATGTGATTCAAATTGGAGGTGATAGCTTGTTTCAAGAGCTTTCCAACGTCAGGTCATATGCCCAATTCCGCTGAGAAACGAGAAAGTTATGGCTGTTCTACTGAAGACAAAGACGTCAGGCAGGAGCTCATGCCCGGGTCGGGCACTAAAAGTGCCCGGGTCGGGCATATCGAGCGAATGAGGAGTTTTGTCAGTTTTCAGTGCTCGGGTCGCGCGCCATTATTCCCCGAGTCGGGCACTTCGACGGAACGCACGTTTCGGCTCTTCTAAGACGGTTTCTTCCAACCCTAAACCTAGAATAAATATGTTTAGGAGCCGTGTTTGTCAGGAATGATGAAGAACATCATCATCAAAACACTTTTAAATTTCTGAATTTGGGACTTTGTATTATTCTCTCTGATTTTCTCCATTAAAGTGAAGAAGCTCTAATTCCCCACCTGTGGACGTAGGTCAAATTTGACTGAACCACGTAAATCCTTGTGTTTTTTTGTTTGTTCATCTTTATTGTTTTCTCACCTTTATTATTTCCTTGATTTTCTGTTCCGCATTAATCAAACTACAACACCCAGATTCCTAACACTTTTGATAATCTCTAAAAGTGACGCAGCAATAAGCAAAAGAAAAACTTGGAAGTGAAGCTTTTTCTGTCTGACTTTTCTAAGCTAGACAAGTTTCCCTAGTCCCTACCAAAACTTATGTCATACATACATGAGGGTATAACTAGACATACATGTGGATTTAAATTATAATGTAAGTATGATATTATAGGTCCTTAGAACCATCAATATTCAACCAAGTAATACACAACTAGCATTGAATTTTCCAAATTCCAACTACTAACCTATATATAATGTAAGTATAGATTTATTTGCCTTTGAAATGTCATTTGGATTGTGATGGAGGGTGTAAGTTGTTGAAATACAAAGACATCCTTTTCAAGATTTCCGTTCAAATTTAGGAATCCTAGCTTCAACCTTTCTCTCTGAATTATTATTACACATAATCCATGGAGTAGTTCGTACTACATCATCCAGTACGTACAAGTAGTCACGAATAGACTATTTTACACGAACAAAGTGGATGACATATAATTAAGATTTGCCAACCTTTGTTCTCAAAATTCATAATCATAATTATTTTTAAACAAATATAAAGGCTTTGTTTGCATCTCAATGAATGTTATTAATTCACAGCTTGAGTTCCTCCAAGACATGGCTACCAGCTTGAATCTTTTACTGTGGTTTCCTTGTAACTTGGGGAGTTTTCTTCATAGAGTAACTTTTCGATTGGTCCATAGTCTTGGATTACCGGAATGTACCTGGCTTGAAGAAAGCGGCTAATGAAATTTTAGGCCCAACTTCTTTTGCCGCAACTCTATGTTATGATACACTTTATATCTTGTCATTCGTAAATTGTAATCAACTACATGAGATAAATATTCAAAGATATTTTTTAAAATCACCCAAATTTTACAGATTATTTCACCTTTAATCTCAAAAATAAAATCTTCATCATAGTGTTTTCCAATTTTCTCTATCCTCTCCTAGAAAATATTGTCATATAGAAGATTCAATAGGACTATAGATTGACTCTAAGATGATTTACGATATATATATAATTGATTGTGATAGTGAGAGTTGGCTAATTTTGACTATTAAGTTGATAAATAATTCATCAATTTGACAAATCAAAGTAGAAATTGAGCTGTTCAACGAAAGTACAATCATTAAAATTTTCTTTTTGAAAGGTATTTAATTTATAAATCATACTCCATTGTAGTTTCCACAAATGATACAATTTTTATAATCATCTAAAATAAAATCATAAATCCTACGTGGCAAGCTCACAATCACCAATCAATTCTAGAGCATTGAAAAGTAAGAACTCTTCAATAGGATGTCCACATGGCAATACAAATTATGGTTTTAAAAAAAATCGAATTTAATTATAAATCGGATTAAATCATTCTGATTGGCGTGACTTATGGTAAATATTAGGCATTTAAAATCATGATACCTGGGTAATGAAGGCCGAGATTAAACATTTCCAAAAAAAAAAGGTAACTTATGGTAAGGATTTTAATTTCCCAATCAACCTTATTTTTGCCTATGTTAATTGTCAATCAACCTTAATTTCGAACTTTTAAAATGCATATGTTAATTGCCAATTGACAACTAATTAAGGAGTGAATATATTGTTGCCATAATTGTAGATCAGAATGCGGCACACGGCCCACTAAGGAGTTTACAGAAATAGAAAAAAAATTAAAATCCCCATGATTGGCGTTAATCTCTCTGTTTTCCATAAAATACTATAGGTGAAGCTTATTGCATACGTTTTTTAAGCTAACTCATGAATCATTTTTTGTTTTAAATATGAATATGCAATTACATGTCCTTGATTTGCGCTGATATTAAGGAAATTGCACTAATTATGCATTGTATCTTAATGCACACGCTTCACAATATACATGTATAAATAGGGTCAATTGAAATCCATGAATCATAGAAAAAAAAACTTCTTCCCATTTGGCAATCATGAAACTAAAAGATTAGTACACGAAAAAATAAGCTTGTGTTCTCTGGTGAGAAAATGTTGTCACTAAAGTATTAATCACCAATTTGTGATTCTTATTGTTTTCATTGTACATAAAAATAAATTCGTCATTCTTCACTGTTAGTATTTGCATCTAGCCATAATTCAAGCAAAGAAGAACGGACAATAATAAATCAGTCTAAATTTCAAGTCAAGGAAGAGGAAATACTACCTCAATCATGGATAATCTCTTAACGAACCAACTATTTTTTGTTTAAAAAAAGATCTATTGTTTATTCTTCCTATATAGCATGCAGAATTTTAAAAAACCCAAAAAAAATATTGTACAATTAGATGTAAATGGATGATGTAGACTTTGAGTTTTAGTTGAATTTAGCACACTTACCTCAAAAAATACATACTTATAATAAAATTGGATGAATTTACTTTCAACGAAATTTAGACCAAAAAAATTTACTTATAACGTTGGAAGTATAATTATGAATGATATTTACTTAAAAAATTTAGCCCAAGAAAGTTGAACGAAATTTTCTTTGCAAAAGCCAAATTTTTTAACTCACCTTAAATTTGTAAATCCTAATTCTTCATGCTATCTCAAGATGTCTTGGTTAAAATTTAGCCCAGGTAATCTCTTGAATGAAATTCTTCAATATACTACCTTCTTTTATTCTTATTAGATAACATACCAGATATAACTCACGTTAAATCTATATATATATATCTAAAACTCAAAGCAAAAACATGTCATCCTGCCACATGTACTCTCCTCCCTCCCCCACGCAATCAAATGACATATTAAACAATAAAAATGTGTGTTATATGCCTCGAACCCATGACCTCTCATTTAAGATTATAAGTGCACTAACCAACTACTCTACAATCTCATGTTGGTCTTTATGGGAAAAAAATATATTTAAAGACAAGATAATTTCCTATTTTTAAGACAATTAAATACAAATGTATATATTACTCATTAAGCTAATGTTAATAATAGCATGTCCTACCCTTTCAGTAATCTTATAATAAAAAAACAAAAGCTCTTCAAATTTTTATAACCTCCGTAATTAACACTACTACACCATTTCATTCCATCGGTTATATTCTTACACATCAGCCTACATTAAAAACAAAGATTGTATTATATTTTTTATAAGTAATTATATATTTATATATATGTACTCTCTTGAAACCGAGGTTATATTGATGAATAATTCATGTTATAATTTACTATGTAGAAAATTTAAAGAGAACCCGAAGATCATTTAATTTCCTAAACACCATCCAATGCCTATAACTCTTTTTTTCCACTTTTTCTCAAGTGTTTGATTTAAGACTTCAAATTCACATTGATAAATGATTAGGGGCATCGCCCGAGCCAACAACTAGTTGGCCCCAAAACTTCAGATCTTGATATACGTCATACAAAAAACACTCAAAAAAATCTACAGATCTTGAGGGAAATCTCTTAAAAAGTTCGCCCAAAAAATTCACCTACAAATTGTACCACGATATTCTTCAAATTTCATGAGAAAGAAGCCCAGAAATCGCCTCAGTAAAATTGGTGTAATGGTGGTAATCTTGAAAGCTTTAAGAACCCATAAACTCAAATTTGCATGTACAGAGGGTTAGTAAGTGAGGAGAGAGAAAGGTAGAAAATTAAGGAGTGAGTTGATATTATTTGAAACAAGTAAAAAGAAAAGATAGATAATGAAAGAGGTAGAAAAGGCTAGCAAAGTCAAGCAAAGAAAATTTTCAAAAAAATAAAATAAAAAATAAAGTAACGTAGAAGAAGATAAAAAATTATGTTGGGTGAAAATAAAAGTTTGCGCAATTAATTTGTAGTGTCTTGATTGGAATGGAGATTATCTAAGCAATGTGAATTTAGTAGGAGTGTAAAATTATGTCTGATTTTAATTAATATAGATATAGATAAGTAGGACAATATGTAGTAGAAAGAGTGATTTAAATATTAAACGAGAGAGAGAGAGAGAAAAAAAAAAGTTAAGAAGAGTATGATATGTGATCAAATAAATGTAGTTATGTAGTAGCTTAGTATGGGCCTATACATTAATTATTTCTTTTATAAATAAATGATATATAGGCAAGTGACAACTACAACAATTATATATTGATGAGGGATAAAAATCCTCCACGTATTAGTACCCTATGGTGAAATATCGTGATTCAACTTTGTACACATCTTTTTTTTAACAGAACGAGGGAGATATATTACTTAAACAGGGTCATTAGCGAAAGCTAATGGCCCGGGCAAAATTACAAGATAAGCCACGTCTATTATGTAACAACAAAAGAAGCCATAGAACTTAATCAACCCCGTCAAAAAAAAAAGAACTTAATCAACCCCATCCTTGCTACAACCATAACATCTATAAACAATAAAAGATCCAATTAAAAACATATTAGTCCGTGGAAGAGGAACTTTATACACATCTAGAGTAATAGTGTATAATATATATGACTGTTTATATTTTTTAATTCATAATCAGAAATTTCGTGACAATATTTTCAACAGTAGTCAAGTGAGCGTATTACAGATAAGTTGTCATAAGTCAAAAAAAGTGCAACGCACGAGTCATAAACCAATTTCAAATCATATTTTTAATACTATATTATATATACTCCCTCCGTTTCACAAAAATCTTCCTAATTGCACCTTTTACGTCTGCCAATGCACATTTTGTATGATCCTCATCTTTAATTACATATTAATAAAAATTATAAAATTTGATATTCTTAAGGTACACATTTAGAAGATTCAAACAAGACCTCACATGAGTACATTTTTCTTATATATTAAAAAGAATTTATAAGATTATCTTTACTCATGAATAGTGTCAAATTTGTAAATATAAAGATCTTCGAAGAACGGAGGGAGTAAAATTTATTTGAATCACAAGCTAATAGTTTTGATGTTAGTTGATGCCTTGAAACTAGGCTGAGGAAGAAGAATAACGCGAAGTTTGTTGCTCGCCCGGTCGACCGGGAGAAGTTGCCCCACCGGGAGTCTGGAATGGCCGACCGGGCGGTGACCGGGCGAGCTGTTTTTTCCCTTCTTGGCGTTTTTGACTCTCGCGCCTGACAGGGCGGATTTTGCCCCACCGGGCGGATTTTGGCTTAACCGGACTGTTTTTCCCTGTCGACCCGGCTACGCGTTTTTTCACGTTTCATATATATTTTAACCCTAGTTTTTTAAGCCGGTCATAAGAGTTATACTAGGAGACTATTCTAGGGTTTTGTCAGGGTTTCTTATGTTATAAAAGGACCCCCTTGGTGGTCATTATTTGATACACACAACTTTAGCCTCTAGTATTTTAGGACTCCTTGTAATTATTCTCTCTGTTTTTTTCCATCATAGTGAAGAAGCTCGAATCCCCCACCTGTGGATGTAGGTCTATCTTGATCGAACCACGTAAATCCTTGTGTTCTCTTTTGTTTATCTTCTTTATATCTTTTCTCATACTTATTATTTCATTGACTTGTTCCACATTAATCAAACACTACAACACCCATTTCCTAACAAATTGGTATCAAGAGCTTGGTTTTAAGGTCTTAGGTGTTTATAGAAAGAGTTTGATTAAATTATGTCAATGAAATTCGACATTGAGAAATTCGATAGGCAAGTAAATTTTGGCCTATGGCAATTGAAGATGAAAGTCATCTTGGTTCAAAGTGGATGTCACAAGGCTCTTGAAGGTGCATCCAAAAAGCCTTCGGGTATGACGGATGACAAGTGGGAGGAGATCGATTTGAAGGCTCTCTCGGCAATTCATTTATGTCTCTCTAATGAAGTTTTGAGAGAGGTTGCCAAGGAGACGACTGTTGCGGGTTTGTAGTTGAAGTTGGAGTCACTTTATATGATAAAGAGCCTGACCAACCGTCTACTACTCAAATCTAGACTTCATGATCTCAGTCTAGAAGAAGGTAAACCACTTGAGTCTCATCTAGACGAATTCTTCTCTATTATTATGGATTTGCAAAACATCGATGTTGAAATCGATGATGAGGATATGGCTATTAGGTTGTTGTGTTCTTTACCGCATTCGTATAAGCACTTTCGAGATACTTTATTGTATGGTAGAGATGATTTGAGTTTGCGGGATGTTAAGAAGGCCTTAACTCAGAGAGATTTAATTGACAATAAGTTGATTAATAAATCTACTAATCATTCTCAAACTAATGCTTTGGTTGCTAATGGTGGTAAGAATTTTGGCAAAAATAAAATCGTAACTATTGTCACGTGAAGGGTCATGTCAAAGCCGATTGTTGGAAATTAAAGAAGAAGAATGAGGAAAAGTCCAATGAGGACCAATCCGTAAATATTGCCAACGATGTATTTGATGACGGTGTTGCACTTTTGGATTACAGGATTTGGGGCTGCGGTTTCTACGATCTCTTCGTGATTGGTGCCCACTTGAGATCTCTTGGTGAAACGACAAACCGTGTGGATTTTGCTATGGAGTCTATGATAGATTGTTTTTGAGTTTGTTAGATATTTTCAGTAAATGAGAAAAATGTGTCGTCAAATGAATTAGTTTTATGCTAACATACATTTTCCTCGTGTAAGTCTTGGGTGTAACATGTTACACCATAACTTATTGTGTAACAACATATCACACATGTAAAGTAATATGTATGCGTGTTTCATATCATTATTACTCATTTTTATGTCATTATTGGCGTATGTTATACTCCCTCTGTTTTTTAATAGATGTAAGATTTGACTTTCCACACTTGTCGAGATACAACTTTGACCCACAATATCTCTAATTTTATAAAATGTAAAAATTATAAGAAATACATATTTGGAATGTGTATATCAAGACGAATCCAACAAGATCCCATATGACTATATTTTTCCTTATATATAAATAATAGTTGATGGTCAAAGGGAGGTGGATGAATAGTACCCAAAGTCAACGTGTTACATCTATAAAAAGAACGAAGGGAATATCATTTTGGAGTTGTCTCATGTTATTTTTTATAATTTTATTTCATGACATTTATAAAACTCTTTCATGTCATTATTACTGACTTCTATGACATTTTTCAGCAAACTAATTAAATCATTTTGGCGCTGTTTTATGTCATTTTTCCGTATTTTATTATTTTTTATCAACTCTTTATGTACGATATCATTGTTACTCATTTTTATGTCATTTTTCAGGAAACTCGTATCATTTTTCCCTATTTTAATAGTATTTGCCAACTCTTTATATACCATATTATTATTATTCAATTTTATGTCCCTTTACAGCATATTTGTATCATTTTCTCCTATTTTATTATTATTTGTCAACATATTATATATCTTATCATTATTATACAAAATAATATTATTTATAAGATAAATGATATCATATTACTCATTTTTATAACATTTTCTAAGCAAACTTATATCTATCTATCATTCCCCTTGAAAACCTGACCTTCATGGATCCACCACCCCCACCCCCACCCCCACTCCATCTCTACCCAGTGGCAGATGTAATACATAACACCATGGTGCACGTGCACCAGCATTAAAAAAAAAAAAAAACTCAACCAATTCACGCTTCACGGGTTCATTCTCACATCTCTAAAAAACTCTCATTTCTCTCACCTCACTTCTTCTCAGTTCTCCCTTTCTCTCTCATACAATCTCATATCCAGTCACCTTCACTTCTCTCTCAAAGGCCTCACCGGCGGCGGCGCCGCGAACCTAAAGACGTGCGTGACTCAGACCTCCTGCTGGTTGCTTCGTATCGGTGTTGTGAGTTTTGTGACTCGGACCTCTCGCCCGGCCGCCTTGCCTACCTGCGAGCCGCATGAACCGCTCGAAACTCGGTGGGCGACGGTGGACGGACGAGACGGTGGACTCCAAGAGTCGTGATTGGTGAGTAGGCACATCTTAATCTGCTTAATTTTCTTGATTTCTTGTTTTACTTTACAGATTAGGGTTTCATCAATTTCATGAGAATTGGAAAATAAATTGCAATTTTACTTGTTATGGGTATTTATATATCAGATTATATAATTTAGAATTGTTATAAATGTTGATTTTGTTGTTGTACTTTGATTTGGGTGTTATTGGTGTTTGAAAATTGAAATGGCACTATGTTTGAATTGGGTGTTATCACTGTTAATGCTGATTTTGTTGATTATATCTTATGTTCTATGGCAAATTGGCAGCATGTTTCATTTGGCATTTTGGTGAGATATATCATGATTTAGTTCAATTGTTACTTGATTTTCAGATTTGATAATGAAAAGAAAACGTACTCCAAACAAAATGCAAAATATTGCTAGTTTTTTCACTAAGAAAAATCCAACTCCAAATTCTCCTCCACATTGAACACAAAATGAACAAATTTTGTCTCCTCAACTAGCAAGCAAACAACATTCCTCTCCATCACACAATTCAATTCAAAATTCTTCTCAAAATTTCCCTCAAAATTCTCCTCACAATTCCCCTCATAATTCCCCTTATAATCCTCCTAGCGCTCCGGTCTTTGGTCAAAGACTAAGTAAAATTGATTGCGCCAATCTTCCACAAGACCCGGGATTGAGGAGAAAGATGAGTGATTTCCATAAAGACGTTAGAGATTTAGTGAGGAGAACTTACATTGAGAGAAAACCTTGTCAACCTAAAGAGTTTTTATTTCCTTAAACACTTATTGCACAAAAAACCATCGATTTGTTGCCAAGTGGTTTGAAACATGGAGTTGGCTTGAGTATAGTGTGGAAAAGGATGTTGCCTATTGTTTCATTTGTTATTTATTCAAGGATGAAAATGCAATTGGAGGTGATGCTTTTGTTAGTGGGGGTTTCAAATCTTGGAATAGATTAGATACGATAAAAAATCATGTCGGGAAACACATGAGTGCTCACAACAAAGCAAAGGTGAGCCATGAATTTATTCAAGAAACAAAAGTCAGGTATCTCTTCTGCCTTGTCAAAACAAACAAAGGAAACTATGAGTGCTTATAGGAAGCGACTTGAAGCTTCGATTGAAACTATACAATGGCTTCTACTCCAAGGATTGTCTTTCCGTGGTCACGATGAAAAAGAAAGTTCCTTGAGAAGAGGTAACTTTATTCGTTGTTGACTCTTCTTTCAAAAAAAGATCCTAAATATTCCAAAGTTGTTTTTAAAAATGCTCCCGGTAATTGTCAACTTATTTCTCCAATTGTCCAAAAAGATATCATAAATGCATGTGCAAAAGAGACAACTAAAGCAATAATTAAAGATCTTGATGGTGGTTTCTTTACTATCCCGGGCGATGAGTCCGCGATGTTTCCGATAAAGAACAAATGGCTCTTTGTTTGAGATATGTGAACAAAAAGGGAGAAGTTTGGGAGTGTTTACTTGGTATTGTGCATGTTTCCGATACTACTTCTTTGACTCTTAAAACTGCTATAGAGTCATTGTTGATGAAGTATTCTTTGTCTTTCTCTCAAGTACGAGGTCAGGGTTATGATGGGGCAAGTAATATACAAGGTTCAATTAATGGTCTTAAGACTCTAATACAGAATGAATGTAAACAAGCATACTTCGTCCACTGCGTTGCTCACCAACTTCAGTTGACTTAAGTTGCACTTGCTAAAAAAACTCTGATTGTGCTTGCTTATTTGCTGATGTACTGGCACCTCTCTTGAACTTTGTGGGAGGTTCACCGAAGAGGAAAGAATTTCTTCGTGAAAAACAAGCTCAAAGAGTTGTGGAAGCATTATCCTTAGGTGAACTTGAAACAGGGTCGGGTTTGAATCAAGAACGTGGGTTAGGTAGACCTTGTGACACTCGTTGGGGATCTCATTTCAAAACAATATTGAATGTGCTTGATTTATATCCTTCAATCCTTGGGTCGCTTGATGACATTGCAGAAGTCTCTGATGCACTTGATTCTATCAAAGCACAAACTATTACTCCCTCCGTCCCAGAATACTCTTTACACTTTCCCTTTTCATCTGTCCCAGAATACTCTTTACACTTCTATTTTTGGATATGACCCACTATTATTTTAATCCTTCTACCTTTTAAACATTGGCCCACACTCTCTCTCCTCCAAATAAAATAATACCACTCCTATTACATACCAACTCTAACCATGGCCCACATTCTCTCTCCTCAAAATAAAATAATACTACTTTTACTAACTACTAACTCCTATCGCATCTACTTTTCAATAAAATAACAATTGATAACCAAACAACAACTTATCATCTAAAACTACGTGTCTTGATAAGTGTCAAGAGTATTTTGGGACGGAAGGAGTACAAATTTGTTGATGTCTTTTGATTTTGTGTTTGTGGCGCATTTGATGGTTGGTATATTTGGGATAACAAATAACTTGAATGTGGCATTACAAGAACGTGATCAAGACATTATAAATGCAATGAGAATGGTTAATGTAACCAAGATTAATTTGCAAGAGATGAAAGATAAAGGATGGGATTCTCATATGGAGAAGGTGATTTCTTTTATGGCTAAGTATGGCATTGAGGTTCCTAATTCCTAACATGGAGGGGAAATATGTTGTCCCGGGGAGAAGGTTGTTTAGAGGGAGGGGAAAAAACTTACAAGAGCGCCTTGATAGATTCTGCGCTAATCAAGCATGGAAAGATTTGTATGGCAGCTCCTTTGTAACCCACATGGAAAAACGTAAGTCGGATCACTTACCGCTTGTGTTGACGATAAAAATCCGCCTGACCACTCATGATAGGCGGCGAATGAAGAAACTCTTCAGGTTTGAAGAGATGTGGACTAGAGAGGAAGCATGCGAAACTATCATCGCTAATGCGTGGAATGGAGGGGGTGATGTGGGAGGTAATTTGGTTCGAACTGCTCATCAACTGCAAGTTTGGAGCAAAGAAAAATTTGGGGTCTTCGCCAAAGAAATGCGGGAATGCAAGATGCAAATGAGTAGACTTATGGAAGAAGAGCCGAGTGAGGAGAATTTAGCTCAAATGCGTGCTTTGGATGGGAGAATGGATGAGCTTGAAGCAAGGGAAGAATTATACTGGAGGCAACGAAGTAGACAAGATTGGCTCAAGTTTGGTGATAAAAATACTAAATTCTTCCATGAAAAGGCGAAACAAAGACAAGCTCGAAATACCATCATAAACATCAAAGATGCGGCAGGTAGTGAGTATGAAGATGAGGAGGAAATTGCTGAAGTGTTTGTCCAACACTTTGATGACTTATTTCGTGCAAACACCGAGGTAGAGATGGGGCCCGTACTCGATAAAGTGCAGCCAAAACTCTCGGACCCAATGAAAATAATGTTGGGTGAGCCATTCAAAGCTGAAGAGATTCGAATTGTACTGAAACAAATGCATCCAACTAAAGCCCTCGGGCCAGACGGTATGTGTGCTCTTTTTTATCAAAAATTCTGGAGTACTGTTGGCAGTGATGTGGAGACAAAAATTCTCGAGATCTGAATAATGGTAGAGATATAGGTGAACTAAATCAGACTTACATTGCTCTTATTCCAAAAAAGAAATTGTGTGAGTCTCCTGTTGATTTTAGGCCTATTAGCTTGTGTAATGTACTTTACAAAATTGCTGCAAAAGTACTTGCCAACAGATTGAAAATTGTTCTACCTGATATTATTCATGAATCTCAAAGCGGATTTGTGCCTGGCCGTCTGATAACTGATAACATTCTAGTGGCTTATGAGTGTTTCCATTACTTGCGAAAGAACAAGACAGGGAAGCAAGGGTATCTTGGTTTAAAATTGGATATGAGCAAGGCTTATGACAGAGTTGAGTGGTGCTTCTTGGAGCAAATGATGATAAAATTGGGTTTTCCAAGCAGTTTTGTGAATTTGATTATGGGTGGAGTAAAGTCTACTTCTTTCTCAATCCTGGTCAATGGGCAACCCACACGCTCCTTCAAGCCCTCCAGGGGACTCAGACAGGGTGACCCATTATCCCCGTTTCTCTTCATTTTGTGTGCAGAAGGGTTGTGCACTCTTCTTCGTGATGCTGAAGTGAAGAGAGAAATTCATGGTTTAAAAATAGGGAAGAAAGTGGATGCAATCTCACATTTGTTTTTTGCAGATGATAGCTTGCTATTCACAAGATCAAATGAAGAAGAAGTGAGTAGAGTGCTAGAAATCCTAGCCACTTATGAAGCTGCTTCGGGACAGAAATTGAATATGGAGAAATCGGAAGTGTCGTTTAGCCGAAACATTGATATTTAAAAGCAAAATACGCTTTAGATGAAGTTATCATTTAAGGCAGTTGAAGAACACGACAAATATCTTGGCCTCCCAACTTACATTGGGGGATCAAAGAAGAGAGTATTTCAAATTATTCAAGATCGAGTCCTAAAGAAGCTGAAAGGGTGGAAGGAAGGGTACTTATCTCAAGCTCGTCGGGAAACTCTTATTAAAGCCATTGCACAAGCCATTCCCACTTATGCAATGCAGTATTTTGCTATTCCTGCTAGTATTTTGAATGAGCTAGAAAAATTATGCAGGAACTTCTTTTGGGGCCAAAAACAGAACGAGTGGAACCTTGCTTGGGTTGCGTGGGATAAACTTTATGAAGCAAAAAACCGAGGTGGTATGGGAATGAGAAATCTTGGCATCTTCAATAAAGCCCTTCTTGCAAAGCAGGTTTGGCGTATCTTAAAGTTCCCGAATTCTCTTGTGGCAATAGTTCTTAAAAATAAGTATTTTCCAAAGACCTCTCTCATGGAAGTAAAGGTTAGTCCTTTGGCTAGTTACACTTGGAAATCACTCTTATCCTCTCGTGATATTCTTACAAAAGGCCTGAAAAAGGTGGTGGGTGATGGCTCGAAAATTGATGTATGGCGTGACCCGTGGATCCCCACTCTTCCGCGGTTCCGAGTATTACGTGAAGGGGTGCCTCCTGATGATGCAACTCGTTGGGTTAGCGAGCTAATTATTGAGGGAAGTTGGAATAAAGAGGAGATGGAGAAGTGGTTTTCACATTGGGAGATTGAAGAAATGTTAAAAATTCCTTTAACTGTGCATCCTTGTGAGGATCGATGGGCGTGGCAATTCACCAAACATGGCGATTTTGTTGTGAGGAGTGCATATTTCATTGAACTTGAGGCTAGGAAAAATGAGAGGGCTTCCTCATCTGGAAACAGTGCGAAAGAAGATTGGAAGCGTGTATGGCAATCAAAGCTTCCTTCGAAGATTAAGATGTTTGGGTGGAAGGCTCTCCACGGGGGTATACCTGTGCGAGCCGCTTTGCGCACAAGAGGTCTTGATGTGGACATGATGTGCCCGGTGTGTGGAGAAGCTCCCGAGACAGTCGTCCATACACTTATAACTTGCCCCGAAGCGAAGATGATTTGGAAGCTATCTCCTTTGCGCATGGATATAGGTAATGTAGCGCCAAGCTCTTTGATGGAGTGGGTGCTATCACTTGTCAAAATCTTTAAAGGTGAGGATTGGTGGGATTTGTTCTGGAGTTTAATCTGGGGCCTCTGGCTTAAAAGGAATGTGTGGGTCTTCGAAACAAAAAAAGTGCATATGGAAGAAACAATAAGTAGGGCTTCAAGACTTGTTGGAGAATACGGAGGTGCTGTGGCGGGATCTCGTGATCCCGTAAATGCCACCCATGAAATTCAAGAGGGCTGGCGAAAACCTGGAGAAGGGATTTTTAAAATCAACTCCGATGCGGCGTTATTTAAAGATGGAACAATTGGTCTCAGAGGGATTATGCGAGATGAAATGGGGGATGTCATGGCTGCCACCTGCTTACAAGTTGAAGGAAATTATTCTGTCGAGGAGGCGGAAGCCCTTGCAGCGCGTCACTCTTTACTGGTTGCATTGGATGCTGGACTTCGTGAGGTCTGCTTGGAGAGTGACAATCTCAAACTTATTACTCACTTGAAGGATGGTAAGAACGAGAACATTAGCTTTGGAAACCTTGTTTTTGATATCCTCAAAATTGGGAAGTCTTGTAATAGCATTTAGTTTTCACATGTTAGGCGGAATGGGAACCAAGCTGCCCACAATCTTGCACAACTTAGCTGCCAATTTAGAGAGCTAAGGGTGTGGATTGAGGAGGTCCCTGTTAGTATTATGGTTTATGTAAGCAATGACTTAATTCCTGTTGAATGAGAAGGCACCATTTTCCTGTCAAAAAAAAAAAGGACTGAAAATAAGGTGATAGATGAGAAGGTTTGGTTTTTATTTTTTTTCCTACTCTACTTAAGGAAGCCACCAAAATTGGTTGTTGGGACCTTTTTTAAAAAAAATTGTTGAGACTGGCAACTTTTACCTTGATTTTATCATCTTCATTAACTCCAAGCTTTTAAATGTCTCAATGTGATGCATAAAAATTGATTATCTTCACCAATTCCAACTACAAGCTCTCAATTGTCTTAATGTGACGCATAAATAAGACCTTGAAAGTCAAGCTTAGATGTCCGACTCTCCTAAGTATCTATACAGAGACTTTTGAAGGCTTTTGGAATAATGATGAACAAAGAACAATACAATTGAATTTCCCCAAGATTGTAGAAAGGTGAATTGAGATGATAGTGGAGATGTGATGGTGGCGGATGAGGTTCAAGGTAAGGTCCGCTTCATTATTGCTGAGGGGCCCCTCTATTAGGGAGCGTAAAATTCCCCACTAAGCCATCTATCGTGCCAAATAAGGTTAATGGAATTACCAATGCTCTTCCCAATTTGAGATCCTTTTCTAAAATTGGTTGGTTGAAGTTTTTATTAATGTATTTCTTATGAATTATTTTTGAAGCCCACATGGTATTATTATCAAGTTTCCAACAGAGTCTGGCTAGGCTGGTCTGGTTTTATTAATGTTTCTATCATCAAGTAGTGTATTATTATTAATTACTGTTCATGAAGTGTCCTGACACTTCCTTCGATCTCTTTCTAACAACATACTCCCTCTATTTTTAAATAGATGCTTTAATTTGACTTTCTTATTACTCATATACACTACTTTGACCATATCTTTCCATAAATGTATAAAAACCATTTTTTTTGGACAGTACAAAACATAAACATCAATATATATTACTATCGAGTTGTCTTCGTTTATTATAAAATACAACAATGTTATTCATACAAAAGTAAGTAAATATAGAGAATCAATTAACACTACTTCTAGATGTATGGCGTCTAGAGTGAGAGAGGGAGAAAGAAGCGCTAGTGAGAGAAACCCCAACCAGTGGATTAAGGTACAAAGGAAAAAGAATGGAGGAAAAGTGTTGATGGCGTCGAAAACCCGCTTTGTGGACTCATTCCCCCGGATATTCGAGAGCATGAACTCATGAAAAAAAATTCAACCCCTATGGCCCTATCGCCAACATTTTCATCCCCAAACAACCTCGCCCAAATCGTAAGTTTCATTATGCTTTGGTGAAATACATCAAATTCATCACTTTTGGCTGCAATTAGAAAGGAGCATGGTAGGCCTTTTGGAGGAAGCTTTATCAGGACTTTTCCGGCCAAACATGACACAACTATCCCAAACTCAAACCCGCCACCACCATCCTACCCATACATTTGTTCCAACAAACCCCCTCCACCACCTCCAAAACCTAAACTTGCAATAAAATAAGCCATATCTATCGCTCATACAAAGAAGCTTGCCAAAATAATCAAACCAACCAACCAATACATCAGGTTCAAAGCCAGCCTAATAAGGAATTTGAATCCCAACCTTTTAATCCCAAAACAAAACCCATCATGAACGCACTGAAAACCCATCAACTCCCAGGATTAGAGAAGGAGCCCCACCCATAATGCTTTATATTGGAACCATGCACGGTTAAAAAGATGAGTTCACGAGTCCTGGGTCAAGACACTGAAAAAATAAGGGACAAACTCATGGTTAGTACTGTAGATGACGAGGAACTAATAGCAATAAAAGGTCAAACATGCTCTGATCATGAAGAACTTTTCCAGAGGAGTGTAATCGCAATCGCCTCCTCTTCTCTATCATCAAATCAGATACTAGATCATATACTCTCAGAGGGGGTAAATTGCTTAAGCATAAAACAAATGGGGGGAATGTTACATCTCATCTCCTTTGAGAGTATTGAAGACAAAGAGGCAATGCTTGAAAGTAAATGGTTAGATTGGTGGTTCGTGGAAATCATAAATGTCTGTAATGGGTGTGCTCCTATGTGGAGGAAAAGACAACTAAATTTTTTTGGAGTGCCATTAAGAGGATGGGGGTATAAAAATTTCTACAACATTGGATGTGTCTTTGGGAGAGTTTTGTCAGTTGATTATAATGAGTTCAATTGCGCAAAAGTTCAAATCAATACCGATTACCTGTTCTTAATAAGTTGTAAAATGCTGATAGAGATCATGGGTAAGAATTTCAAAATTTGCATTTCAGAGGATAACAATTTCGTCTCAGATGAAAATAGATTGTTCTCAAAAAAGTCTCTGAGTCATGATGATTCAACAAGTGAAGATGATGGCGGCGCGTCAGAGCAAGATTCCCCTCAGAAAAGTTCTGACAATGAAGCAGGATTCCAATTAATGAACACTCACCAAAAGGCCCCGACAACAACAGCATTGAGCAGCCAATCATTAATGAACACTCACCAATCATCCAACTGGCACCTTCCCCCATTTCTCGGGAACTTGCACCAATCATTAATGAGGAGGTACTCCTGTCAGCGCCAAACCAATCACCTCCCTCTCTATCCAAAAAAATCCCTCTCCTTTTGGGCTATGATTCTGGCCCAATTGCACACCAAAACGATTCTCCCACCCAAGCCTCTCTTAATATCCAAAAACATCAACTTCATTTGGGCCGTAGTCCAGGCCCTTCCCTCTCTCAATCCGAAATTTCTCCCTACATCCAGATTATCCAGGAAAACCCTTCTAAACCCAACTCAACCTCTCTTATAGCCAATTGCCATGAACCTCTGCCCATGCCTAAGCCCAATACCACCATCTCTTCAATATCTTCTGGGCCCACTTTTCCTCCGGGCTTTGAGGATTCCATTCCCTTGAATCCCAAAGAACTTCACTTATCCAAGAGAAAAAGAAAGAAATCACCCACAAACCAAAAAAAAATATCAAAATCCAAATCAAAAAATCTCTCCTCTTCAAACAGTCCTCTTTCTTCCAACTCTCATCCATCCCCAATTTTCCTTCTGGCCACTGAAATTTCAGAGTTGGCAAGTAGCCTTGAATTACAATTCAATGGCCCTAACTCAGTGCTTCACAGTAGAATTGTTGACATCCTTTCGAGGCAAAAGGAAGATTGGGAGAATGCTCATTAAATCCAAAACACACATTTCATATCATATATTGTGATGATCATTGTTTCATGGAATATGCGTGGCTTTGGAGCCAAACTAAAGCGCAGTGCAGTGAGGACCCTCATCAATAAGCACCATCCAATGTTTGTTTTCTTGGAAGAAACCAAATGTGAATCATTTATTCCAAAATAATCAGTTTCGTATGGAATGAAGTAGAGATTCAATGGACGTTTAGTCCATCAATAGGAAATTCAGGGGGATTAATTTCCTTGTGGAAGGATGACTTCTTCACCATGGAAAGCTCATGTTGTGAGAGGAATTGGATTGCCATTAAAGGTCGCATCCGACCAATCAATTTCCAATGCACTCTAATAAACGTGTACAATCCTTGTTCAATTGGCGAAAGAGAAATTATTTGGCAAAGCATTTCAAACCATTGTCTCCGGAGTACCTTGTTTGTTGGTTGAGGATTTCAACAAGATTCTAAATCCAAATGAGAGAGGTAGCCAGAATTTTTCAACTAACGGTGCTTGTGCTTTTAAAACTTTTTTGCACGAACTTCAAGTGCTTAAAATTCCATCATCTAACGGAAAGTTCACATGGTTTAGAGGGCAATCCAAAAGCAAAATTGACAGGCTCTTTGTTTCATCTGAATGGATTGCCTCGTATCCCAACTTGAAATTGTCTTTGCTACGCAGAAATCTCTCAGATCATTGTCCCCTACTTGTCAGCGCTAAAGTAAAGAATTGGGAGCCTCGACCGTTTAGATTCTTGAATGTGTGGCTATCCAATCCATCTTGCTTGAAAGTCATTAAAGATTCATGGAATATGGCTGCGGATCAACAATTGGATGGGAAATTGAGGCGAGTAAAACAGGCACTCAAAGTTTGGAATGTAGAAGATTTTGGGCACATAGAGAAAAAAATTGTAGATCTTGAAAATAAACTTCATGAATACGATCAGGCTGCAAATCGTAGGGAATTGAATGAGGATGAGCTAATGGAGAGGAAAGTCACTCAAATCTCTCTTTGGGACTGGTTAAAGAAGAAGGAAAGTTATTGGGCGCAACAGTCTCGTGCAAAATGGATTAAGGAGGGGGACCGCAACACAAAGTATTTTCATACCATTGCATCAGTGAGAAGGAGGAAATTAAAAATTGCATCGATCATATACAGAAAAATGGAACAAAGGTGGATGATCTGGGGAAAAATCAAAGCCGAAGCAGTCGACTATTTCAAAACTCTCTTTAAAGAGGAGCATGATGACAGATCCGTGTTTGGCAATCTCGATTTCAAGGAACTATCCGATGACCAACATCAGTTCCTAGTCTCTCGAATTCACCCATGATGAAATAGACAAGCAAAGGGCGAAGATGTGATCCAAAGAAAAGCACCCGGTCGACGGTTTTAACTTCAAATTCATCAAAGAAGCATGGCAAGTGATAAAGGAAGATGTGTATTCGATGGTTGATGATTTCTGGCATTACTCGTGCCTACCGAGGGGTTGTAATGTAGCCTTTGTTGCGCTTATACCTTAGGTGGAGTGCCCTAGCGGATTTCATATTAGCATGGTAGGGTGCCTCTACAAAATCATCTCAAAATTGCTCTCTCGAAGACTCCAACAAGTCATGGGATCCCTTATAAGCCCGCATCAATCTTCCTTTGTTAGGGATCGCCAAATCTTAGATGGTGCGCTCATTGCCGGAGAAATCATTGAGTCTTGTAAAAGAAATAAAACTGAAGCTGCAACCTTGAAATTAGATTTTCATAAAGCGTTCGACAATGTCTATTGGGGATTCCTTGATTGGATTTTGAAGCAAATGAAATTTCCATCCTAATGGCGTGATTGGATTAGAGCTTGTGTAATGATGGCTTCCGCTTCCATCCTCATCAATGGCAACCCCACTATTCCTTTCAAGTTTCAAAGAGGTCTCCGACAAGGAGATCCACTATCTCCTTTCCTCTCTGACCTAGTGGTGGAATCTCTTAGCCTCCTCATTCAAAAGGCAACTTTGACAGGCTAAAGTCGTATTATCTTATCAAAAATAACCTAAGGTCCACTAACAAGTAGTCAGGGAAGTCAGGATCGAATCCACAGGGAGATTGTTATACTATTGTATCTGAATTCTAATATTATACTAACTAAATCAGATGAAAATGGTTGTGTGACTAAACTAAGCAAATGATAGAACTAAATACGAAGGTAAAAATCAATTAATAAAGAACTAGGACTATGGATCACTATGCATACAATTCGGGAAATCAGAGATGAATAATAACCACCTAATAAGTCAATTTATCTAGGGCACATGTAATTTCTCTCGAACATTACCTCCCTCAAAGATCACCTAGCCGCTCTCGCATGGTCAAGGATCACTCTGCCTAATGATTGAAAGCCTATACAAAATCTCTCCTCTCGAAGCAGATTCAATATTGCGATAATAGAAATACCAATCAGGCCTAATTCATAAATCTAGTATGAACGATTCAATCACAGGAAACAATTGAAATAAAAGGTAATTGCACTAATCTATCAATCCCTCATTGCATACATAGGTCCCCACAATCCTAGAAATAAAACTACTTACTCATGCTTGCGAAAACAATAACAAAATCAATGTAAAAATTCATACTTTGAACTATTGCGAATAACTAAGAAATCAATGTAATCAATAATAGAGAAAGCAATGAAGAAGATTACCAAATTAAAGAACTATATTGAACTTGCAAGCAATCCAAATGTTTGATCTTGAATCCAAAATGAAAAGTAGTAAAACTAGAGTTCTTGAGTGAAAACTATGAAAAATAAAGACTAAAACAAAGATTGAATAATAGATGTCTTAGTAATGTTCTAATTTTCGTATTTATTCTAAACCTAAAATATAAAGGAAAAGTAATACGAAAATAGCCCGAAAATCATTAAAATACGCATGCCGGGTCAACCGCCCGATCGGGCCAACTCGCCCGACCCCATCGGGCGAAAAGCTCTTTATTTCGGAAATATGACGGACTACCCGCCCGATCGGGCAAGCTCGCACGATCCCATCGGGCGGGAGTCTTTTCCTCTTGTTTTCAACTCTAGAACGCAGCCAGATGAATATATTCTCGGGCCCGATCGGGCTAAATTGTCCGATCCCATCGGGCGGGAAAACTGCGATTTTGCGTCAACTTGCAAAAGCTGTATCCTTAAAACCAGAAGTCTGTTTGAGGCGTGTAACCTATCATTAGAAAGATCTTAAAGTCTAGTTTCCAACCCAACTGGAATTTCTTGATTATCAATTTTCTATCAAAAGTTATGATCAAAATAGTGAACAAGTATCAGTTTTGGCACTTCTTTCACTAACTCTTTGCTTTATTCTAACTCGAAATTATCCCAAACGGATGCATTTTGATCCTTGTGCAAGCTATCTTCATCCTAAATGATTAATAGGCTGGATCTTAGATAATCATAATCAATTTGCATCAAAATAACCTAAAAATCATCGAAACACGTAAACGGGGAGTAGTTGAGCAAAACTTGAGTAAATCATGCAAATATGCACCTAAATGCTTTAATATGAACTAGAAATGCAACCTAAATGCACCTAAAAGTCTATATAAAACCATAACATCAAACTTCATTGAAACTTTGGGATGGCCTTGAAGTGTGTAGAAATGGTTTCCGAATCACGCATCTTAAATATGCGGATGATACCATTATGTTTTGCTCTCCAAACTTAGAATCTCTATTGAACATTAAAAAAGTGCTTGGGTTATTCAATCTAGCCTCGGGTCTCCAAGTAAATTTCCATAAGAGTTCTATTGTTGGGCTTAATATCGAGCCTTCTTGGCTCCAACGTGCCGCAAATACTCTCCCCGTGTCGGGTTGGCACTATTCCATTCACTTATTTGGTTTTCCCAATTGGTGGCTCCATCAATAGAATAAGTATGTGGAATCCGATCATTGAAAGAATGGAGAAGAAGCTTGCTACTTGGAATGGTAATACTCTCTTCTCTCTTGGGGGTCGTCTCACCTTGTTGAAGGCTTCATTGTCTAGTCTCCCCGTATATTATCTCTCCATATTCCCTATCCCAAAAGGTGTGGTGGATAAAATTGTTAAAATACAAAGACAATTCCTTTGGTGTGGGGAGCTTGGCCGTAGACATCTAGCACCGAGCTTCTTGGGAGCATGATCAAATTTTCGAGAAGTTTGGGAGGATTAGGAGTTAGTGACTTATCTCACAAGAACCTTAGTCTCTTGTATAAGTGGGTGTGGAGACTATTGAATGATAACAACTCACTTTGGAGCAACTTGGTCCGTTCAAAATACAAATATGGGCCTACTTTTACAATTGGAGATTTATCTATCCCAATTGCGGGCGGGCCTTGCGTAACATTTGCGGTGCTTTGCTTAGAAATCCAAATGCTAAGTCTTTGCTACTCTCCAATTTTCAAAAGAAGGTTGGTGATGGAACAAAAATGTTGTTCGGCACGAAAAATGGGTGGGGGAGGTTCCCCTAAAAATCATGTGCCCAAGACTATTTTCCATCGCAATTCGAAGGATGCTATGATTGCCTCCCTGCGGTTTTTGGGATGGCCTAGTGTGGAGATGGAGCCTTGAATGGTCACGTATGCTTGCGGCCCCAGGGATGTATTTGAGAGCAACCTGCTATTCCAACTTCTTGAAAGGGTTGCACTTTCCCCTTGTGACCCGAGTTACATTGTGCGGAGTCTAGACAAGCCGGGATCTTATTCGCTTAAATCCTTCACCATGGAGATCGCAAAAGATGATCCTTTATTGCCTCGTGAATCGCTTAGAGGGATATGGAAGGGATTGGTCCCATATCGTATAGAAATATTTTCGTGGCCGGCTCTAGATGGCAAACTTAATACCAAGGATATGTTGGCGAAACTCGAAATTATTCCAAGTGACGAAATTCATTGTGCCTTATGTGGAGTGGTGCCGAATCTTGCGACCATCTATTTCTCCATTGTTCGAGTCTCATGGAAGACATGGTGCTTGGGTGGATCAATCTGTGGAATCTTAACCTGGGCTCCTCCATCAACAATCAAGGAAGCATTTGACCTCCGGTCGTTCCCCAAGGGAGGCTCTATATTCAAGAAAGTTTGGGAATCAAGTTTCTTTGTCATACTATGGTCGTTGTAGAAAGAGCGAAATGCAAGATGCTTTGAGAAAAAATTCAGCACGGATGAGCAAATTCATGATCTTATACTTCTTCGAATCGATGGTGGATTAAAGGGTGGGGAGCTCCACTCCCATACAATCCCGATGAAGCTTTTAGAAATCCCCTTTGTCTGCAATATCTCTCTCGGCCTACTGTTGGTTCATGCGCAAAAATTCCAAGATTGGCGATACCTTGGGCGCCTCCCCCGAATGCTCACCTCAAATGGAATGTCGATGCCTCTTTAAATCCACTACTCCTAAAATCCGCCATTGGAGGGGTTTTAAGGAATCACGAGGGTAAATTCATATGTGTTTTCTCCAGCCCAATCCCTTGTGTTGAAATCAATCACGCCGAAATTATTGCAATCCATCGGGCTATAAAACTGTTCTTGGCCCACGATTCTTTGAGATGCCATAGAATAATTGTGGAATCTGACTCAGTTATTGCAGTAAAATGGTGCACTAATGAGGCCAAGGGCCCATCATTATCAATTTCATTCAAAGAAGTGCAACGCTGGGCAAACGCATACAGTTCATTCACAAGACCAGAGAATCAAACATTGTGGCTGATTCCTTAGCAAAACAAGGACTTCAAAGGCGTGATGATTTTGTTGCATGGATGTGAGATCTGCATTAGCCCTAGGCCCATTCTGATCTGCGTGGCTTGGTTTGGTTTCAACTCCTTGTCTTTGTCCTTGTATGAAGTGTGGCAAATAAATTCATCCAGTATGCTTTTAGTTATGAAGTAATTGATGTAGCAGGGTGTAATGCAGGAAGTCAATGTGTAATAATCTCTACATCTTTTATGATGGCCATTAAATGAAATGCAACAAAAATTATCAAAAAAAAAGTAAGTAAATATAGAAACGTTTCATCTGCAAAGTTGGATGATTTATGATCTTGATGTCAAGGCATTACTCTAAAATATGATCTTGATTCTGAAGGTGGGACTTTGCTACTCCTTGATTTGCTGCCATCGAAAACCGCAGCATTTATATGTCATTTTAGTAGTGATATCACTCATATGAGGAGATTAGAATCAAATCCCTTATCAAGGGTGAATTGAACTTGTTAGAACTTATTTGACCCTATAATAACTTTTTGAGGTTCATTTTATAAGATGTTAAAACTTACTTGAATTTTTCTAAATTTGATATAACTAGATTGTCTGAACTTAACTTAATTTATTTGAACTTAGTAAAATTTATCTAAACTTATTAAAATTAAAATTTTTTTTAAGATGAAGAGTTAGCATCCTAAAGTATTTATGATTTCTAGTACATATTAACTTTCTTATCCATTGATCTAAACCCCTTGATATCATGTTGGATTACTTTGATAACTTTGATAACTTTCTTAACCATGAGCTGGAAATACTTTCTCAAAGATTTGATCACTCTCATTGGTCAAAGCTGGATTGTCAAGATCAAACATGTTAAGAGAGAAAGAAATCAAGTCGGTCCCATATTGGCTTATTATGCTATGGCCTATGCAAATGCCCAAGTCTAAAAAGCCTCACTTCGTGGTCCTAATGGAGGCTTTCAAGGCTTATGAGTTATGACAAAGTATTACGCTTATAACTTTTAATTTATTATTATTATTTATTAACTATTGATATAATTAGTGTTTCTTTTTATCATGTTTACAGCTTCCTTGAATTTCAATTCTTTAGTCTGCAGAGGTGATTGCTTGTGTAGAAGGATGGCTTTATAAGAAATAATCTTATAAGAGGCATACCTAATAGTTTTTTTATTAGTTTTTGGTTCATTTTCCAAGTTATAAGAAACTGTCTTATCATGACTAAAAAATAAAAATAAAATAAAATTTATTACTAATGCTTCATAATTTTTTGAAGGGCCCAATTTTGATGACTAGCAGGGCATTCATATGGTGTGAGACGGCCTTTTTTCCTATGGTTTATGTATCTCGGACTATCCCATACCCTTTTTTTTTTTGAAAATTTATCAGAAACCATCTTTTATAACCACTTTTTTGTGAGAAACCACCTTTTAATTTTTTTTGGTTAATTAGCCACCTTTTTTTTCCCCGATTTTCCCCCCAAACCCACCGTCTTCCTTCATCTCTCTCTCTCTGTCTTCCATTCAGCCATTTTCCCTTCTCTCTCTCTCTTCCATTCACCTCAAAACCCACAAAAGCACCAACACTGCAACCCACCACGACCTGTTTCTCTCTATCTCTCCTCCATTCAGCTCTTTTAAACACCACCACCACTGCAACTTTAAACTAATATTAAAATTACCCAAACTTCCTTTCTAACACTCATCTCCATAGCTTCCTCTTCTGTAATGGCATTATACCTCTTCCAAATTCGGTGCCCTCTTATTAGTAGATTGTTGCAATTAGTCAATTACAGAAATTTATACATCAACAAATTCATCAAGTAAATGAAATTATCATAAAATACAATTGATTAAAAGAAGAAGAAATTCACGTCGAAGTTCGTGTATACACAAAATTGACAGATATATCAACAAATTCATCGGAGCAAAAGAAATTATCAGGAAATTCAATTGAGAAAAAGAAGAAGATATACCTGTTGATTAGAGAAAATATTGTCGATTTTCTCGACATCAGCGCTGGTAGCTTCAAGAGTACCGTTAGAGTACCGAGAGCTCCACCGCCGCGAGTTTTGGCGGTGAGCTTAGAGTGAGACAAATTTGGTAGCCTGAGAGGGTTAAAAGTAGCGGTAGTAGAGGAAAAGGAGAGAGAAAATGGCTTCGGAGCTTTTGCGGTGGATGAATTTGATAATGCTGCTGCTGTTGTTGTTCTGGATTGTAATGCTACTGGATTTTGCAGAGCCGCCATTGTTGTATGCTTCGAAGAGAGGAGAGAGAGAAAGAGAGAGAGTAGAGAGTAGAGAGAGGATATGAAGTGAAGAATTGTTTGTGGTGAGAGAGTGGAGAATGATGGATGGATGGAGGTTTTGATGGTTTGGGATTGGAAGTTTGAGGTGAATGGGAGACAGAGAGAGAAGGGAAAATGGCTGAATGGAAGACAAAGAGAGAGAGAGAGAGATGAAGGAAGAGGGTGGCTGGGTGGGTTAGGGGGGAAAATCGGGGGAAAAAAAGGAAGAAAGAAGGGTGTTATGACATCACGTGCCATGCACGTGATGGTCAACGCCGGAAATCGTCGGTCAATGTCCATTTTCCCAAGAACAGGTGGCTTTCAACAAAAAAATAAAGTAAAAAAGGTGGCTAATTAACCAAAAAAATAAAAAAAGGTGATTTCTCACAAAAAAGTGGTTATAAAAGGTGGTTTCTCACAAATTTTTCTTTTTTTTTTGCTTCTTGCCTAACTTGGTATGAACTAATGCTGGTGTACTCTTTTAATGGCCTATGAGTCTGTAATATTTATTAAGAATCCAGGTTGGCCTTGGTTGTAGGCGCCCTCTTTTTCCACCCTTATTTCAAGGGTTCGATTATTGCCCCTTACAAAGTAGGATTCCCAATTCCTCCTCCCCACTTATGCAAGAGTTATTCTTATTACCTAAATTTATTTAATCTTAAAAAATATTTTGCCTAATAAGATTTGAATCTTCATCACAATAATAAGTTGGGAAATTTCACTCTAGTGGTGATAATTAATGTGTCTTTAATTTAGACTTTTTTTTCTTCTAGGCTGTTAAACAACTTCTACCCAGCCTCTGAACTTTCTTTTGTCAAAGAGCATGCTTTATGCCAGTCAGTGGCGGGGCTCGGCCGGCGCGGTGTGCGCGACGGCGCAGGGCCCCCCAAATATTAGGGCCCCCCAAATATTATATATATTGTTATTGTTAAGACATATAAATAGAAAAATTAATTTGGATCAATGGTAAGTGAAGGGGCCTAAGATGCTAGAGGTTAAGGGTTCAAACCTTAATAAATGTTTTTTTGGAAAGAAACATAAATCTAATAAGTCATAACATTCCTTAATTGCAGCCACTTACTAGTTTCTCTCATCTTTTCATCTACCTTCATAAATTCCCACCAAGCCTTTAATACTTTATCTTTCAATTTTCATACAAAATTTTTCAAAATCCATAACTTTATTAACTAGTCTGTTGATTTTCAATTCTCAAACAATTGTTTTTTTTTTCAATGTCTATAATTTCCTTCTATATTATACACAAGATCTGTAATTTTTACCAAAAAAACTGCAAAAGTAAGAAACTCATCAATATTCAACATCCAAATTAAAGAATCATTTGAGGAGCGTTGGATTAGTATTTATAGAAAAAATATGATGCTATCTGTATAATTTAGTGAAGTTTTAACGTTAATAAAATAATTTTTTTGAAAAGAAAAAAAAGTTGAGATTTAAGGGCCCCTTCTCAAGAATATGCACAGGGCCTCCAACATCCTAGCCCCAGCCCTGATGCCATTCATCTCCTTGTCTCAGAAGTTTAATTTTATTTTTTTGAGTTGATGGAGAATCCATTTTTTCCAGTTTCCAACTAATCTTTGACTCTATCTAAATATTTGATGGTTCGTATACCTTGGACCACTCACTATTTTGAATTATCCATACTATCAATCACACAACAAATATATTATCTAACTTTTTAAAGTAAAATTAATTATTAACTTGAAGTCATATAACATTTATGATAAAAGTTAAAACTAACATATACAGAAATACATATCCAAATCAAATTAAAGATAACTCTGCTAGACTACTATAGCAAAAACTACCGTCGTTGATGAGTTCTAACATTTCTTCTATTATCGTTGTTTAATAAATCTTCTTCAAGGGGTCTATAATCCTTTGTAGTTTTGAAGTAGAACTTGATTTAATTCTATTGATTGTAGACGAGGAACCGTCATCTATGACGAAACTATACAAATTTTCATCAAAGGATCAATTTGCAGAAGAACATTTAAGCCAAAAACAAAGTATTCACTCTCACAAAAAGAGTGATAAAATTCAATATATGGATAGAAAGATTCTCCATTAGAGAATATACTTAGAAAAAAGTGATTTACCGTACCATTGCAAAAGGGTAGTGTTAGTCCCTAAATCTAAGAGAAAAGCATGGTTTTGAGATAAACGTGAGAGAGAAGAGAGAAAAGGCAAGAAGGGGGGTTTAAATACAATTATATTAAAAGTACAAAGATCGCTACCTAAGTGTAATAATGGTAATGAAGAATAATAAAAATACAGATAAAGATAAAGCATGGTTGTCAATAAACCATAAGAGAATCATATTAGTATATTGGATAAAGTAACCATAACTTATGTTATACGACTTAAAAAATCATAATTTGTACAGGATTAAATTCAACTTAAATATACTTTGAAATAAGATACATTTACAACATATTCAGAAGATTTGACCATTCGAAAGTAAACTAAATGTGTATTTATTTAATTTTTTTACCAAGGCATGAAATATACTAACATTCAAATAAGTGCAACAGTTTGACTTTCACGCTTGTCAATGCATAACTTTGACCATTAATATATCTAATTATGTATTTGTAAAAGTTATAAAAAGTTGATATTATGAAGATATTTATTGAAACAAATCCAACAACATTTTATATGATCATTTAAATTTGGGAAATTTTCAAAAAACTACCTTTTATAACATTAATTTTACAAAAAACTACCTTATAAAAATTTTCTTTCAAAAAACTACCTTATATAACATAATGTTTTCAATATACTACCATTTGACCTTTTTTTTGTTGACGTTAACTCTTAAATAACAACGGCCCTAAGTGTTGTTGCCGGGTGGGGCAACAAATAAAAAAAGAGAAGAACAAAAATGGAGGAGAGAGAAGCTAGCGGGAGGGGGTGCTCGTTAAGAAGAAAATGAAATGAGGGCCAGTTTGGCACCGTATGTGGGTCGTCAGTGGTGTCTGGGCCTTGAGATCAAGGCAATAAGTAGGCTATGAACCCGTCACGCGTGGTTAAACCCTCATTTAGCGATCAATTGGTAGTATTTTGAAAAAAGCTGTGTTGTAGTTTTTTGAAAAATAATTTTTAAAAGGTAGTTTTTTGAAAAATATTTGTTATCAAAGGTAGTTTTTTTGAAATATTCCCTTTAAATTTTTATATATTAGTGTAAAAAAAAAGCGGTTAAAGTGAAATATGTGAATTGTCGAAAAATCAAAGTGTTGCACTTAAAAAGAAATAGAGGAAGTATGTGTTTCTTCTTAATTAGTAAGCTGCCCAAGAAAATTAGATGAAATTGCGACTTTTTCAATTTCATTCCATCTTCAGCCAAATCTGATCTCATTTTCTTCACCTATACTCCAACCTAGAGTTCACTATATTCTGCGTGTGACGCCTCAACAAGACAAAAGCTTGAAAGTGAGAATGATGTCTGAATTTTCCAATCACTAGACAAATCCACCAAGCAAAGGCCCAATTATGTACCAACCCAATAATTAATGCACTTAAGCACACAACTAATGGAAAATATAAACTGTACTACGTACTTATTTGTAATATAAATTGTGTCACTCAATCTAATTGGATGATGTCAAATTAGTCTTTACCTTATTTATTATTTTTTTTTTAAAAGAAATTTGTTTAAATCTAATGAAATAGACTAATACTCCCTCCGTGGCTCCATCCCTCAATAGATTGCCCATTTCTTTTGGGCACAAGTATTAAGAAGAAATCATGTGTAGGACCTTAGTTGTTGAGTCATGTAGTGTTTTGATGATTGTAAACAAATGATGATTATCTAACTAACATGTGTGTTTGAGATGTGCATATTACGATACCATAGAACAAGTCATGAAAGGTTAAATATATCACATCATGAAGAGTTCCTAGAAGAAATCAAATAAGTGAAGTTCCTGAGGAAGAAATCCAAAGAGAGAAGAAGTTTGATTATACAGATGTGCTGTTAGATTTTATGTAAGTTCCTAAGATGGAACCAAGCATGAAGAGTTCAAGAAAAATGTTATAGAAGCAAGTACAAACAAAGTTCCTAGAAGAGTTCCTAGAAGGAACACAAACAGAGCAGTTCCTAGGTATATCCTAAGAGGAACATTGAATATGCAGTTCCTGAGTGGGAGCAGTTCCTGAGTGGGAGAAGTTCCTGAGTGGGAGCAGTTCCTGAGTCGGAGCAGTTCTTGAGTCGGAGCAGTTCCTGAGTGGGAGTAGTTCGTGAAGTTTCATAGTTGAAACAAGCAGTTACTGTGCAGAAATTATAAGTGCGAAGTTCCTTAAAGAAACTAGCACGTCGAAGTTCCAGAGGTGGAGCTATGGCATGCGGTTCCCGAGTTGGAGCAAAGATGGAGCATGAAGACAGGAAGTATGAGTTTATTTTCTAGGATTCATGTAAGTATGTGGAAACGTGAAAGGTAAAGGAACAAGGTGTCAAAAGGAACTCGTGGAACTTAGAGTCAAAAGTATTTAAGAGTCAGTAAGTTGTTGCATATTATTATCTTAATCTGTAGGATTTATTTAGAGTTTGTTTCTTAATAAATCTCTACTTGATAAATTATTTTTAGATAATATGCATTAGTTGTTTTAGGATAAGTTTTAGTTTTAAATAAAAGATAAGTTTTAAATAAAATAGTTTTAAATAAAATCGGATTTTTAGGAATCTGATTTTAATATCTTTTAATTTATTTAATTCTATCTTATCAGTTTTTGAAAAATAAAAAGCCTAGATTTATATTACGTTCAATGAGTATTTGACTTGCGGGAACTTGTAGACGCGAGTTCTGTACGAACGAGAACTCATATACTTATGTCGGAGTTTATGAAAAAAGTTTTCGGTAAAATATTTTTTTCATAAGAAAATAAATAAAAGTGAGTTTTGGAAAAATATCTCTTGGATTATATTTTGATAAAACGTTGCTTTTTCTCCAAGTATTTATTTTCTTTTTGTTTCCTATTTTTACTCTAACTGGCTTTACGTAAACGTGACATAAGTTGTGCCCAAGAAGTTGGATTGCTTCTTCCCCAAGTTTCTCCCAACTAACCGATCATGGGTTAGTGGAGAAATAAGTGGAAGTGGTGCTCAAGTTTTGAACGTACTATAAATAGAGGCTTATGTATTATTTTTAAGTTGTCTCGACCGTGTCTTTCCATAGTGTCTCGACTTATGTCATTCCATAAGGTCTGGCTTAAGGAATAAAGTTACAGTAAGAATTATATTTTCTATTCCTTGTTTTGAGTCAGTTTCTGTGAGTTCCAAGTTACTACGAGTGCCATGTTCCTTTACAGTTCTTCAGTTTCTATATACTAGAGTTAAACCAAATTATCAAGCGTCTGTATTTGAGTTTGGGGTTAAAGGGTTTGAGTGAACTCTTGTAATGGGAACTTGGTAAAGGGTTTGAGCGAATTCTTGTATCAAGTTCGAGTTAGGAACTTGGGTAAGTTCTTGTTGTTTATACATAGACTTGGGGTGAAGTCTATCCAGGGGTAAAGGGTTTGAGTAAATCTGTTGTAAAGAGTTGTGGGAACTCTTAAGGGACTTGGAGTTAAGTCTAGAGAGCTAAAGTTCCTAGTGGAACTTGTGAGAGAGTTGGAGTTCTGAGTGGAACTTGCGCATGTAATAGGTTGTAACAAAGGAGGTTCCAATTATAGTGAAGAGTTTAAATCCTGAGGAGGTCGTGGTTTTTCTTCTTGTATTGAGACAAGAAGTTTCCACGTAAAAATCTCTCTTGCACTTTGAGTTCCTTATTGCTTATGTTTTAAATTCCGCATTATTTGGCAATAAGTTCCACACTACAATTCACCCCCCCTCTTGTAGTTCCTTCCGAGTTAACAATTGGTATCAGAGCCGGAACTCGTTTATAAGCAGGCAACCCTGCTGAGTGAAGTTCCTACAAGAAGAAGGAACTCGTACGAGAAAGGAACTCCACCCTACGTCTTTCAAAGGAACAATTGAAAGCTGACTTTTTATTATCAATTAAAAGTCACTCAAGGATTATCAACGACCCCTTTGACGTAAGTATCTCTTCCTTGAAGTATTCTTCATACGCATACATTACATTGGAAATTGTTCCTTATATTATTTCTAGTAAATCATTATATATGGCTTTGATGTTTTGTTTTTGCAATTTTGGACAACTTTAATTAAAACTGTTTTAAAGACAAAATTCAGATTTCCAAATTATTTTCAAATCAAAGAATCAGTATGCTAGAAATGGTTCAAGGAACAAGTCATATGGAACAATGCATATTGTCACTCTTGGAACTTGGTTCCTCTATGAAAGGGAACTTTATTCTTTAGGCAGTGTAATTTATTGTTATTTCATTTATTTGCCAAAGAATAATTTTTCCATGCATTTTGAGTATATTGAACATATATTATATGGATGCATGTTTGTTCTTAGTAGAAGATATAGTCATACAATCTTTACCGGTTGAAGTATAGATTTTTGCCTTATCTTACTAACAAGAAAGGACCCAATATATACTGGGTACCAAAGATCAAGAAGTTACTGATTTTGCAGGCTATGTGAGAGAAGATAACCAATAAATGATGACAAAATGGTTATTTGTGTACTTGGACAAGTATATGAGTTTCTCTATAAAAACCTTTAAAAGAGAGTATATTTCATAGTTTATGGCAACCCAAAATGAAGGAACAAGTTCATGTTCTTCCATCAAAGGAACGAACAGTTGGGAACAAGTTCCCGAAATGAAAAAGAGAGCTCCGAGAGATTATTTCTTTCGAGATGAACGAGAAGATTCATATGATGGCGAGACAATGCCTAGGAACTTGATTCCGAGTTCCGGATGAGTTTGATGATGTATGCGGGAACAAGGTATTCATTATAGGGTGAATATATTGAATGAAACTTTGGAGGACATGGCAGAATACTATTTGCTAATGTTTTCCAAAGGAACAAGTAAGAAAAAGCAAGCAATATCACTTGCTAAATCATCAACAAAGGAATGATTAGAAGATGATCAACAAGACATCCTATGAGATCTTCAAAGGAGAAACCACTGGTATTTTGTACTTAAACGTTTTATTCTAAGTGTTTTGGTACTTAATAGTAAGCATAATCATTTAAGGAACTTTGAAAATAGAAACAATGAGGTTGTGTTTAAAACGCACCTCTAATTGTTAGAAACACAGAGTTTATAATATATAAGGTGTTATTAAGAGTTGACAAATTTGTTATGAGACTAACTTGTTTTTCCCAGTAAACAGGTTAAAGATGGTTTTTAATTTTTTATGTTGAACTCACAAGTTCCTATGGAGCTAGAGTTCCTACATGTAATATGTCACTCTCAAAAGCAACAATAGCCAGCTATATGACCTCATGGAGAAGAGCTTAAAAAGTGAAGATTAAGTTCAAGTTCATAAAATAAAAGTTCAACTCAATGAATATGTGGAAGCGAGTTCCTATCAGATTAGTAGGAACAGACAGTTCCAATAATCGAGTCCCTTGATTCTAACTGGAACATAAGAACTATTCCTACGACTCATTCACAGAGACATCGGCAAAGGAACTCTATACAGGTTAGTTGTTGAGAGGAACAACTAAACAAAGGTATTGACTTTGAGAAAACTTGTATTCATGTAGCTAGGTCATAAAATAACTGTACATTATTTTCTCTTGTTGCTTACATGGGATTTAAGTTGTTCTAAATAGATTTTTAATGCGTTTAAAATAAATTTTATTGTTGGAAATCTATGAGGAACAACATCAAGTTTCTTCTTGAAAAATGATTTCAAAATTAACAATAATTTCTGTTTTCAAGGGGAATTGACTTAGTAGTTGTATATTGTTATATGGATAATATTTTTGGTACAACTAACTATTTTATGCAAGGGTTTTTACTAACCTTATAAGCAAATGTGTACGTGAGCATGATAAGGGAACACAACTACTCTCTTGGAATATAATGATGCAAGGACAAAAATATGTCAAGGAACTTTTGAAGAAGGATGCGTATGAGTCGAGTTGGTATGAAAGTTTCCATCAGATGTGAAGACATCAAAATGATGGAACTAGCAGTTCAGAAACTCAAAAATAAGTCATCAAAATTAGTCCAGTACTTGAGGTAATTAATTTTATATTCATGGTGAAAAGTGACTTAAGTTATGATGTTCCTATTCACATTGTACCACGATTAATAAATTACATCGTTAAATTATTAATATGAATGCATAGCTTTTATAAGTCTTACTTTAAATTATGTGAATATATGTTCTTTATAATTTCACCTATTCATGGACTGTTTAGAGGAACAAGACTTAATGAAGTATGACTTGAGTATAAACATGTTCTTTTCCAAAAGTTTTGTCGAATTGGGTTCTTACACATACTAAAATTGAAGTGATTATATGCACACTAGCGTAAATATGTTACACTTAATTTTTGTGTCGTAAAGGCATACTCACTTGCCTAAGAGTATTAGAGGTCTCATAATAGAACCTGTGGATCTTGGTCAAACATGAAAGTCCTAAGTTGCCAAAGGTACAATGAAAGAAACCTTGATGGAACTAGATAGGTAAATTCCCATAATATATTTCATTTAACCTTTAGAGGGAACAAACCTATTCTTAGCCAACTATCATCAGTTCACACCACATTTCTTCAAATACCCTTTGATTGATTAATTCCTCATTCCATTCATATCCTGTCACTTTAAATCTCCTAATTTCCATGTGCTCTAAATTAAAATTCATGACTTTTAATGGTTCAATGATGCATAAAGAGTGATAAATGGTAAATACATTTTGAGGGGGAAGTTATGGAAAAAGTGAGAAGCAAGTATTTTATGATTTATCAATTGATGCTCAGAAGGATATATCATTAGATGGAACTACTCATATAAGTTCCTATTGATGAAGGAGTGGTAAGGATCTCAGGGGGAATAAGGAAGGAATCAATATATATGTTTTCATTCTTAGTGGTGGATTTCACATATGTGTGAGTAAGCAATTACTTCTTTGTGGTAGGTAAATGTGACATTCTAAGAAAAGTGCAATAACTTGTAATGACACCCTTGTTAAAAAAAAAAAAAAAAAAAAAGAAGAAGAATTAAACAAGGGTGATCAAATCTTTATTATTTCCTAGAAGCCAATATTTCATAAGGTTGTGAAAATGCTTACTCATGGATTTGATGATTTGAGAAGAGGAACATAAACGAAAGATTGGAAGAACTTGATTACAAAGATAAATTCGTTCAAGTTTCTTCGGGCAATGAGTTCCTCATGATTGGTTGGTTGAGTAAAAGTGAACTTGATTGATACATATCAAGGTGTGTGTGGGTTTGGCAGAGATTTCAAAAGTGTAAAGTGAAGTAATCAACTCTAATTATTGTTGAGAACCTCTTATTAAAAGTCTAAACCATAGAGCACACAATATCTCTCAATTTCCCTCTACTCAAATTATTCCAAAAACTTCTTTCGTATGCTTTGAGCCGGATATTACAATGTCCTATCTCTTAATCCATTCTTGACTTTCAAATCTGATTTGTTTTCTTAACTTTTATTTAATTATTTGTCAAGTTCTTTCGATGGTTTTGAAGTTGGGTCTTTGGATTGTGAGTTGGAAATTTCTGTAGTACATGCATCCTAAGTTTGAAAATTGAGATTCTTGAGGCTTTTGGGACTAACAGGTGTTTAACCAATATGGTGGTAAGTGTAGCATATAACAATATGTGTATATGATTTGCCTAAAACAAAATGTGCGTAAGATGATCCTTTTCGATAATGACAAAAGGGGGAAGAATATGTATGATGCTTATAGTCAAGCATAGTTAAGTCTAAATCCTTAAATGATGAAAGTTCTTTGTATGATGTGTTTATCTTATATTGATTTTCCTTCATATACATACATGACTTATTTGTTAAGGGGAATTAATGCACATTGTTTATTATTTAATTTGTGATAAGCATCATTTGTTTGTCATCATCAAAAAGGGAGAATATTGTTGAGTCATGTAGTGTTTTGATGATTGTAAACAAATGATGATTATCTAACTAACATGTGTGTTTGAGATGTGCATATTACGATACCATAGAACAAGTCATGAAAGGTTAAATATATCACATCATGAAGAGTTCCTAGAAGAAATCAAATAAGTGAAGTTCCTGAGGAAGAAATCCAAAGAGAGAAGAAGTTTGATTATACAGATGTGCTGTTAGATTTTATGTAAGTTCCTAAGATGGAACCAAGCATGAAGAGTTCAAGAAAAATGTTATAGAAGCAAGTACAAACAAAGTTCCTAGAAGAGTTCCTAGAAGGAACACAAACAGAGCAGTTCCTAGGTATATCCTAAGAGGAACATTGAATATGCAGTTCCTGAGTGGGAGCAGTTCTTGAGTGGGAGCAGTTCCTGAGTCGGAGCAGTTCTTGAGTCGGAGCAGTTCCTGAGTGGGAGTAGTTCGTGAAGTTTCATAGTTGAAACAAGCAGTTACTGTGCAGAAATTATAAGTGCGAAGTTCCTTAAAGAAACTAGCACGTCGAAGTTCCAGAGGTGGAGCTATGGCATGCGGTTCCTGAGTTGGAGCAGCATGGAGCATGAAGACAGGAAGTATGAGTTTATTTTCTAGGATTCATGTAAGTATGTGGAAACGTGAAAGGTAAAGGAACAAGGTGTCAAAAGGAACTCGTGGAACTTAGAGTCAAAAGTATTTAAGAGTCAGTAAGTTGTTGCATATTATTATCTTAATCTGTAGGATTTATTTAGAGTTTGTTTCTTAATAAATCTCTACTTGATAAATTATTTTTAGATAATATGCATTAGTTGTTTTAGGATAAGTTTTAGTTTTAAATAAAAGATAAGTTTTAAATAAAATAGTTTTAAATAAAATCGGATTTTTAGGAATCTGATTTTAATATCTTTTAATTTATTTAATTCTATCTTATCAGTTTTTGAAAAATAAAAAGCCTAGATTTATATTACGTTCAATGAGTATTTGACTGCAGGAACTTGTAGACGCGAGTTCCTGTACGAACAAGAACTCATATACTTATGTCAGGTTTATGAAAAAAGTTTTCAGTAAAATATTTTTTCATAAGAAAATAAATAAAAAGTGAGTTTTGGAAAAATATCTCTTGGATTATATTTTGATAAAACGTTGCTTTTTCTCCAAGTATTTATTTTCTTTTTGTTTCCTATTTTTACTCTAACTCGCTTTATCAGAACGTGACATAAGTTGTGCCCAAGAAGTTGACTGCTTCTTCCCCAAGTTTCTCCCAACTAACTGATCATGGGTTAGTGGAGAAATAAGTGGAAGTGGTGCTCAAGTTTTGAACGTACTATAAATAGAGGCTTATGTATTATTTTTAAGTTGTCTGACTGGTGTCTTTCCATAGTGTCTGACTTATGTCATTCCATAAGGTCTGGCTTAAGGAATAAAGTTACAGTAAGAATTATATTTTCTATTCCTTGTTTTGAGTCAGTTTATGTGAGTTCCAAGTTACTACGAGTGTCATGTTCCTTTACAGTTCTTCAGTTTCTATATACTAGAGTTAAACCAAATTATCAAGCGTCTGTATTTGACTTTGGGGTTAAAGGGTTTGAGTGAACTCTTGTAATGGGAACTTGGTAAAGGGTTTGAGCGAATTCTTGTATCAAGTTCGAGTTAGGAACTTGGGTAAGTTCTTGTTGTTTATACGTAGACTTGGGGTGAAGTCTATCCAGGGGTAAAGGGTTTGAGTAAATCTGTTGTAAAGAGTTGTGGGAACTCTTAAGGGACTTGGAGTTAAGTCTAGAGAGCTAAAGTTCCTAGTGGAACTTGTGAGAGAGTTGGAGTTCTGAGTGGAACTTGCGCATGTAATAGGTTGTAACAAAGGAGGTTCCAATTATAGTGAAGAGTTTAAATCCTGAGGAGGTCGTGGTTTTTCTTCTTGTATTGAGACAAGAAGTTTCCACGTAAAAATCTCTCTTGCACTTTGAGTTCCTTATTGCTTATGTTTTAAATTCCGCATTATTTGGCAATAAGTTCCACACTACAATTCACCCCCCCTCTTGTAGTTCCTTCCGAGTTAACATTAGTTGTATTAAATCATAATTAAATATAGAAGTTGATACACTTTTTATGAATTGTTTATTAAGGAGAGAGAATGTGGGCCATATGGGGAAATGGGTGATATTATAAAAATTGAAAGTAAATTAATATTTAATTGGTGGACCCATACCAAATAAGGAAATGAGAAATCAATTTGGGACAAACATAAATGGAAAAATTGACACTCTATTTAGGGACGGAGGGAGTAATATTGAGTGGCACATATTATAGTACAAAAAAATTAGACCGAAGATTTGGACTCCAATTTAAAATTTACTCCCGCCGTATGATCATCCACAGCAGGTATAATTTTTATCCTTATCCCCGTCCCAACACCCATCCTCGCCTAACCAGGGCGAAATAGTCTCCACCAATTCCGTCTAGTTCACGTGAAACCAATTATCATCGACCCACGCACTTGAGAATGGTACTTTTCAAACAATGGCGGAAATATTTGGCTGATATTTGGCTGATATTTGGCTGATAGAATTGGCTTGTTCCACCCGTATGCAACTACTATATTGGACAGTACACATACACATTGACAAGCCAAATTTATGATACTCGGTTTAATTATTCGTAAACAAACAAACCTTCTCACATTAACTTGACTAAAATAGTAAAATACATAACTACGATTTGCCATCGTTTATTCTACTTTATGACACTGTTATTCATACATAACATAATATATATTGAGAGGATTTATCTGCAAATATGCATGATATATGATCTTGATACTCAAGGACTTTGCAGCTTGAATTCGTCCAAGGCATAGCTACCATCTTGCCCAGTGCTGTAGTAGTGAGTCAGATAGTTTTTCATAGTGGTTTCCCTATAAATTGGGGGGTTTTCTTCAGAGAGTAACTCTTTAATTGGTCCGAAAAGTCTTGGATTATGAAAGTGCGGCTTGAAGAAAGCTCCCAATGAGATTCTGGGCCCAACTCCTTGTGCAACGACTCTATGATACACACTCTTCATCTTGTCATTTGTAATTAGCTGCATGTGTTTGACATTGTTAATTAAGGATAATCGTTACTAATAATGTCAACATAATTATGAAACACATAAAATAAGTCGACCTGATCCAAGAATATAAGATACAAATGTTAGATAGTTAATATATGGTGGGATGTTCTATATATTTTTAATTTTGGCTTTTCATGTGGTCAACAGCACAAACTTTTTATTAAATGGTCTTAAGCTAGTTATCAAACTCTTATGTAGATATGTAAAACTCTTTCTCTCCATAAAGTTGGTCATTTTGGCTAATATCAACTAAAAATTAATAGCTTATTTTACTAAATATGTAATACTACCAGTTGATCAATGATCACTCAAACAACCAAGTAAGATAAAGCACCCACTTAAAATGGTCAAACAAGCTAGTAGCTACGAAGTGCAATCAACGTCATGCCAAACAAGATCTACACGATGATCCAAAAACTAAACTCTATTATTGTAATCAACAAGAACAACATAAGCATATATAGATAACAAGAAGATCTTGCCTGTAGGACGTCGCCGGTGTTGATAACAAGAGCACCAGGGACATGGGGGACGTCCACCCACTCATTTTGATGCCAAACTTGAAGACCACCAACTTGATTGTCTTGAATGAGGATAGTGAGCACATCATTGTCAGCGTGTTTGCTGAACCCAATGGCTACATCTGGTTCAGGACATGGTGGGTAGTAGTTTCCTAACAACATGAGCTCTTGAGCACAATCTATGTCTTTGAGATGGGTTGGGTTAAGACCTAGACCCATTGATATAAGTTCAAGCAACGTGTGCCCTACCTTTGTTACATGCTTTGCATATTCCAATAATACGTCCCTGCACAAACATTCTAATGCTAGTTAAACTCAAAAAACACCTGCAACTCTAATGACCGAAATATTTGATATTTGTAGTTAGGCGATAATAAATTATGGTAATGGTAACGACAATAAAAAAAACCTGCATGCAACTGGCAGCTCTTCGGGCTGAGGCGGGTAAGGAGCCATTGACGTCCACATTGTGTCCCTCCAATTGGTAACAGGCCCTTTGAATAAGTAATAATTGGAGAAATACGCAAACTTGTTACTGATTGTTGTAAGCTCACGGGTGTAGTATTGTTTTTTCACTTCATCATCTTCCTCATGGAACCTACGAACTCCATCCATCACGCCGTCGAGAACTTCTTGGGGAATTCCATGGTTAATCACCTGGAAAAAACCCCACTCCTTACAAGCATCCCAAATTTCATCAACAACCTTCTTAAACTTGTCGGAATCGATATTGATCCCAGCTAAGTCTATAGTAGGTATGGTGAATTGGGATTTGGAGTCAGGAGTATGTTGTTTGTTGTTACGATTGTGTTCTTGGTGGTTGATGAAGATGCTAGGGACCTTGGACAAACCAGTGGCAGCAAGTCCCTTAACACCTAATTTAGTTTCATCGAAAGCTTTAACCTCGCTGTTTCTATCATACTCGTGAGATATGGTACCCATGATAATATAGAAGTTTTGTGTTTAGGTGTTTGAGTTTTGGCGTGCTTGTTGGTTTTTATAGCCTATAGCCTCCTATCCCAATAAATATTAATTACATATATGTTGGTTTTTTATACTACTTTTTTAATTTAATATACTACGTACATTTATAATTAAATATATACTATCAACAGTGCTATAAATACTGTAGCGTTTATATCAGCTATGAAACAAACATTTCTCGAGAATCTGCAATGCAATCCATTAAAAAGGGGAAGGACAAATTAGAAGCCTTGTAGCCTTACTTAAAACTAATATTTTTTTACACGCTATGCGTGCATGTCGATGCCATCTCTTTTAAAACCTTTTGTGTTGGTATTAAAACCTTTTGTTGAAAACCTCTTTTAAAACTTGTTGGTGTAAACCTTGCTTTAAAAAAAAAAAAAAAACTTCTTTAAAAATTCTAAAAAAAAAAAAAAAAAACCTTTTTATCACTCTTGTCGATGCCATCTCCTCTGGTAACGGTTTCAGTTGACGATTCATGTTAGCCGACCCCAAATCACTTTGGGAATAAGGCTTAGTTGTTGTTGTTGTTGTATGCGTGCATGTCATATTAACTTTTTTTTTCTCAATTTGATTCAAACAGACATTTATAATTATTTTTAATTTTTTGAAATATGTTTTTCTTAAATCAACGTTTCATTGGTTTTTCTAGTTATTTGTTCATCATTATTCAAATATAGTATTGAGAGAAGGAAATACAAAGCAGAGGAAAGCTTGTGCTCAAATAAAGCGGAAGAATTTGTGTATCAGATTCAATCATTGAATATTAAAAAAGTGGAAGAGTTTGATTTATATAATAGAGATTATCAAATAATAATCAATATTTAGGTTTTTAAATATTATCAGTATAATTATTAATATGAAATTCAAGTTTTTATTTTTTCTTCTGATTGTGTCAATCAAGTTATATTCTCAATTTAATTTTTTATCAGATTTTTTCACACATATGTAAGAAGAGGAAATCATATGCATCAATTTGGTATTTAATTGAAATTTTAAATTCAATTGCATTGTTAACTTGTTCAATATATATAGGGCAAGTAGGAAGAAAGAAAGATTATTTAATATATATGGCAATGTTAATTCGTTAAGGGTATATCAGACTTTTTGTAAGGGGGACACCATCTTATTTTCCCCTTCACTTATATATTAGAGATAATTGCTTAATTTATGATAAAATTATGCATGGATCGGCAAGGGCAGGGATCAACTGGCGCGTTGTGCTTAACCGCGTAGGGCCCTCAACAAAAAAACGGCCCGAAAAATATTTTATATGTTCTTATTGTCACTAGTAGAATAATTGCTTAGTGCGGCGGTCATTAAGTGGCATATTGCTGCGGTTTTGGCCGCGCAGCAATTAAGGCCGCAGCAATAGGTAATTATCTATTGTTGCGGTTTTTAACCGATGCAATAGGTATGTTTTTTAATAAAAAAAATGAAGCCTATTGTTGTGGTTTTCAGTAGGACCCACAACAATAGGTTCAGGCAAAAAAAATTTAAAAATTTAAATATCGGTTTTTTATACCATATACCCCTGACAAATTGGACAATTCACCATATACCCCTAATGTTTCAGATATTCACCATATACCCCTGACTTTCCGAAAACGTTCACTATATGCCCTTTTTCTAACGGACGTTAACTCGCTGTTTGCCACTATTTACGACTTTGCCACTATTAACCTAATTACCCCTAATCATTAGAAAAAATAAAAAAAATCCCCATCTCTCTCCTCCACTATTAACACTGACTAATTACTATCGTATTGGTACTCGTTTTGATGGGCTTCTCGAAATTTGTACCCTTAAAGGGTCGTAGGTGGCGTCCGTTTTTTCAAAAAACACTGTTTTGCCGGTTAAATCGGCCGTTAAAGATAGCATCGGGAAGCGTGCCCAGAATACCGTCGTATTGGTACTCTTTTTCATGAGCTTCTCGAAATTTCGTGTCCTTAAAGGGTCGTAAGTGGCGTCCGTTTTTCAAAAAAAGTCGTTTGAAATGCCCGGTGATTAAGATTGTATCGCGATGCGTGCCCGAATATTGTCCTATTGGTACTCGTTTTGATGGGCTTCTCGAAATTCGTACCTTTAAAGGGTCATCGGTGGTCTCCGTTTTTTCAAAAAAAGTCATTTTCCCGGTGAAATCGGTCGTTTAAGATCGCATCGGGAATCGTGCCCAGAATCCCGCCGTATTGGTACTCGTTTTGATGGGCTTCTCGAAATTCATGTCCTTAGAGGATCGTTAGTGGCGTCCGTTTTATCAAAAAAAGTCGTTTTGCCGGTAAAATCGGTCATTTAAGATCGTATCGGGAAGCGTGCCTAGAATACCGTCATATTGGTACTCGTTTTGATGGGCATCTCCACAATCATGCCCTAATAGGGTCATTGGTGGTGTCCGTTTTTTCAAAAAAAATTCATTTTACCGGTGAAATCAGCCGTTTAAGATCGCCACGAGAAAGCGTTCCCAGATTACAGTCGTATTGGTACTCATTTTGATGGGCTTCTTGAAATTTGTGCCCGTAAAGGGTCGTCGGTGGCGTCCGCTTTTTCAAAAAAAGTCGTTTTGACGGTGAGATATAGAGTTTCATTTATTAAGGTTAATTAGTTAGGTTAATGGCATTAGGGTTAGGGGGTTAGGTTAATTAGAGCATTAGGTTTAGGAGGTTAGGGTAGAGGGAGGGTTAATTAGGTTAATAATGACAAAGTTGTAAATAATGCAAACGTCGACTTAACGTCCGTTAGGAAAAATTAGGAAAAAGGGTAGTTGGTGCACATTTTTAAAATCTCAGGGGTATATGGTGAATATCTGAAACATTGAGGGTATATGGTGAATTTTTCAATTTGTCAAGATTATATGGTGAAAAAACCGTTTAAATATTTATTCATTCAGCACTATTGCAAACACAAAAGTAACTAAACTATAACAATGAAGAAACTAGCAAAACGAAAAAAGTAATAAATAATATATAAAAGCAACTTCATATATTCAATAATAATGATATTTTACAAATCCTAACTACAAACATATATTAAAAAATGAAAACAAAACTAATAAGAATAAATACATAATAAACGAAAAAAAAGGAAAATTCAGTAACATAAACAAAATTACAGATCTAAAGAAAACGAAATAGAACTAAAGAAGAAACTAAAAAAACGAAAAAGGCCGAATAAACATTACAGATCTTGAAACAAAACACAAAAATTACAAAAAAAAACCTTCCATCTTGAAACGAACGAAGATAAACCATGGATGTCGGCGAAGTTCACGAGGAAATCCGAGGATGAATTCGTCGAACAAACTCGTCTTCAGCATGACCATCGCTAAACTCGTCGGAGGCGGTGAACAAAGGCCGAATTGACGGCGGCGAGAGACCTAAGGGTCGACGTCGTCTTCAAGAACGACGGCAAACAATGAGAGGTGGAGCACCGCCATGGTTTGTCGCGTTTCTCGTTGAACGAAGATGGAGCACCGCCATGGTTTGTCGCGTTTCTCATTGTTTGGAAGGAAGGATAAGAGGTGGTGGTGGTGAGGACGAAATAGATCGAAAAAGGTCGAAGGATGAGATGAGATGAGACGAACTTTAGGCGATTTGCGGTCGAGGCCGGGTGGGCCGACTAAGAAGAACGACCGACGAATGACAAATCTCGAGGAAGAGAGAGATAGAAGTGGCGAGGACGAAGAAGAACGGTCGGTGAGATGAGAGATGAGAGGAGATATGAGAGGATGAGAGCGAGAGATGAGAGTTTGAGAGAAAACGGCCGGATGAGAGAATAAAAGTGAGGAAGCAAAAACCCTAAATGCCACGCGTGTTTTATATATTAAATCATAGTCTCTGCTTGCGGGTTTTTTTAGGAACCGCAGCAATAGGTTCAAATATTATTAAAAAAACAATATTTTAATCTATTGCTGCGGTTTCGCTCGAAAACCGCAAAGAATAGAACTGGTCAAACAATCAACCATATTTGAAAAAATTTCCCGTTGACATCTATTGCTGCGGTTTTGGCCGGGAACCGCAGCAATAGGTGTATTTTCTATTTTACCTTTGCTTTTGACGTGATTTATTGCTGCGTATGGGTAAAACCGCAACAATTCCACCGCAACAATAAGCAAAAATTCTACTAGTGTGTTATAATATAGAAAATGTAAGATTAATTTGGATCAGTTGTAAGTGAAAAGACCCAAAATATTATAGGTTAAGGTGTCGAATCTTATTGTTGTGTTTTTTTAGGAAGGTCAAAATTATCAAGCTTAGCCCTACCATCTAATTTGTTTTCAAATAATCCTTTCTCTATGCATGTTGCATCTGATGATACTTCGGTTCATGAGATGGAGTACGGGTTCACATATGGTTCTTCAATGGGAAATTACTCTACAGAATACAGACTTAGAGGTGATCATGGCCGAGTCGGGCTTTGGCCAAAAAAAAGTGGCTCGTTTCAGGGCCAAAGTCTCGGGCCGAAATTCCCACGCCAAAACTGGCTAATTCGGGCCGGGCTATGCGGGCTTTTCGGATCATTTTCGGGCAGAGCCAAAAATTAGCCTGCTTTTTCATATTTAAGTCGTCATCCATGGCCCGGTTTTTTAGCCAAAAAATTGGGTCGGGGCCCATGTTAATCCCCTCTAAGAATACTGAAGGACCCTTTCTTCCCGACAGGATAAATATTGATTTAGTGGAACCATGCCTGTTCCCCTGCTTCAGACAATATATAGATTTTTGAACTGTTCAGGTGATAGTCAGGAAAATCAGGGTGTATATCCTTGTTGTTAGACTGTGAAATTAAATCATGTTTGATGCTAACTGTCAAGCTTGGTTAAGCCCGCATTGGAGTTCAGTTGGTGATGTTGAATTAGATAAGTCACAATAAATGTTTGCGGAAACTGGCAATCTTATCTTGATTTGATTATCTTAACCTACTTAATTCCAAACTTTTGATGATCTCTCAAAGTGACGCAGCAATAGGCAAAAGAAAAACTTGGAAGTGAAGCTTTTTCTGTCTGACTTTTCTAATCTAGAGTTCTAGACAAGTTTTCCTAGTCCCTACCAAAACTTATGTCATACGTACATGTGGATATAAATTATAGGTCCTTAGAACCATTAACATTCAACCAAGTAATACACAACTAGCATTGAATTTTCCAACTACTAACCTATATAATGTAAGTATAGATTTATTTGCCTTTGAAATGTCATTTAATTTGGATTGTGATGGAGGGTGTAAGTTGTTGAAATACAATGCAAAGACATCCTTTTCAAGATTTCGTTCAAGTTTAGGAATCCTAGCTTCAACCTTTCTCTCTAAATTATTATTACACATAATCCATGGAGTAGTTCGTACTACATCATCGAGTACGTACAAGTAGTCACGAATAGACTATTTTACACGAACAAGTGGATGACATATAACTAAGATTTGCCAACCTTTGTTCTCAAAATTCATAATCATAATTATTTTTAAACAAATATAAAGGCTTTGTTTGCATCTTAAAGAATGTTATTAATTCACAGCTTGAGTTCCTCCAAGACATGGCTACCATCTTGATTCTTGCCCCATATTGTAGTAATAGCTCAAATAGTCTTTGACTGTGGTTTCCTTGTAAATTGGGGAGTTTTCTTCACAGAGTAACTTTTTGATTGGTCCATAGTCTTGGATAACCGGAATGAGGCTTGAAGAAATCGGCTAATGAAATTCTAGGCCCAACTTCTTTTGCCGCAACTCTATGTTATGATACACTTTTATATCTTGTCATTTGTAAATTGTAATCAGCTACATGGGATAAAAATTCAAAGAGGTTTTTTAAAATCACCCAAATTTTACAGATAATTTCACCTTTAATCCCAAAAATAAAATCTTCATCATAGTGTTTTCCAATTTTCTCTCGTCCTCTCCTTGAAAATATTGTCATACGAAGTATGTTGACTTGACACATAAATAACTCACCTTAATTTCAATAGGACTACACTATAAGGAAATAGGTTTTGGGCAACAAAAATATTCGTCGCCCAATGAGACAAGTTCGTTGCACAAAGGTTTGGGCAACAAAATTTTTGCGCGCCAATTTCGTCGTCTTAGGTTCGACGCCCTTTACATTTTAGGCGTCGAATAACATGTTCGTTGCACAAACAAGAGCTTGGGCGTCGTAATGCTTTCGTTGCTCATAATGCTATTTTGTGCTACGAGTTCTTTATATCGTTGTATTGTGACTCTAAGTCGATGTTATTTTGATGATGATAAACACTCTATGCTATAACATGTAAGTGTGTAACAGTGATCTAAGAAAACTATCAAGATTGGATGTTCATGAAAGATCAAGAACTTAAAGATATGGAAGCTTAGGTCTAGTTATGTTCTTAGTCATGTTTATGCAATGTAATTAACGTATTGGAACTTTGTGCTAAACTAGAAATATGAAATTAGGATGATTAACTATTTTTTTGAGTTAAGAAAATAGGTAATTATATTAATTTCATGTTTCTATATTTAAAGAATATTAAAAGGGGAGTTTTTAATTTCGAAAATTAGTTTTGAAAGGAAAATATTTTTTACAAAGATTTTCGGATAAAGAGTTTTGTAAAAACTGATTTTAAAGAAAACGTTTCTTTAAAAATATTTTCGGAAAAAAGAGTTTTAAAAAATCTGATTTTTAAGAACAAGATTTTATAAAAGATAAAATGCGAAAAAAAGAAAAAGAAGAGTTTTAATAAAAAACCGATTTTAAAGAAAACATTTCTTTAAAAGATTTTCTAAAAAGATTGTTTGTAAAAAGAGAAAAACCGATTTTTTAATGATAACGATTTTTATAAAGTTTGTTTAGATAAAAACTGATTTAAAATCTGCTTTAGAGTTGGCATAAGATATGGAGGAATCCTTATCTTACAAGGAGTAAAGGAAATCAGTTTTTTATAAAAGATAAAATTGGATTTTGAAAAGGAAAAGAATTTTATCCCTTTATTTTAGGAATAAAAATTGTTCAAAAAGATAATACATCTTGGAGAAGGATTTTTATTCAGCTGATTGAATTATATAAGGGATAGAAATCATTGGAGCAAACCACGTTTTTAGATTTGGAGAGAGAAAGATTTGGAGAGCTGAAAACGGACTCCTAGAGCACAGTGTACGGCACAGAGTTCTAGTAAGTTAAGGTTTCTAAACAAAGCTTGTAACGATCCTCTATTTGCTTGAATAAGAAGCACGTCTTTGAGGAATCTTTCTTTCTGTAATTCTTATATTATAGGAGAGTAGCAACACTTAAGGTTAAGTGTTGGGGAGCACTACTAGAGTTAGTAGTGGGGGAATCGAATTGTATCAAGAGTTTGATATTTTACGATTCAAATAATAAAAGAGTAGTTTGTGTGGACGTAGATCTCAGAGGTGAGATTGAACCACGTTAAATTCCAGTGTTTTATTATTTGATTTCATTGTTTTATTGTTTGATTCATTTTCGGTTGAGCAAAAACATAAATCGGAGATTTTACGAGTGAATAACACAGTGCACAGCACTGTGCCATAAGGGTGTTTTTACGAAAATCGATTAGATTTAGTCACTCAATTCAACCCCCCCTTCTTGAGTGTCACATTGTGTTCCAACAAGTGGTATCAGAGTAGGCTATTCTCGAAAGGCTCATCCCTAGAGAATAGAAGTCATGAACATGCAAGACGATTCTCGAGATAGACACACAAAGTGTCCAATTATTTTCAACGGAAAAAGACTACGGATTTTGGAAGGCTAGGATGAGGATCTACATCCAAGGATTGGACTATGAATGCTGGAAAATCATAAGGAAAGGACCAATCCTTATCCAAGCCAAAAACGCTGAAGGAAAGATGGTCGACAAGGATGAAGACGACTACAATTCAGTTATCTATGCAAAAGCCGAAAAAAACTTCAAAGCTATGAGTATTCTCCAATATGGAATTGGACCTGATGAATACTCAAGGATCTCGACTTGTACTACAGCAAAAGAAATATGGGACACGCTGGAGTTGGCCCACGAAGGTACGAATGAGGTAAAACAATCTAGAATAGATTTGCTTGTCCAACAATATGAATTGTTTACTATGAATAAGGACGAATCTATTAAAGAGATGTTCACTAGATTTACACTAATCACTAATGAATTACGTTCTCTAGGCAAAACATATACTTCTGAAGATTTAGTGAGAAAGGTGTTAAGAAGTTTAACAAATCGATGGCTCCCAAAAATAACCGCTATTCAAGAAGCTAAAGATTTGACTAAACTTTCACTAGAACAACTTATTGGATTATTAATGACTCATGAACTTGTCTTAGATTCTAAAACTAATGAACCAAAAAGTAAAGGTATAGCCTTGAGAACTGAATTGGAAATTGAAAATAGTGATAGTGATGATGATATTGATTTTCTTACGAGGAGATTTAAAATTTTCTCAAAAAGAACAAAAACAACAATCCTAGAAAATATGAAAATTTCAAAGGTAAGAGCACTACCTCTAACTTTAAGAAAAGTGCTACTAATTCGGGTTGCTTCAAGTGTGGAGAGTTAAATCACAGGATTAAAGAATGTCCCTTATGGGATGATGAGAAGCCCAAAGAAAGAAGGGAGCAATCGAAGAAAGAATTCAAAAAGGCAATGATTGCTGCCGTTTGGGGAGATTCGGATTCTTACGAAGAACGATCGAGGCACAAAGCCATGAGGAAAAATTATGTCCGAATGCTTTGTACGAGACATCACGAGAAAGGCACAAGGTGCGGGACGACTCTCACTTGTGTCTAATGGCGAAAAGTTCGAACTACCAAGATGAAACTGAAGACAGTGAGGTAAGTCTTCTTTCTCTAAAACCTTCAATACATCTTCTTTCCAAAAACCAACTTGTTACTTTGAAAGACACACCGAGAAAGCTACGAAGCATTCTTGGGATATTATAAGAAACTGCTGGGAAGTAATGTCACAAATAGGCAGAAAGTGATACCACAACTGGTGCAAATTGGACCTATGCTTATAGAAGAACACAAAGCTATTCTTACTGCTCCATACACTGAAGAAGATATTAAGAAAGCCTAATTTTCTATTCCTGGGTGCAAGGCACCAGGACCTGATGGATTTGGGTCCTATTACTATCAAGACAGCTGGTCTAGAGTACAAGGAGATATACATTGATTCTAAGATGATTTATGATATATATAGTTGACTGTGATAGTGAGAGTTGGCTAATTTTGACTATTAACTTGATAAATAATTCATTAATTTGACTAATCAAAGTAGAAATTGAGCTGTTCAACGAAAGTACTATCATTAAAATTTTCTTTTTGAAAGGTATTTAATTACAAAATCATACTCCATTGTAGTTTCCACAAATGATGCAATCATTATGTAAAGGAAGAAATAAGATACAACATGTGCCTTGCACATGATTACTAATCTAGGTGTTCTTAGTACTTCTGTAGTATATAAAAGAGAGATATGGTTAATAGTTACGATTTTTAGTTATTAGTAATTGTTTACACGTTATTAGTTCTAGTTTTCATTTATAGTTTTCGAGATAAAATATATATGATCTTGGGTGGATACTAAATAGTTATGGTTTACTTGTTATTTGTTACGGTTTTCGAGTTAATAGTTATTGTTTTGGATTATTAGTAGGTTTAGATAAAAAAAAGTTACTGTTTTGGGTTATGATTATGGTGGTTTGGTTGATGAATGTTATGGTTTTGCATTGGTTGATAATTATGGTTTATTGGTTAATAGCTATGAGTTATAATTTATTAGTTAACATAATTTCATTAAAGGTTATTCTGATCTGTAAAAATAGTTGCACATTTTTTGCAATTAGTTAACATTTTTTTTTATAGTTTAGCTAAATTGCACTTCTATACCATAATAAAACGTGTGTGAATCATCACATCTCATAACGTGAGACGGTCTCATCAGAGACTTACTCTTTACCCTATCTTTTGGTAAACATCATTTGTTTTTTCCATTTTGATAAATTATTTCAACTAGAAAACAGCAAAGAAGTTTGGTTTTCCAAGGTTGTACTGTAGTTCCTTACTAAATAGATTTAGGAAAAAATTCGTAATCACTATTCATCATGGACGGACAAATTGAAGAGGTAATCGTAGATAGACAAGTAAAGAGATCGATAGACAGAGTTCAACAGAGTAAACAGAGTTCAACGAAGAGCAACGAATTACAAGTACAAGACTAAAAAGAAAATGCACCCTCTCCAAAACACATATATATGATAGGTGTAACCGTGTAAGCAAGCCCCATCACCTCCTATATTTAGAAGCATTGCTTGAATTAACTAAGTTGTAAGTTAGAGCTTTGAGGACATGACTGCTGCTCTCGCCTCCTCTGCCTCTAATGCCTTTATTTTCGCCTCTTCTAACTCCGATGCCGACAACCCAGACAGGCTTTCTTGCCTAATGGTTTGTGTAATGTTCTCGGAGCTTACACCAGTCAGGCCCGGTCCTGGCAAATTTTAGGCTCGGGGCGGTATGATAAATGAGGGCCCTTTATATATATATATATATATATATATATATATATATATATATATATATATATATATATATATATATATATATATATATATATATTAATCTACATTTGTTGGCTACTGCACTACGCTATCATTCTCATTAGAATCTATTTTTTAAAAAACAAATTTATCAATGGCACCCAATATTTGAAATGAACAACATATGAGAAATTAGTATAAAAATTAATACACATAAGACAACAAGTAATTCCTATCAACTTCTCACTTCACATCTATACTAATTTAATTCCTATCAACATATGAGAAATCTCTCACTTGTTTTTTTTCTGGAAAAACGTGTGTTAATGGAGAAAGAAGGAAGAAATTATGAAGGGTTTGTGTCAGAGTTTCAGAGGTGATTGAGATTTGAGAAGTCCTAGAGAGGGAAGGAAACTCACTGTCAAAATCAATTATCTAGTGGTTCTAAACCTTTGGACTTTTGTTGCAAAAACTGGGCCCCTTATTTCATTGGGCCCTGGGCAACCGCCCCTTCAAACAACCCTCAGGGCCGGCCCTGACACCAGTGAAGAGCCCGTCGTGCATTCTTGTAGGAACTCGTGTGTCGTTAGGAAGGACGTCGCGTTGCTTGTACGAGTAGGGGACGTCGATCGTGCCCTTTGACGCTGTCAAAGTAACCACCGCTCTACTCATGGGATCTACAATGACCTCTACACCAGATATCATTCCTTCAGTGGTTTCTGTCATCTGTGACCATTCAACGTTCCCGCTGTAGGACAATTGAAGTTTATTGTACCTTGTAACAACACGGGGATAACGCGTACCCTGAGCCGCATCGACAACGCCACCTTCCACGAATGAGATGAGGTGAAGCCTCTGTCATAGAATAGTGACAGCATTTAAATTTCCCATCTTCGTAGTCTCCCTTGGAAAATTCTGCCATGAAGTATAATACTAGTCAAATTAAATAACTGGGGTTCCCCAAATTATTTAGCTATATAATATGCTCAAATAATCATGCAGTCATATCCTTAATTATCTTATGCTCTTTACTACTCGCTAGTAAAACTCAATTTCAGAAAAGCTTCAACAAACAAGAAAAAAAAAAGGAATGGGCTCAATTACAGATAACGTAGAAGAAATCAGCCCTTACTGGGACCTAAGTGAACAAGAAGAGGAGGAAGCATCTTATTTTGCTTTGTCCTTAATGACTGATGCGATCAAGTTTGGCGTAATGAAAGCAGTGACAGAACTCAACGTTCTTGAGATAATCAAGAAGGTTGGGCCTGGTGCTAAGCTCTCGGCAGCTCAGATTGCCGCCAAGTTGTCTACGGACAACCTGGACACTGCAGCGGCCACTCTCGGCCGCTTGCTCGACTTTTTAGTGAGCCACTCTATCCTTACCGTCTCTTCGACCGCCCTCTCCGAGGAGAGGGTAGAGAGACGGTATGGCCTTGCTCCTGTTTGTAAATTCTATACGTCAAATATCGATGGTGTTTCTTTTGCTTCTTTCTCAACTACATTTATGTATAACGCTATGAAAGAGAGTGGGTAAGCTGTTAATCCTACAATCTTTTTTTACTCCTCCCGTTATTAATTTGAGATGCGTCTTGGGTGTAACGTATTCTACACCATAATTTATCGTAGTAATACGTAGCGTAATGACATATATTTTAACAAAAATGACATGGACTATACAAATCATGACATGAATCTCATGTCCTTTTGTCATTTATTTCATGTCATTTGAATATATTTTTTTTTTACAAAAGAGGCTTCTTAAAAGTTAAAACTTGCTATGTCGTTCTACATTTGATTTGAAATCATTTCTAAGAACTTTGGCTGAAACGTCATTTTTTTTGTATTATGTGCAGTCTATGCCTAAAAGATGCAGTTCTTTATGGTAAGCAGCCATTCACAAAGGCGTATGGGATGAGTATGTATGAGTATATGGGAAAAAATGCCGAGTGCTGCAGTAGTTTCCATAAGGCAATGTCTGATCATTCTACCCTTGTTATGAGTAAATTATTGAGGACATATAAGGGATTTAAGGGTCTCTCCTCGTTGATTGATGTTGGTGGAGGTAACGGAGCTAGCCTTAACATGATCCTTACTCAATACCCTACTATAAAAGGAATTAATTTCGATCAGCCTCATGTCATTGCAGATGCTCCCTCTTATACTGGTATATACTGTTGTCTTTGTTTTTGGATTCCAAGTTTGATTTTGAATTTCTCTTACACTGTACGTAATGATAAATTTATACTACTTCCTCTGTTTTCATTTAGTTGCAACAAATGAATTTTTTATGTCTCACAAAGTACCCCTTTTTGTTGCAACTATTCGAAAACGGAGGATCGAAGTACTCGATATCTTTACTAAGTAGTACTTCCTCTGTTTCTTTTTACTTTGCAAACCGTTTGATTTTCACGCTTGCCGTCATAACTTTAACCATTAATATCTTTAATTACCGATAATTAAAAATTATGAAAAGTAGATATTCGAAAAATATACATTAAAGCGAATCTAACGGATCCACAATGAATATGTTTTCCTTAACTATAAATCACCAAAAATAAACTAAGACAATTGGTGAATAGTGTAAAGGTCAAACCGTTCGAGTAAAAAGAAAACGGATGGAGTATAAACACGTTTTATAAAATTTTGTCTAACCCAAAAGGTTAAAGTTTTGCTACTAGTTAACGGAAAGTGCTCCAAAGAATAATCATTATAAGGATACATTTTACATTCGTATTAGAAAAATCATTTCCCTAGCTTGTCTAACGACCTCCCCTCCCACATGTCAACAGGCCCGTCTTAAACATTTTAGAGGCCCTGTTCTAATCTTAAAAAATGGGCCCCTTATATTTAGAAAAATGAAATTTTCATAATAAAAAAGTATGTATTATAAAAATTATCAAAATACGATTATATTCTTACGAATTGAATCCACGAAAACTTAAACTACTTTATTTAAATGGTAAATAAAATCTCAATACATCTTAAAGCTATTATTAACCTCCTACTTAAAACGGGCTATTCTTCTAACGCTTTTTGAAGCAAATTCATCAACCAAATCTTCATATTATATGGTGTTTAAAAGATCATTCTCAATTGATGAACAACATATTACATACACAAAACACAATTCCACTAACCCTTAAAATATTACATAATTTACATTACATCATTATTCAATATTCATTAACAAATTACAATAGGAGAGTTATCGTACCTGTCAATTAGACAATTAACATTTACCACCTAACTCATGACTCATCTTCTTCTTCAATCTTCAATCGGTTCACAGTGGCCAACATATCAAACATTCAAACTAAAAAAATTAATAAAAAAATTGATTAGTACAATTGAACAATATCAAACGAAGGTAATTTACATTACTTTGTCTCTGCTTTCTTCTACCTTCGGGCTTCGACGAGACGCCGAGATTGACAAACGAAGGAACAAAAGCGAAATTCTCCAAATTTCAACCTCCTACTATCTCGTTCTTCTGGTTTCTTCTTCCCAAATTCGCAAAAACCAAAAACTTTAAGGTATGAATCTTAGTTTTTTTGTCCCACAATAAGTTGATAATTGATGAATAAATATATACCGGCTAGAATTATATATAGAGTAGAAAAAATTAGCCGTCAATTGAAGATTTAATTGAGAAATCAAAATTGATTTTTCCATATTCTTCATAACCGTTGATGGAATGAGTGAGAGAATTTTGGGAAGTTGTTAATAGAAATTGAAAAATTAAGAATATGCAAGATTTTCAAAAGATAACAAAATTAGGAAAATTGCGTGAGTTACTGATTGTTGGCAATGATATGGAGCAAGAAATTAGGGGAAGTAGAGAGGAGTTGATGATGTCGTTGTTCCTGTATGTACAGTGAGAGAGAAGACGTTTTTTTTTTTTTTTTGGAAAAGGTTGGGCTTTGATATTTTGGGCCCTCAAAATTTCGGGGCCCTGTGCTGATGGTCTGTTTGCATAGGCTATTGGCCGGCCCTGCATGTCAAATAGGCAGTGGGGTTGGGTTCAAATTAAGAGCACCAAAATAATTATGTATGTTGTTTTTTAGCGAGTAGGGTCGCCTAGGTCAACTTGTAGGTTGGAAATGCATTTTCTGAAGTTACATTTGGCAGAAATTTTGATTTTAACTATTTTTTTAATGACCAGATTTTAACTACCTTTATTATATCACATTTTTTAAAAAACTACCCTTCTTATATTATTTCTAATTCAACTACCTTTTTTGTCCTAAATTATTGGTTTTACTACCTCAAAACGGTATCTGTCTATTTTTCCGTTAAATCGGACCCTTTTTTATTTTACCCCTAATTTCCTCACATTTCTCCCTCAATTTTTCTGCATATCATCCAAGTTCAAACACAATTTGTCAATCTTTTTTCAAATCAATCTTCACAAATGTGAATTATGGGTCTAGGGTTATTGATCATTGCAATTTTAAAAAAGTTTACCAATTTCAACAACTCAAAGTAAAATTTAAGTTTTAATTTTAAAAACTAGGCTTCTTAACAAATTAGGTCTTTTAAAAATTATAAATTTTTCAATATTATAGCTTCCAATACGAATTGAAATATGTACTATATTGAAGATTAATCATGTCAAATCTTCAATTTTGCTCAACAATCATTTAACTATGCACATTTCATTACTAATTAGAAGCTTTCTTTTTAAAAAGATCCCAATTGAACATAATCTCCAATTTTTTATGAACCATAATCCACAAGATTAAAACAACAATCTTAGTTTACTAGGTTGAAATTGGATGATTAGCTATCCTCAAAATGAAACGATAATGCGCAACAAACTCATAATTTAGGCTTTTGAAGATAATTTGACGAAATGGTGTTTCAAGAAGGAAATTTCGGAGGAATTTCTAAGAAAATGGGGAAAATGTCATAAGTGGGTCCCACATAACAGACTTATGGAAGGAAGTCGTTAATGGGTAGAAAAACCAACCATTGAGGAACTTAAAAGGTAGTTAAATTAGAAAGATATTTAGAAAGGTAGTTATTTGAAGAATGGGATATAAGAAAGGTAGTAAAAACCAAAAAAATCCTTTGGTAGGCTTTCTAACTCTCTATTCGGGCTTTGACCGGGATTTACTTGGATCTGGGTATTTCAGTCTTGACGAGTTATATTCAATTAATGAAATAAAAAAAAACAAAGATAACGCGGTTCTACTTTGATATAACCTTTTTTTCCTTTTCTATTCCCGGTAGATTTTTATGTAGTATCAATCCAACACAAATCTTTTCTTCTATATTTCACTTTTTTTAACTTGAAGGTCAAAATCAATATTGTATATATGACCCTTTTTTTGATAGGCTTTCTAACTCTTAAATTACAATTGATTATTTATGCTTACATATAGGCGTGGAACATGTTGGAGGGGATATGTTTGTCAATATTCCCAAAGGCGATGCTATATTCCTCAAGGTACGTGCAAAAGATAATTAAGCCAATAATGTTACAAAGTTTGAAAAAAGAAAAATTGTCAGTAAACTAGTACTAACATTGGACTTAAAATTAACAATTTGGATTGTGCGTTTCTTCAAATTTTCAGTGGATATTGCATTGTTTTAGTGATGAGGCATGCATAAAGATCCTAAAGAACTGCTATGCTGCCCTAACAGAGGAGCATGGAAAAGTTATAGTTTGTGAATATCTTCTTCCTCATTCACATGAAACCTCCAATAACATGGCGGCTAACTCAGTCGTTCAGTTCGATGTGATTATGATGGTTTCCGGCGGTAAAGAAAGGACTGAGAAGGAGCTCAAGGCGTTAGCATTTGCAGCTGGGTTTCAAGGCTTCCAAGTTGTTTGCTCTGCCTATAATGTTAAGATCATGGAGTTGCTCAAGAAAAATTAGACCATGATATGTTACTTGTTTAATTCATTGCCAATCCAAATTTGTCACTCTTATTTTCTATTTGACTGTCGTATCAAGTTACATTGTTTTATGTATATTGCCCCATTGTCCTCCGTAACTTTAGTGGTTACAACATAGGAGAGGGAGGTTGTAGGAACGAGCACCTGTGTCTCGACTCTCGACCACTGCTAGTTGTGGCTGGTTAAAGAAGCTAACCAGGCCACAGTATGCCTTTGGCTGTCAATTCCTTGTATGCTTCTCCGCATTGTTCTCTTTGCCCTTTGATTGTAGGTTTTGCAATCTTGCAAGTTTGTTTTCAGCAATAAAAGGTTGAAAAAGAAAAATTATGGGTTCGTGCTTGAAAATCATGAGAAAAATTAGTAGGATTAGTATATATTCACCTGCAAGCATTGCAACGAAATTTAGTACTACTACACATTTTACCAGTAATATACGAAGAGTTTATTATTCAACTTACATTTACTTATTCTCGGATAAGTAAGAAAAGTCAAGTAGTTTTCCGAAAAGTTGAAAAGTCAAGAAGTTTTTAGAAAAGTTAATTAAAGATAAGACTAGTTTAGGCAAAAATAAGTTGAATAAAACATATTCTAGGTATACATATGATCACGAAACAACAGTATGGTTAAGATAAGCCATAGCAGCATGATGGAAAAAAATCAGAAGCTACTACATCGTCTACCATGCTTGGGCAACCACTTATCCACACTCTTGTATTAAACTCAAGAGGGTTAAAATGAGCCATAGCATGAGCTACTACATTGGCCATTTGGCCTCCCTAAAGACATGATTAAAGCTAACTAAATCAAACCACCTAGAAATAGCTCGAATCTCACGAACAATCATACTCAGGCACAAACCATCTCCTTTCTTACTTCCCATTAACCAAATCAATAACCTGAAGATTATCACACTCCACCACTACCCTTTTGCATTACATTGAATCGACATTTTTAACCCAAGCGCAATTGCTTTAGCCTCTGTTATAGACACCTCCCACTGCTGCCGAGCTTGTTGACATGCATAACGGACAACACTACCATCATGGTCCCTGATTACCACTCCCATTCCAACCCCTACATCTTTAAAAATGGCACCATCAACATTGATCTTAAGGCAACCAAGCTCCGGAGGGCACCAGTACCTACAAGTTTATAATTCCATTCAAAATTTCAAACATATAGGTGCAAATCGTTGCTATATTATATTGGTTTAATCTAGTAATCCTAACCAAAAGTAATCAAATTCTAGAAGAAGATTGCTTATGATGTTCTCAGGCCCGACCCTGAGCAAGTCCAAAATAGGACTCAGAACAGGGCCTCCCTTTTAGAGGGCCTCAAGTTTTAAAAAAAAATTAAAGAAGAAGCCCAATATGGCAAGGCCCGGCCACGAGCCAAAGCACCGAGCACACGTGCACCGTAAGTCACAACAATTAACAACTCGGCAAGATATCTTCTCTCTCCTCACTCTCTCTCTCATTCCCTCTCCTCGATTTTCTCACATACTCCATTGTTAAGCTACTTTGGGTCTTAGTACTTCTTCCTATCTACTTTCTCCCTTATTACCCGAAAAATGCGGATGGATCGGACAAAGGTGAATATGGAGGCTTCTTGAAGCAAAATATTTTCACTCTGAAGCTCCCAAAGGTAGGTTTTGACATTACTTCTATTGGTTTTCCTATAGCGGATGATATCAAATCTTTGTAGGCGTAGTTTTATACTTGATCTTTGAAACCGATCCATCTCTTAAGGGTAAGGATTTAGTTGATAATTTTTTTTCGATTATCGGCTCTCAGCCATGTCGTATTTGAGGATCGAAGTTAAGTTCCCTTAATCTAAGTCATGAGTATATGATGGGGAAGGATATAGAATTGAATTTGTATACTCATGCTAATTATCTATTGAGAGATTTGGAACCTTTTGACATACTTTTTGAATTCTACTTGCAATAAATGGACTTTTGGATCTATAATACCAATATATCATGAAGCAATATTATGCGCTTTAGAAACATTGAAGTTTTGACCAAGCATATAGCTTTTGCGAGGCCTCCATATCGTTCGGGCCGGGGCTAATTTTAGCTTTAGCCTACGGGGCCTCCATATCGTTCGGGCGGGGCTCGATGTTCTAAACACATTTACAATTGATATGCCGGTTGTGATATCCTAAAAAATGGTAGTCTTCTTCGGATTGTGAACTTTAAAGCAATATCTAAACGAAAGTACTATTAAATTGGACAAGTTTCTAAACCTACACACTAGAATCTTTTTCATGAGATTAGATTATGCGAGGCATCCGTATCTTAAATAAATTAAAGCCCCCTGTATGGGTATAACCCCGAAGCACGTTAGCGGACCCCTGTGATAAGTCCGCGAACGCCATAACGGACACGAACACTTGTAAATGTCGCCTACGACTCTAACAGTCGGTACATCAACATGGTCAGACAACGTTGGCGGTCGCCCAACAAGACAAAATAAGGGAATCTTCCCAACTGTCAAAAGCACCACGACCGTACACGTATAAAAGGATTACGCACCCTGTCGGGTGAATAGTACTTCCATAAATACCCCACTAGTACTATTCTCGCGGTACATTCTCTCACACTCGGGAATTCTTATCTCTCTCTCTCTACTTTCTCTCTCTAAATCCTATTTGGACACGTGCTTGACTTGAGCGTCGGAGGGGTTTCCTCGCATCCCCCGGGTAGTTCACGTTTGCTTCTTGTGCAGTTATTCACTAGCGGAGTCAAACCCTAATCTTTGGCGGACTTCTCTCAAGACCGCCAACCGTTTCAACACCGAAACAACTTGGCGCTAGAAGGAGGGGACTCCCATCTTTGTGAACGCCATCATGGAAAGAGCAAACAATGGCGGGTGTGATCCATCGAGTTAGACGGCGGGAGCGTCGATGAGCGGCAAACTCCCGGGAACAATGTGTCTCGGGTAAACAACGGTAGCGGATCATTTAACCTGGCTCAATTAAGTCAATTCTCCCCTGAGCAGCTACAAACTGTAGCGTCTTTCATCCAAATGTTACAAGCGGGTACTCAGCCTAACAACACCCCCACTCCTAATGCGAGGGTTGGTCAACTTCGTAGGCGTATGTCGACCATGAATGATCGCAACGTCGATGGCACCCCCGTGAGAAGAATGCGGACCTTCAATCAGGAGGGACGCCGGATGGAAAGGCAAATTGAGGACCCAAAATATGAGGAAGTCATCCTAGAGCGAGGATCTCAACGATTCTGAAGATGAGAATCAAAGTCGTTCTCGCCGGGAACACAGCATCAGTGGCGCAAGCAATTATTCTGCTGGCGGGCACTTATTGATCAAGCCTAAGCAGTCTCCTTTCATTCCAGAAATCTTGAACCACCCCATGCCGAGAATTAAGATGCCGTCCTGCAAGTATGATGGCACCTCAGACCCAGACGATCATGTGGCCGCTTACGAGGGGCACATGTATTTATACACCTGATCGGGTGGGCGCTTATCCGGTGTAAGGTTTTCCCATCTACTTTGGCTAGGATTGCCCAGGACATGGTTTAAAAGCATCGGGCGGTAACGTTTCTAGTTTTTCTCGGCTTTCATCTATGTTCGTACTCACTTCGTGAGTAATAGGCGCCGTGAGCGCCAACCGGCGAGTTGTTATCTTTCAACGAAAGGAAAATGAGAGCCTACGAGATTTCGTCGGCCGTTTCAATGCCGAGGCGGTCACCATTCCCCGCCTTCGGCGGGGACGTGGTCGTCTTAGCTTTAATGGCCGGGGCGAGGAAGGGTCCGCGTTTAGAAGTTATCTGGGCCTTAAAACCTTCACATCCCTTGAGCCAGTCTTGAGGAAGGCAAACGATTTCATCGGGGGAAGAGTTTGACAAGGCCGCAGCGACCAAAGTCGTGGCGGAAAAGAAGAAGGATGATAAGCGAGAAGAAAGAAAAGGGTCGCGAAAGTGATCGCGGCCGAGATGAGAGGAAGCGAGGAATCAAATGTGGCGAAAGGGAAATGACCGCGAGAGGAATGACCGCGAAAGGTTCGAATACAAAGATAAGTTCGATGCGTATACTCAGCTCACGACCTCGAGAGCTCAAATTTATCAGATGAACAAGGACAGTGATAAATGGCAACGTCCTAAGCAAGTGGTGTGACTTTCACGGTGATCACGGTCACACTACCGAGAATTGCAGGCACTTGAAGGATAACCTGGAGGATCTGATAAGACGGGGTAACTTCACTCAATACAGAGGCACGGTCAAAGGACGGAGATGTGGTAAAGCCTAATAACTTAGGAATGTGCAATCGCGGATTCTTGAGATCCATGTTATAAGTGGCGGTCCAATTCATGGCGCGGCGTCAATGGGGCAAGCGAGCTCGAAGGAATTCGAGCACCGGGTCAATTTCAATGAAAGCATGCAGTGGAGAAGGCCGCCAGTAATGCCCGCCATGTCTTTCACGGTTGAAGATGCAAAGCATGTCGTCTACCCTCATGATGACCCTCTGGTGGTCACGCTGAAGGTGTCAAATTGTTTAATCCACATAATTCTGGTAGACGGAGGAAGTTCCGCAAATATTTTATACTTCTCGACTTTCGAAAAGTTAATGATTGGCCGAGAACATCCGAAGTCTATTCGTTATCCGGTAATAGGTTTCACGGGAGCATCAGTGATTCCCGAGGGAGTGATAACCCAGTCGGTCAGGGTAGGAGAAGATGAAAACGCCAGAGATGTAATGGCAGAATTTTTGGTAGTTGACGTACCAGGAGCTTACAATGCAATTATTGGACGCCCTTTCATCCATCACGTCCAAGGAGTGGTGTCAACTTATCATTTGACTATGTTGTACGTTTCCAATCTCGAGACGACAACAAAGTTAAGAGGAAATCAAGAAATGGCAAAATCATGCTACCTAACGGCATTAAAGCAGCGCGAGGAGAGTGCGGTAGAAGAGGTGAATCCGCCAACTAGGAAACAAAGGCGAGCTCGAGAGGCTGCGGCGAATGAGGAAGGATCGAGAAAGGGGATGAGGAGATGGATATCTTAATGGAAGAGGCTGGAATCCGGGCTCGACGATACTCCAAGGCCCAAACCAGGATGGAGAAACGAAGCGGGAGATGCTTTGGGATGATCCGGCGAGGGCGGTGGGCATTGGAGCAGACATGGACCCAAAAGTCGGGGTCGACTCCTGGTGACTCTCCTAAGAGAAAACACGGACGTCTTCGCGTTCTCGGTGGATGAGATGCGGGAATAGACCGGCGCGTGATGGTACATCGTTTGAATGTTGACGACATTGTCCAGGCACATCAGAAGCAAAAAGCGAAATTTTTCGGCCGAAAGAACAAGGCCATAAAAGAGGAGGTTGATAAGCTATTGGCCGCTGACTTCATTGAGCCGTGCGATTACCCCGAGAATGGTTGGCCACGAAGTCATGGTAAAAAAAGCGATGGAGGATATGCGTGGACTTCACGGACCTCAACGATGGAGGATGTGCTATGGACTACACGAATAGACCTAGTAGATTCCACTAGCGGTCATGCGTTGCGAGCTTTATGGATGCCTTCTCGGGCTATCATCGAGATCCGGTTGCTCGAGGCCGATAGGAAAAAGGCTGCGTTCATCACCGATTGTGGAGTATACAATTATAAGGCGATGCCGTTTGGGCTCCGCAATGCGGGCGACCTATCAAAGGCGGTCGACAAAGTGTTCGCGGACCGAGGGGGGAGAAATATCGAAGCATATGTTGGCGACTCCATCGTCAAAAGTAAAAGCCGACCGCGAACACTTGGACGATTTGAAAGAGACGTTCGAACGTTGAGGAAATATAAGATGAAGCTCAACCCAAAGAAATGTGTCTTTGGGGTGAGAGGGCGGGAAGTTTTTAGGCTTTTTGGTAAGCAAAAGGGGGATTGATGCAAACCAGGACAAACTCCAAGCCATTGTCGACTGCTCGAGCCAAAAGCGTCGAGGATATTCAAAGGCTAACGGGGGAGAATGGCGGCCCTCACTCGATTCATTTCAAAATCGGCGAGACAAAGCTTTGCCTTTCTTTGCCACTGCTAAGGGGGAATAAGAAGTTCGAGTGGGGAGAGGAGCAAAGCAAGGCATTCTGGTGGTAAAAGAGCATTTGAAGAAGCTACCCACCATTACACGGCCGAGGCCGGAGACATATTACAGCTGTATATATCGGCCTCGCCGAAAACGAGTCCTGGCCGTGTTGTTGGTGGAAAAGGAGAAGAGGCGACGGCAATTTATTTTATCGGCCACATTCTTAACGGTCGGAGAGCCGTTACCGGTGATGTGATGCTTTTATATAGTGTTTTTTCCCCCTGTATTTGAGCTAAAATGTGTATCAATGGTGCTCTTAGGGGCCATTTTATGCTAACTCTCTCCATCTAGTTGTGGTTTTACGTTACGTGTCGATTGCGGGTTTTAGGGAGTTATTTCTCTATTTTCTACCACTATCGACCATTACACTTTGGACTGGAGAGGTTCGAAGACATATTTAATGAGTTCGAGGTCCCGAGAATGCTTTCCGAGGTCCTGGACAAAAGAAGAAGTAAATCTTTGACATCTAAAGCCAAGAGATGCCTAAACGGTGCCTCGCCCAACTCCATCGGGCTCCCGATGCCGATCGGGCGTCCATCATGGCCAAGAAAGTGTTTGTTACGGGCCGATCGGGCGACGTTGCCCCGTCGTTGTCCCGGCCGTCGGGCGCGATGGCCCCGACACCATCGGGCGTTATCGAATGCCATCTTGCTTGCTATGATCATGCTCGAGGCTTGCGCGCTAATCCTTGGCGAAGTACCATCGCCCGACTTCATCGGGCGAGCGGCCCGATAGCATCGGGCTCTTGGCGAGTGTACATGCGTCTGCGGAGGCGGGCGGCGGCGGGCACATCGGCGGCCCGACTTCATCGGGCGGGCGGCCAACTTCATCGGGCGTGAGTACGCTTTTTAGCGCTTGCTACTATTTTTGTGCCCGAGCTTGATCGGGCTTGGTTAACCCGTCGGGCTTCTCTCCGCGCGCGTTCATTTAATGATTTTCGGGCCACTTAGTATAAATAGGAAAGTTAGAACATTTATTAAGGATCTTTTTATTCATCTTTGTTTTAGTCTTTAATTCTCATTGTTTTCTCTCAAAAACCCTAGTTTTTATTACTTTTCATTGTGGATTCAAGATCAACGCTTTGGATTATTCGTAATTTCAATATAGTTATTTTATTTGGTAATCTTCTTCCTTGTTTTCTCCATTATTGTTTGTTTTCTCTATTATTGATTAGATTAGTTTCTTAGTTATTTGCAATAGTTCAAAGTATGGATTTTTATATGGATTTTGTTATTCTTTTCTCAAGCATGAGTGAGTAGTTTTATTTCTAGGATTGTGGGGATCTATGTATGCAATGAGGGATTGATAGATTAGTATAATTACTCTTTATTTCAATTGTTTCTGTGATTGAATCGTTCATGCTAGATTTATGAATTAGGCACGATTTATATTTCTACTTTCGCAATATTGAATGCGCTTCGAGAGGAGAGATTTCGTATAGGCTTTCAATCATTAGGCATAGTGATCCTTGACCATGCGAGAGCGGCTAGGTGATCTTTGAGGGAGGTAATGTTCGAGAGAAATTACATGTGCCCTAGATAAATTGACTTATTGGGTAGTTATTATTCGTCTACGATTTTCCGAATTGTATGCATAGTGATCCATAGTCCTAGTTCTTTATTAATTGATTCTTACCTTCATACTTAGTTACGTCATTTGCCTATTAGTTTAGTCACACACCCATTTTCAGCCGATTTAGTTAGTATAATATTAGAATTCGAGATCCAATAAGTATAACTTTCTCTCCGTGGATTCGATCTGACTTCCCGACTACTTGTTAGTGGACCTTAGGTTATTTTTGATAAGGTGATACGACTTTAGCTTTGTCAAATTTTGCGCCGTTGTCGGGGAGACGGTTTATTTTTTATTTTGTCCGAGATTATAGTATTACACTAACCTCTACTCCGAAGAACACCTGTTCTTTGGAGCATCTCACGTTTGTTTTAGTGTTTTTGGTGTATGAGCGGGAAATTGAAATCCCCAAATCTCATTCCATTTGATCCGGAGATTGAAAAGACCGCTCGTAGACTCGAAAGCAAACTAAGCAAGCGAAGTTATCTGCGGGGGACACCATCCCAAAGACACCTGCTCCACCATCTTCACCACAACAAGAATTTTCCATCTCACCTATTCTTTGCTATAATGGGTGACGAAGCTAAACCAACCTTCGAGAGATTATGCACAACCTTCTCCCGATAATGTACCCATTTTGGGTCCGGGATGCCTACCATTGCTTTCTACAAACTTCAAAATCAAGTCTCATGTTACGAATATGGTTCGGAATAACCGGTTTGCGGGGTTACCATCGAAGACCCAAATCGGCACACTGCGGCGATTTTTACAATGTTGTGCTACTCGAAACAAGGCGGGTATTCACTGGCGATGAGATGAAACTCATCTTGTTTGGTTTCTCTCTGCGCGACAAAGCTTTATTTTGGTATAATAAGGCTGCCTTCCACCATCACCATTTGGGCGGAACTCTCAAAGATCTTTCTCATCAAGTGGTACCCTTACCGAGAAGGCTACGAGATATGCGTCATGAGATAGTGACCTTCACCCAAGATCTGGAGAGTCACTATATGAAGCTTGGGAAAGATTCAAAGATCTGCGAGCGTCTTTGCCCCCATCATGGTTTTGACAAGTGGTATACGTGCCACATTTTCTACACTAGAGTTGATGCGGATACGAGACGGGTAATTGATGGAGGCTGCGGGTGGGTTTTTCATGGATAAAGCCGTAGACGAAGGGCATGAACTTACGGAGAAACTTCGCTTCTCACCAAGCGTCTACTATTCGTTCCTCTATGACAAAGGGAGGTAAACATGAAGTTGAAGCCATTTCTTTCTTGGCCAGGACAACTAGTGCTCTTCACCGGAAGATTGATTCTCTGAAGCTAGGTAATAATTCCTCCCCCTCACATTAGTGTCAATGCTATGGCTAGTGTTTGGTCACAATGCTTTCATACGCGACGCTTGTGGGATAGTTTGGACATAACTCTCAAGAATGCCCCGCTCTTTCACACTCTAGTGAGCCGGTGCATGCATTACGGTCACCACACAAGCCTCGGTTCGATCCCTACTCCAATACCTATAATCCGGGATGAGAGATCATCCAAATCTCTCGTATAGGAGTAATAATGTGATGAATCTGCGGCAACAACATTATCCACGGCATCATCAACAACAATATCAACCACAAGCTCGGCGGATATCGAGAGAACTCGGTTTCAACGGCATCAATCTACACCTCCTTCGGACCCGGCTATTGCTGAACTCAAAGTTTAATGTTGCGGATGCGAGAAAGGTATTATTTCCTTTCAGCGAGATACCGAGTCTCAATTTGAGAGCTGCATGCCCGGAATAAGCTACGAGGACACCCGATAAGATGTTGGAGTCCTGATTGCTCGGTGGCTAGTTCATGCGCTAGTAGGCCATACGGGTCACTACCTTCGCACCAATGCAACCCGGGGACACCGCCATGCTATCACCCTTCGCGGTGGAGTGCGGTGCGATGCTCCGGCAATGCTAGAGGTGGAATCACCAAAACCACAAGAAGTGCTCGAGGATGCTTGAACCTCGAGTAGAGCGGAGGCTGCGAGACAAGACCAAGGAGGTGACTAAGGAGAAAGCGTGCCTCCGGTGCTCAAGATACCATTCCCCGAGCGGATGCTCAAGAGGAAACTCGACCACCGGTATGGTAAGTTTTTAGAGGTAGTAAAGAATCTGCGGGTAACGGTTCCTTTTTTTGATTATTAAATCAAGTGCACCTTATTCTAAATTTTTGAAAGAAGCTGTTGATGAGGAAGCGGACTCTCAATGAGGTGGAGATTGTGGCTTTTTGCTGGCTGAATGCGGCGCTCTTTTACAAAATCGGTCTCCACCTAAATTGAAAGATCCGGGGAGTTTTTCCATCCCCTGTCACATTGGCACCATATTTATCGACAAAGCTTTATGTGATTTGGGTGCCGGTGTAAGTGTCATGCCTCTTTCTATCATGTAAGCAACGAACATGGGCGAATTAAAATGTACTACCATTACTCGCAAATGGTGGGCCGATTACGTGAAATATCCCTTAGGTATATTAGAGGGACGTCCACTGTTAGAGTAGGTAAATTCTTTATCCTGTGGACTTTGTTATATTAGACATGGCCGAAGACACTCAAACACCTATTATCCTTGGGAGACCTTTCCTCCATGCTGCTTTGGGGCGGTGATAGATGTTAAGAGTGGGGAAACTAACACTGGCTGTGGGGGATGATAAGGTCATGTTTAGCCTAAACAATGCACCTAAAAGCTCAATGTTAGAGGAGTCGTGTTATAGAGTTGATATTATAGATGAGCCGATCCATGATTGCATGCCTTACCCCCTACTCCCGTGCTATTTCACATGATGTGCTTGTCGAGTCTATTGTAGGTGATGAGCATTTTTTAAAGGTCTTACGAGACTCACAAGCAGACCATTGGCTATAGCAACGATGACTTGACGAGGAATCGGCCACGATCATAATGAGCACGCATTCATCTACCAGAGGGCCACCACACTAGCATTCCGGTTCAACGCGGGTCGCAAGAGGTGGTCCAACATGTGGCTACTAAACTTCTTGATCCAGGGCGATGGGCGGGCGATGCCCATGTCCCTTTCCTTTCCCTTGTTGCAATGAGGCCATTGCCAAGTTCGGCTTGGGGGAGGATTTACGTAAGTATTAGTAGTGTTTTTCTTTTTGTGTTTTTATTGTTTTCCTTTTTGTTTCTTTTGTTTTTTTTTAGGATAGTTAAGTTAGTTTAATCGCTTTGAAAAATTGAAAAATCACAAAAAAATGAAATATTCTTTGAAAAATGAAATATTCTTTGAAAAATGAAATATTCTTTGAAAAAACACAAAAATACGAGTTGAATATGAATAGATTGATTGCTTCCACTGTGCCCCGAACTTATTTTGAAAAATGATTTAACTCATTATCTTTGGATAGTTGGGCATTTGTGATTGAGACGTTGTGATGTGATCTTTGGCTTGCCTTGATCTTGAGTGAATTTTGTTAATAAAGCGCCTATTTTAGCGCATGCTTGAATTGGTTAGATTGTGAGGATTCATTCTTGCCCTCGGATTTATCTCTATGTCCGATCTATTCTTGTGTGTTAGTTCCTCGTAGCATTCTTATTTTGGTTTTGGCATTGTACTCGTTGGGTTACGGTGACTTTAGGCATGTCTTTGTGATAAAGGCGTTCATTTGTTTAATTTTTAAGCCTCGAGGTTGTTTAATGAATTTTTCCCCTAGCCCCGTGAGCCTAATGACATTTTTTTTAGATCTATATTAAACCACATTACACACCTTGAGCCTTTGCAATGACTATTGTCCCAAGCCTAGTTTGGGGGAGCATTTGTTAAGTTCATATCATATTGTGTGGTTGATTCCGTAGGGCGGTTGGAAAATAATGATATGTTTATACAAAGAAAAGAAAGAGAAAAAATCATTGATAGTGAAAAATCTGAAAAATTTCTATGATCTTCATTCGTTAACTATCAAAAGTGTTGGAAATTATGTTGAAAATGACAATTGTTGGTTGGTTCGTGAAATTTCAAAAGTTGGTTATTATCTTGGTTAAGTTGTTGATGCCATGGGAGTTGTTTCTACCACACCTAGTCCTACTAGTGTTTTTTGCTCCCCTTTCTTGGCTTTTCCACCACATTTCCCAAATATTTTCCATACCTTTGCCCGAGCCCCATTCTGACCACTGAAAAAAGACCTTTTGAGCACGTGTTCGATTGTTTATTGGAATAATATTGAGTCAATATGCCAAAGTCGAAGATTAAGTACGTTATTTGAGTCGACACGATTAGGATGAGCGATATTATACCTTTCTAAACACATGAGAGTGTGAGTGGGAAGGGCTATTATGGTTGGGTTGGTGAGCGATCGGGCACATATTTTGCACCCACAAAATTGAGAGGAGTGACACCACGGTGAGCACCTTTCCAAGATTTGCATGATATGTAGGGCGTTGCGTTTGATGGTTTACTTAAGTGATTGGTAGTCGAAGTGATATGAGCGGCGAACATGAATTTTGCTTGCTTGAATGATTTTGAGTTGGAAATAATTGAGTTTAAACTTTTCCATCGAGGGGTGAAGCAATCCTATTCTTATTCTGTTGTGCTTTGCTTGAGGACAAGCAAAGGTTTAGCTTGGGGGAGTTTGATGTGATGCTTTTATATAGTGTTTTCCCCCTGTATTTGAGCTAAAATGTGTATCGATGGTGCTCTTAGGGGCCATTTTATGCTAACTCTCTCCATCTAGTTGTGGTTTTACGTTACGTAATCGATTGCGGGTTTTAGGGAGTTATTTCTCTATTTTCTACCACTATCGACCATTACCTTTGGGCTGGAGAGGTTTGAAGACATATTTGATGAGTTTCGAGGTCAGGAATGCTTTCCGAGGCCACTGGACAAAAGAAGAAGTAAATCTTTGACATCTAAAGCCAAGAGATGCCTAAACGGTGCCTCGCCCAACTCCATCGGGCTCACGATGCCGATCGGGCGTCCATCATGGCCAAGAAAGTGTTTGTTGCGGGCCGTCGGGCGACGTTGCCCGTCGTTGTCCCGGCCCGTCGGGCGCGATGGCCCGACACCATCGGGCGTTATCGAATGCCATCTTCCTTGCTATGATCATGCTCGAGGCTTGCGCGCTAATCCTTGGCGAAGTACCATCGCCCGAGCTTCATCGGGCGAGGCGGCCCGATAGCATCGGGCTCTTGGCGAGAAGTGTACGTGCGTCTGCGAGGCGGGCGAGCGGCGGGCATCGGCGGCCCGACTTCATCGGGCGAGCGGCCCGACTTCATCGGGCGTGGTGCGCTTTGCTGCTACTATTTTTGTGCCCGACTTGATCGGGCTTGGTTGGCCCGTCGGGCTTCTCTCCGCGCGCGTTCATTTAATGATTTTCGGGCCACTTAGTATAAATAGGAAAGTTAGAACATTTATTAAGGATCTTTTATTCATCTTTGTTTTAGTCTTTAATTCTCATAGTTTTCTCTCAAGAACCCTAGTTTTTATTACTTTTCATTGTGGATTCAAGATCGACCCTTTGGATTATTCGTAATTTCAATATAGTTATTTTATTTGGTAATCTTCTTCCTTGTTTTCTCCATTATTGTTTGTTTTCTCTATTATTGATTAGATTAGTTTCTTAGTTATTTGCAATAGTTCAAAGTATGGATTTTTATATGGATTTTGTTATTCTTTTCTCGAAGCATGAGTGAGTAGTTTTATTTCTAGGATTGTGGGGATCTATGTATGCAATGAGGGATTGATAGATTAGTATAATTACTCTTTATTTTAATTGTTTCTTTGTGATTGAATCGTTCATGCTAGATTTATGAATTAGGCACGATTTATATTTCTACTTTCGCAATATTGAATGCGCCGAGAGGAGAGATTTCGTATAGGCTTTCAATCATTAGGCATAGTGATCCTTGACCATGCGGAGCGGCTAGGTGATCTTTGAGGGAGGTAATGTTCGAGAGAAATTACATGTGCCCTAGATAAATTGACTTATTGGGTAGTTATTATTCGTCTACGATTTTTCGAATTGTATGCATAGTGATCCATAGTCCTAGTTCTTTATTAATTGATTCTTACCTTCATACTTAGTTACTGTCATTTGCCTATTAGTTTAGTCACACACCCATTTTCAAGCGATTTAGTTAGTATAATATTAGAATTCAAATACAATAAGTATAACTTTCTCTCTGTGGATTCGATCCCGACTTCCACGACTACTTGTTAGTGGACCTTAGGTTATTTTTGATAAGGTGATACGACTTTAGCTGTCATCAGACGGTGGTAGAAAAAATGGCCTTGGCGGTGGTAATAGCCGCCGGGAAGCTCGGACCATACTTTGGCTTCATCCCGTCCAAGTTTTAACCAATCGGCCGCTAGAAAAGCGCTACGAGAGATGGATAGTTCGGGCCGCTTCTTGAAATGGGCCGTTGAATTATCGGAGTATGATATACAATATAAGCCTAGGGCCGCTATCAAAGCACGGCCACGGCGAGATTTTATTGTGGAAACTTCATATGAGGAAGAAGAAGTGGAGCAAAAGGAAGCTTGGCTTTTGGAGGTTTACGGATCTTCATTTGTTAGCGGATCCAGGGCGGGTATAGTGATGACCGGCCCGAAGGAAATTCATACCGATGCGCCATCAAGTTCGCTTTCCGGCGTCAAACAACGAAGCGAGAATATGAAGCGGCGGTGCGGCTTGAGAATGTGTTTGGCGGCGGGCGCCCGAAAGTACTCTTGAAGACGGACTCGCGGTTGGTCGGCGGTCGGCTAAAGGGAGAATTTGAGGTCGAGAGAGGCCAACATGATAAAGTACGTGGAAAGGACCGGGGAGTTGATAGCTCGGTTGAATCATTTTGAGATTCAAGCAATACTGGGGCGAGAACACAAGCGGATGCATTGTCCAAGTTGGCAAGTTCGACTCATTCGGCATTGAAAGAACCGTCACGGTGGACATCTTGAAGGAGAAGAGTATAACGGAAAAAATTTTGGCCGTTAGCGGCATAAACCGGCAAGGGGAGTGGTTTAGCGAGTTGGTGGCATACAAGTTATTTGGGACGCTTCCCGGTAATCCTTCGTCCGCTAAGAAATTGAAGCGACAAGCGGTGGTACGTTATTTATCGAGAATGAGGCATCAAGAAATCATTCGGTTTACCTCTGCTTAAATGCGCAACCGCATGGGAATCCGCGAAGATCCTTGAAGAAATACATGAAGGTATATGCGGCGATCATATTAGCGGAAAGGCTTTGGCACTAAAGGCATTGAGAGCGGGATTCTATTGGCGAAGTATCTTTGGCGGATTCCCCGAGCTACGTTAAAAGATGTGATAAGTGCCGAGAGATACGCTCCGTCATTAACGGGCCGGCCAACGATTTGCGGTCTATCCTATGCCGTCCCGTTCGCACGGTGGGGAATGGACATCTTGGGACCGTTCACCACGGCAGAGGGGAGAAAGTTCTTAATAGTGGGAATTGATTACTTTACCAAGTGGATAGAGGCGGAGCGAAGCGAGCAAAAATCAAGGCAAATCGGAGGTCGAAATTCATCGGCAAAACATTATGACAAGATTTGGGATCCCCATGGATATCGTCTTTGATCACGGCGTCCGGTCGATTGTCGTCTGTACGGAGCCTTCTTAACGGAATTTCGGGTAAAATTTGCATACTCGGCCGTTTGCCACCCCCGGAGCGACGAACAAGCGGGCCGTGAGCAAGCGGATCCTCGCGCCTTGAAGAAAAAGCTTGATGAATTTAAAGGAGGATGGGGCGATATGAGTGCAGCGGTGCTATGGTGAAACGAGAACAACGGAGAAGGAAGCAACGGGAGAGAGCCCATTCGAGTTAGCCTTCGGCGCGAGCGATATTGCCGGTAGAGGTGGGGTTACCCTCTTATCGGATCGAAGCACCCAGACACCTGCAAAAGAATGACAAAGCCCTTAGGGAAGACCTAGACTTCTTGCGGGAAACAAGGCTCATGGCGGGCGGGAAGCGGCCCGCTTACAAAGACGGGATCGGCAAGGCTTACAATAAAAAAGTCATGGAGAGGCCATTAGATGTTGGCGACTGGTCCTTCGCGAACGGCGGCCCGCTAGGCGCATATTGAGGGAAAGGCGGCGCTAGTGGGAAGGTCCCTACATCATAGCCCGAAAATTGCTCTCGGCTCTTTCATTTTAAAGAGTATGGACGGCGAGGAGCTTAAAAATTCTTTGGAATGCTAGCGTCCTAAAGAAATACTATGTTTGAATTGAGAATGTAATAGGCGAGACCTTGATACATAAATAATACAAGCTTTGCCATTCGCGACTCATCATTTGTCTTATTATTTTCATGCATATTAATCAAAAGTCATATGACGAGGCTCAAAGTACGTAAACGGTCATATGACGGACCTAGTACAAATCAAAAGCCATATGACGGGCTCAAAAGTACGTAAACGGTCATATGACGGACCTAGTACAAATCAAAAGCCATATGACGGGCTCGAAGTACGTAAACGGTCATATGACGGACCTAGCACAAATTAAGCCATATGACGGGCTCAAAGTGCGTTAACGGTCATATGACAGACCTAGCACAAATCAAAAGCCATATGACGAGGCTCAAAGTACGTAAACGGTCATATGACGGACCTAATACAAATCAAAAGCCATATGACGGGCTCGAAAGTGCGTAACGGTCATATGACGGACCTAAGTACAAATCAAAAGTCATATGACGGACCTAGTGTAAATCAAAAGCCATGACCGGGCAAAGTGTGTTAACGGCCGACAAAGCGGGCCCGGCCTGAGGCAAAAGCAACGAACGGATTAATATATAAGAGACGCTAACAAATATTAACGGTCATGCGGCAATCGTACAAAGATCGGGCGTTGAAAAAACGGTAACTAAAACGCAAAAGTACTTTCCATAGAATAAAAGCTACGGCATGGCGGCCGACTACAACAAAAAATTATGGCGACGATAAAAGGCTTTCGGTCGGAGTCGAAGTACTTTCAAATTAAAAACACAAATTCGGTTTACAAAACGCCAACATGGGTCGAATAAAGTGGTGATCAAAATATCCAAAATGTTACAAGCTATAAACTATTAGAAGAACAAGAAGAGGCGAGAGAAGGCGCGAAAAACTCGAGAAGGGGGCACCACGATTTATCTGCTGCGCCAAGTCACGAGGATCGCATCGGCTATGGCATCCTCGTCGGCAAACTTTGGATCCCCCTCGAAAGGCGTGAGGTGTTGGCCGGCGGCATGAGCATCTTGATTACATTCCAGTCAAATCTGGAATGGTCTTGCATACACATCTCTAGCGGCCGCCCGCGCGCCGTCGTATCTCTTGTGGAGTGCGGTCACGTACTCGTCTAATTGCTGAAACTTCGGCCATAGCCATGGCCACTAGCTTCCGTCTTGGCATCGATGCAGCGACCTCCTCTTCGGTGTTAGCGGCCTCCCGAGCTTTGGTCGATGTATTAACATTTTCCTCGAGTCTCTTCCAACAAAGCGACCCTTGGCCTTAGGGTTAACGGCTCATCCTCCGGAGGCTGCAGTCTTCTTGCCTTGGCCTTCGGCTTATCTTACGCCTCCCCCGGCGGGCCTTGGCAAGTCTCAAGTGATTGCTTGTAGCTGTCCGCTGGCCCGATACTCGACATCTTGCTCTATCAATTCAATAGCGGCATTGTTGGCTGTAAAAATGAAAAGAGGACGTCAATATATATAAAAAAAAAATATATATATATATATATATATATTACGGCAAGTGAGAAAACGTACCACAAGGCGTCGTGAGCCGACCTCGCGGCGGGCGTCACTAGAGAGCCTGCCGGCCTATCCATGGCGGTTGCATGCCTTTTCGGGATACGGTAGGCTAGAACGCCACCGTTTTCGGGAATGTCGGCATACGACGACTCATCTTCCACGACGTCCCGTCGAGGTTGATAAATCTTGCCGAGAGACGGGTCGGTGAACAAAGGATGCCGCCATAGTATCACTTAGAGGCACTTCCTTCTTCTCGATCCACTCGTGGTACCGAGAAAGCCGCTAGGAGACAAGTTTGGACAAGAAAGCTGGGCATGGTGATGAGCTCGCGGATCTTCTCGCGAATCTTGGGAATAAGATCCGGATAGTCGAGTCGCCCATTTGTGCGACCGGGGCCGGTGGTCGCGACCTCGCCACGATCTTGGCCCGCGAAGAGGCGTTCACGTCCACGTCCTCAATATGGACGATATTCCTAGCGAGCCGGAGGCGGGAGGATCCCGCGTAGCGGGCCGCTTATTAGCGAAGTATCCTCATTGTCGGCTCACGTTGGCGCCTCCTTGTTCCACTACCCCTAACGACGGGGTCGTGAAGTAGAAGACCTGAGTGGGGGCGGGGAGAGGAGGCGGGCCGCCGATGCGGCGATAGTAATACCGCCACGGCCGAGTACGGCCGGTATGTGCGCCGCAAATACGGCGAATGTTACGGGAGCCGTGACGGTTTCCCCCTCTGCGGCCGTTTACAACAGGTGCACGGTCTCGGGACCACTAGCGGGAAGCGAGGTTGCATGTTGATGAGCGGCTCTAAATCTTCGGAGGCGCAAAGTGCGAGGTCTAATTGATCAAGCTCTGCTCGAGAGACAAAGTAAAGTTTTAAAAAAAAAATTAAAAAAAATTAAAAAAAAAATATTAAATAAAAAAAATCGGACATCGGACGGACCGGTCAGATAGCGTGCTACCATTAGCATGAGTATGACAAAGCAACATGGCGGACGGTGTTGATTCCCAGGGATATACCTAGAGTGAGGGAGCGATTTTTGGGTTCCTTTACCTTAACTTCCCTCCCGTCCTCATAAGTAATCATGAAATCTTCGGTGTCAAAGAAGTCATAGGCCCCTCTCATCATCGGTTAGCGGAACCAAAGGCGAAGTGCTCCATGTGCGGACGCGGCTCGGTGAAGTGACGGCGCGCTTGGATAGTTCTCGAGCACCTAAAGCCAAAGAAGGCATCCTGCGGCCCTTGAATCCGGTAGCCTTTGGTTGAGCCGTCATCTTCTTATCGGCCGTCATTAATGACCACCACCCCGCTTGACGGGCGAGAACCATTTCTTTTCAGCCCGGTGGAGATGACGGAATAAATTCGGAGTTTCGGGGAAGTCAAAAGCGGATCGTCCGAGATATACGCAATTAAATTTCGGACCGCTAAAGGAGTCGTTGGGCTAAGCAGGACGTTGAAAGAGTTTAAAATCCTCACCAAAAAGGAATCCAAAGGAAACGTAGCCTAAACTCAAAATGATGAGTATAAACGGCCACATGGCCGGGAGGGCATTCCGTTACAATGGAACCCTCGGAAGGAATCACCGACCTATAACTGCTAGGGAGCGAAATAGCGGTCAAGCGACTTTAGGGTAACCAAGGTCGAGGGCATCCTGCGCCGCGGGGTAAAGTCGATTTCAACAGATAGCGGCCCCGACACGCTCATCTTCGGGCAACCATAAAGCATTCGGGCCGGGAGCCTCAGCGTCCTCTTCACATCTCCTTCCGGCACATTAGAAGTTACATTAACTCCCCTCTCGCCCGCGAGAACTCTCCCCGCCACGCGCTCGACAAGGGCTCGGTGGCGCCAGGGTTGCGGTTGTAGTATATGTCGCGTCTCAGGAGACACGAGCAACGGGGGTGTTAGGTGCGGACCGACGGCGGTAAACGGACTCTTGGTTGGCCATAGCGGTCGCAATAGAATCACTTTGTCATCACCTAAATCAATGACGGGCGGATTAGCGGCCATAGTTTCGTGTAAACGGTCATAAAAATCAGCCGATTACTTGACCCTGCGTCGCCATGCTATCAACCATGCATGCTCTCTTAAAGGGGAAACATCAAGGCCGGGGAACGGCATCGGTGGCGGACTCCTAAGGGACCGTCTAGCAAGGATCGATGCCTAAGCTCCCTAAGCGTGCATACATCACCGCTTTCCCGGGCGACCGAGATATCTCCTAGTCGAGTTATGCTCCTCGGGAGTGGCGAGATCGTTAAGGAACTTAGATCTCATTTCTTTTTCTCTCTCAGTTGTTAAAGGGATGTCCGACAACAACCTAGTTCTCCCCAGGCTAGGCTGGAAGAAGGCTCACTATCGGCTAGGGGGAAGAAGGTTCACTTTCGGTCATAAATGCGGCACTAGGGGTATTCGGCATTATCGGGCGGGTACGACATGATAAAAATATAAAAAGAAACTTTAAGCTTGAAGAAATGAAGAAATACGGAAGGAGCAAAGTCGCCGGAGAAAGACAAAAGGCAAGGAACGAAAAGTTGCCGAAAAAGACGGCGAGAATTCCAAGGAGTGAAATGGTGTAGAAAAGCCCGAGCTTGAGCAGAAAAACCACCGGAAATGCGGAGCGTCGCCGGCGAAACTCAAACTCAAAACCTCGGAAAAAACCCGAGAAAAACTTCGTCAAAAAATAACGAAATTCTTAGTATTGTGAAATCGGAAAGTAAAAACTAAGAAATTTAGTAACTTTTCGGAGCAATACGGCGAGAAAAGTCGGTTTACTGAGCAAATGGAGTTATGGGTATGGAGGTTCGTGAGAGGGAAATGGCAAAGGAAGAAGGAAAGCTTGAGAATGATAGAAAAATTCGGAAAAAGGATGAATGTTGTCCATATATACGGCGAATGAGCAAGTTGAGATTAAAAGAACCTTCCAACTCCTCTCCAGATTTCCGCCGGGTGTCACGGCGAGGTTAAACCTTAATAAAGTAATGGGCGGGATTTTCAGAAAAGTAATCATTAACTTTTCGAAATTTTTCAACTCCCTACGACGACACGTGGCACCCAACAAATTAATTTCTTCAAAAAATTGAGCACGACAATAATGATTCGCGTCCACCAACAACATCATTAACGGTCAAGACCCCAAATGATCTTGGGGGGGCTAGTTGTATGGGTATAACCCAAGCACGTTAGTGGACCCCTGTGATAAGTCCGCGAACGCCATAACGAGCCGCGAACACTTGTAAATGTCGCCTACGGCTCTAACAAGTCGATACATCGACATGGTCAGAGCAAGCGTTGGCGGTCGCCCAACAAGAAGACAAAATAAGGGAATCTTCCCAATTGTCAAAAGCACCACGGCCGTACACGTGTAAAAGGATTACGCACCCTGTCAGGTGATTATTACTTCTATAAATACCCCACTAGTACTATTACTGCGGGTACATTCTCTCACACTCGAGAATTCTTATCTCTCTCTCTACTTTCTCTCTCTAAATCCTATTTGGACACGTCTTGACTTGAGCGTCGGAGGGGTTTCCTCGCATCCCAGGGGTAGTTCACGTTTGCTTCTTGTGCGGTTTTTCACTAGCGGAGTCAAACCCTAATCTTTAGCGGACTTCTCTCAAGACCGCCAACCGTTTCAACACCGAAACACCCCGTTGTAAATTGAAAATTTCTTACTCAAATATTTAATGCTAAATACAAAACTATAAATCTTATAGCTTATAATAAATAGTAAAATTAGTCCTAACAAACCTTCAATTTTGTGGAATTGTTGAACAAATCCTTGAATTTCTTTCCTCGAAAAGTAAGCGCATTGAAGCTGGAAACCCTTCAATTAATTGAGCATTCTCACTTTGGATTTTTGTTTCAAGCTGTTGTATGATTCTTGTTGCTAAACACGTACGAAATAAAAAAAACGGAGACAACATTACGGCGAGAAATCACGAGGTGTTCGCGGTTCGTTTAACTCTTTTGGGGGTTTTGGAGACTTGGGGAAACGGTGTAACTATGAGGTGAGAGAGGGAAAAAGTTTTAAGGGCTTGGAACTTTTGGGGTAAACAAGGAGGGAAACCGGACGAAGAAGATGGAGGAAATGGGGTTCGCGGAGGACGAGATTGAGGTGTGAATGTTTTAGGGTTTTAAAACAAAAAGTCGTATAGCGCTTACACTAAAGAATTACACCACCGTTGCTATTAGATTCAAAGGTTGTTGCATTTGACACGCTAATGCAACGGTTTAGTATAATTGTTGCAATAAATCGTTACACTAGCCTATGTCGTTGCAATAAGCCGTTGCATTAGAATGTTGCATTATGGTCGGCCGTTGCATCACACCGTTACAATTGCTTCAAAATGTAGTAAGGATTTAGAGAGAGATAGTAGAGAAAGAATATGTGTGTTCAGAATGTATTTGCATAATCAAATGACTATTTATAGTTGTACTATAGCTCTCACATGATGTTTAATCATTCTCCACATGTATGGCTGTGATAAATCGACCCGGCCCAGTCACGACTTTTTATGGGCCACAGGCGAACTTTAAAAAATAGGCCCCTTGTCATTTTTTAAGATGTGAATATCTTTCAATAAAAACAAAAAAATTATTCAACATAATACTAGTACACAACTTAATACATTAAGTTCTAAGAAAAATTACCTCTTCCCAAAAATAATAAAAAGCAATTTCTTCAAGCATTTTATGATGAAAAATCGAGAAAAATAGAAAGTTACATATTCTTTGGAATAAACAAATTTCCCCCTCTCTTTGGGCCGGATTAGTATAAAACGTTAATCGAGAGAACAAAAATATTACATTTACATCACATTATGGAAATTTCTTTGTTCCACAATAATTATAGTGGGATTTCACATCAACAAATGAGATGTATCAACATAAGTAAATCAACAAATTATTCCGAAAATCTACAACAAATCCAAGTAATCAATCCTCTATGTTACTAAATTAACAATTTATACATACTACTAATTACACAAAAAAACAATTCTCACCAACTCAATCGCAGATTTACCAAAAAAAAATTACATAAACAAGTCTCATTTATTTTAGATGAATTCGTCTAAGGATAAGAAAATTAGCAAGAACACAAAAAAATTATTACCCAAATCGGTGAAGATGAAGTACCCCAAAAATTTCATATGATTCTTTCCTTTTCACACCTTTGATCTTTGTACGCAAAAATTAGAGCTTCGCTGGAGACTAAGAATGGAAATTAGCTAGAAACGAAATATTAAAGAGGTTGAGATTTTGAGAATATGGAACAAAAGAATGGATTGAGTTCAAAATTTTAATTTAATCTTGGAAAATTTCCAAAATTTAATTCGTTAGTTGAAGAAGATGGAATGATTTTGGGAGATTTGAGGAGAGAAGGGAATTGAATGGGGGATGTGATTAATGAAGGAAGGTTGAAGAAGATATGAAGTCATCTTGTCATACATGTATATTCGTTCAGCGAAAGTTTCCAAAGAAAATTGAAAATGGAAGCTTTTATGCATTTTGGGCTTCACTTTCCTTGGGCCACAGGCGGGCGCCCTCTGCCGGCCCGACGGGGCGGGCTGAAAGTCGATTTAGTGAAATATTCCTTTATTTTGTCCTATTAGGTGACCGCCCGTAATGTTGTCGGGCCACTCATGGACACGATCTCGAGGAGTCTTATAAATTAGGTTGTGTCGAAGTTATATTGCTCGCGAGACATGTATCTATGTCCGTCAGTATATTTGGATACTACCCACAGGTTCTTATTTTTGGTCGGCTAGGATATTAATTAATAGAAGTAGGCCTACCGGTATCTTTGTATCAAGTATCAACATACACAAAGGGCTTGGAATATGTGGTATGTGCTTGGATCTCCCCTTATCCATAAGACTATCCCCTCCCAGACCTCACAAAGGGTAGCTCCGGCTCATAGTCGTTAACAATAGTAGATATTTTTTTTTGAGGGAAGACAATAGTATATTTAAAAAAAAAAAAAAAAAGGTATATAGTAAATTTTAAAAAGTTGGGAATTATTTAGTGAACAAAAAATTATTCGGAGGTGTTTGGTAAAGAATGCGAAATATTCATTATATAGAAGTTCATTTGTCTTTCGATGTTCTGGTGTATTTGAAGAAACTTAGTTTCTAGGAGAGTCCATATCTAGTTCATCTACAAAGGGGAAAGATGGGAGCAATTAGCATGGACGGATACACCGGTGGCGTCCAACCCCGAATACGATCGGATGAAAGGGTCGAGGCTTTTGATGATACAAAGACGGGGAGTGAAAATTTGGTAGATTGATCCCGGAGTGCAAACGCTACCTAAGATGTTCATTCGACCACGTCACGAGCTCGAAGAAGAACTCAGAGACACCTTGTGTTAAGCTGCAAGTCCCGTGATAAATTTGGAGGAATTGGTAACAAAAATGGTTACGAAGAAATTGTCGAAACAAGTCCTTGATGCGTCGAGAAAAATGGGGATTTTTCAAGTTGTTAATCATGAAATTTCAAAAGGTGCTTAATAATATGTTGCGGGGGATTCGGATGTTTCATGAACAAGATCTTGAGAGTAAAGAAGAAGTTTTATACTCGTGAAAGGAAAACAAGTTGTGTATTCATCCAATTATGACCTCTTATTTTCCCGGTTCGCGGATTGGAGGGATACTTTATCGGTTGATACCACATATTCAGGTCATCTTGATCCAAAGAGTTACCGGAAATATACGGGTATCTCGTTATTTTCACCTTATACATTATGTTTTTAATTTCGGGGCTCCATTTTATATACGTTCTTAAATATTATACCATGTTGATATTTTAGACCGCCCTCTAATAAGATTGATTTGGGGACTTTAAAATTTGATTAAAGGGTTTTTTGTCAAATAACAAGTTGTCAAGCTCTACATAGCTCTAGGCGATGAGTGAGGGGTTGGATAGAAGTATAGAACAATTCTTAAACAAAAACAAATTATCGATCACTTGAGATCATTTTGAAGAGGTGTCTCCCATAATTGGGGTTATAATCTATTGTTAAAGTTATTATGAAAAGGCTTACCATAATTAGAATTATACTTACGAAGTTTTCCTATATTTTTTTTTTTTTGAAAGAAAATTCATTAATTAAGGTCAAAACGGCATCTACAATAGGTATTAAAGAAAAACAGAAACAATTAAACAAGGCTAAATCAAATTCATCTTGAAGGAACTCTGATGAACCGGTCGAGCAATACGGCGCGGCCCCCCTTGTATTTGCGAATCAAGCGGCTATTGATGAGGAGTCCATCATTCGATGTAGTTTGGGAAGAACGTTCTTGACCAAGTCATGTTGGGCGCATCCGAGATTCTAATGCCTTCATGTTAAGTCTCGAACTTAGACCATTGAGAAACAATTTCTCATATCTAAAAACAAAAAACCATACTCACAACTCCGTAGGGGAAGGGAGATTTCCAAAACGAAACTAAAAACCCCATATCGGGTTTGAAAAAAAATCTCATAAAGAGAGAGACTAATTTATTAAACAAAACAAGAAAATGAATTA